>VXAV01009061.1:133684-153929 GCA_013399715.1 Alectura lathami | reverse complement strand
CCTATGTGGTTAGGTATTTAAAAAAATGAAAAGGCAAAAAATTGGGGAAAAGCAATTAGAAGCTTTGCGCAAGGCAATGTATAGACTGGATCATTTCCAGATTGATTAAAAAGGAATTCAGGATGTGATCAGAAGTGAAAGAAGCACTTAATTTAACAGCTATATGCTCTGTATGAGAAGACTTCTGCATCTTTGACTTTCTCACAGCATTCCTAATGCCTTATTTTGCTCACTTGGTTTGACCATTATGTTCTTGTTTTAAAAAGTAGAAAGTTAGAAGGAAATAATTTCATTCTCCCTGAGAATTTCTGACTGAATCTCTTTCAGTTGTATGCAATCCTAGTTATTATGAGTGGCACAATTTCTGCTTTTAATATGCTTATTTGGGTATGTGAACTGCAGGTATAGGATCTGGTACTAAAGTTTGCATGTTCATTAACTTTGAATTAATGTGCAGGGATACGCAATACATCCAGAAACATGGGGCAGGTCATGGTAGCTTGTGAACTTTGGGGTGGGAGATAAAACTGCAGTTAGAATTGTCCTAAAAGGTCAGAGGATGCCAACAAGATATTAGTGAAAGACAGCGTGCTAGCCAAACATCACTGATGTTGCTGTGTGGCAGTTTGCTTGTTTGTATTGTGATTAGCATTATTAAATGTCCATACAGTTTTCATCAGGAGTGTTGCTAGGCAAAGGGAGCATATGACTCCTCCATTCAGATTCGTGGTCAGGATATTAGGATATTATTTTTTGTTGTGGGGTGTTTTTTTTTTTTTCTTAGTCTGTTTTCTTTTCAATTCTCTGCTTCTTCGTACATGCTAGTGCTGTCACCCTTCAGCATTCCTTTCTCTGGAACAGTTCTCCATCCGCTTGGATATTCCTCCTATTGCTTGTTAGTTTGTGTAAGGGCAGCATCCTGGTAACAGTTGATGGTGAAATTCATTGCCAAAGACTATTACTGAAACCACAGAAACACGTGGGCTGGATGTCTGACCTCCAGAGCACCTGCCATGTGCATGATTTGGGATTTTATCCCTGTGCTCTACAGTAGTGGGAAAAAAAAAAAATTATTTGTGAAGTAAAGGCAGAAGGAAATAGGAAAAACTATCCTACATTCTCCATTGGCATTGTCAGCAAATATAACTGAGAGTAGTGACAGGAAAATTAGAATGTTTCTGTGAGTCTGTCCACATCTGAGCATGAAATACTCAGCGAAGCAGAGCAGTAACCACCAAGAAGGTTCAGGGGCAGTCACGGGAGATCTGTTTAGCACAAGATAGCAGACTGCTGCAAGCCAAAGCGACCCGTGTAACAAACCAACAAACAAAGCAAAAAGCATGTTTAAGTGGAGATTGGGTTGGACCACCAGATCCAGAGCTTTCTTCCCACGCACTTGGTCTTACCTGATGGGTCATCCTAGACATCACTTCCTTGTTCTTCTATTCGTATTGACTGGTCATAACAAGATTAGCCTCAAAAATATTTGCAGAATTATGTCATTACAAATTATGGAAAGCTTCACATTTGTTATTATTTCTGAAATGCCGATAACTCT
The DNA here is from genome assembly GCA_013399715.1 of Alectura lathami. NCBI lineage: Eukaryota > Metazoa > Chordata > Aves > Galliformes > Megapodiidae > Alectura > Alectura lathami. The sequence continues at coordinate 152,371 of VXAV01009061.1, read as the reverse complement.
ACTCGCTCATTTACTATTTTTTCTCAACATATATTATATGACGAAATACTCCAGCCAGCTGGTGAAAAGGGAAAAATCATGCAAAACTGAAGCTATATACGTTATAAAAATACAGTTTGTACAGAAATTTAGGAAAAGTGTGGCTTCCATGCCAATATCTGCTTATTTGTTTATTTTTATGTGTTAAAATCTGATAGAGAACAACTGATTGGACACTAGGTAATTAATTTTTATTTACACACATATGTTTCCTTGAAGGTTGAACTCATTCACAAACTTATAGTTGCTGCTTCTTTTTTTTTACAGCACGATTCTCAAAAGCATTCAACAGTCACATGTGTCTCAAAAATGTAGCAGTTTGCAAGAGCCCCTTTCATTGTGAGGTATTTGAGATAAATTCTTGGCTCCCAGCCCTGAGCTTGAATGTCCACAGCCCTGAGCCTGAATGTCAGAAATTCTAAACTGAGATTTTCTCTAGATGAATGACTGAAGGAAGATGGGAAGCTGGGGAAATCTGACCAGTCCTTTCCTGAATTTAATTACTTCCATGTGTGCTGAGGAAGATTTTTTTAATGCTTTATTTTATTGACTTTATGACCTATGGTAATAAAGCTACTCTTAGTAGATAGAAAAGGATGTCACAAAGAATGCAAAAGATTAATTTAATACAATAATAGCAAGTTAAGAAGACCTCTGAGTTCATGCGTTGCATAGGTCTTACTGTGTGAATAACTGGAGACTGTGGTTACATTCTACAGCACACAGTTGCAGGAATTATATTCTGTTGGATTCTTACTCATATTGGTGACTTATCTGTGTGAAAATTCCCATCCAAATAAACTGGAAACTTGAGTTATGTATTGCCAACATTTAATGATAGTGCCCAATATGTGACCTCAGCTAGGCTTTTCCTTCTTTCCACAAGTACACTACTCTTACCTGGGTTTGACGTAGAGCATGATCCCTTGAAACTAGTGACACTGACTGCTTTCTCTGGTTCCCTTTTTAAAGCGTGGCTAATGGGTACATGACTATTTGTTTAAGCTATTAAACAAATACAACTAGGACAATTACATATGATTCTGATTTAAAATAATCCTGCTCACCAAAGCAGGATGCGATTTAGATTCCACGGATGTTTCCAAAGGGAATCTATGAGCAGATTGTCTTTCACTGAAAGAGCCCTCCTGGTACTCACCAGTCCCTAAGCTGCACATATTAAACTTATGTTCTACACTGCTTAAAATCTACAGGGTTACTCTGAGAAAAGCACACATTGGGTGTCCATCAGTTATGCTGTTGTTATTAATGTGCTTTAATTTATGCTTCCAGTACACAAAGTCATATAATTTATACATTAACTTGTAGGTCGTCCCTAAGTGGGTTTGAAATTTGAATCGCTACTGCAAATCTTGTTCCTCCGTTGCATTACTAATCTGTGCTGACGGAGCTGACTGCCACACAAAGCACTGCAGCCTGCCTATGGACCATAACATCTTATGTCTACAGATGAAATGCTACATAGGTCAAGGCGCAGAACAGTATTATTGTTGTGCTGTACCATCGCAGTTCAAATCTGTAGATGCAAAAGAATGGAAAATTCAATTGCCTGCCTAAGATGGAGCTTTTGAACACATATAAGCTGAAGATCTATTTTGCCTTTAGGATGTGCGTTCTCTATTCACCACCCACACCCCCCTCCAAAAAAAAAATAAATAAATAAATAAAAAATAAAAAATAAAAATTTTGAATTGAATGGCATGAGGGTCTCACTTCAGCTATCTAAACATGGGCATATGAAGCACTAGAGTGCCTGATCACAGCAGACCCTGCTAAAGAGTCTGTCCCTTTCTTTCTTGTAGCCCCCCTTCAGATATTGAAAGGCTGCTATCAGGTCTCCCCAGAGCCTTCTCTTCTCCAGGCTGAACAGCCCCAACTCTCTCAGCCTGTCCTCACAGGGGAGCTGTTCCATCCCTTGGATCATTTTTGTGGCCCTCCTCTGGACGCGCTCCAACAGCTCCATGTCCCTCCTGTGCTGAGCACTCCCCATCTGGACGCAGCACTCCAGGTGGGGTCTCACCAGCGCAGAGCAGAGGGGCAGGATCACCTCCCTTGCCCTGCTGGCCACGCTTCTTTGGGTGCAGCCCAGGATGCAGTTGGCTTTCTGGGCTGTGAGGGCACACTGCTGGCTCATGTCCAGCTTGTCATCCACCAGTACCCCCAAATCCCTTTCAGCAGGGCTCTGCTCAACCCTTTCATCCCCCAGCTTGTACTGGTAGCAGAGGTTGCCAGGACTCAGGTGCAAGACCTTGCATTTTGCTTTGTTGAAGCTCATGATGTTCATGATGTGCTCCTGGGCCCACTGCTCCAGCCTGTCTAGGTCTCTCTGGATTTGAAATAAGCCTTTAAGTTCTGTTGCAAATATCACCTTATCCCTGATCATTTAAAATTTGAAATTGTTACAGTATTATTAGATTTATGATTGCCTTCCTTACCTCATAAAACAAATGATTTCAAACTCTTACTTTTTGCACTTCGTAAAATATGGAAAAAAAATTCTACATGAGAACTGGGAAAAACAAAGTTTAGCCAAAGAGGAGAATTTTCTTCACGTGCTGTACAAACACTAGTAATCGTCAAGTAAAAGTCATCAAGAAGGTTGATGTGCACTGCACCCTGACTCCTGAGATTCCACATCTTACTCTGAAGAGTGTAATAGAAAGGATTTGTTTGAATCTCCAAAATTTTCTCATTAAGTTTACAATGAAGAAAAAGAAAAGCACATCAAATTTACCGAAGTTAATTTTTAGAACTGTTAGATTATTGAAGAGGTTTTCTAAAAGATCGTTTTTTTTTCTAGCAAGACAATCTAAAGTCTTTTAGATAGATGGTTGCTAAACAGCCCATTGAGGTTTTCTTGTAACTCAGCTAGCTCAGTATTTGTGCATCACTAAAAGTATACAGACATCTTCTCAAAATCAATGTCTTTCACCACAGGTTGTTCAAGGACTGTGACATTAAACAAATGCCTGACAAACTTGTCATGTAGAATGTTTATTTTTCTCATGGTTTTTCTTAGTTTGTGTGCATAAACTGTCAGAGATGCCATTGACTTTGCCTTTAGAGGAAAGATACAATCAAGGAAGACATTGTTGTCTGTCTCAGCAGTTCTTTCTGTGAATTATCAAAGTGAGCCTTTCACTGAAAATGAATTGGTTCCATAAAAAAACAGTGTGATGGTTGTGTCTGTGTTACCAGCATCCAACACTGCCATTTTGTCATTCTGACAGAGAAAACAAAATTAAACTAAAATAGAGAGATTGACTTTATGGGAAAGAAAAGCAACAGGAAAGAAAAGTCAGCCCATCTCTGTGCAGAGTGTAAATAAAAATTTAGACAGACAGAAAACAGACAAAAAGTTGTGGTAATTATTTAACCAAAGAAACAAATTGTGGTGTTCATCGGATTTGATTTCGGATTTTTATTTTCTTCCAGAAAAATCAAGGTGTGATATGTAGTTCACCTCTTCATGAAATAGGATCTACAGGCCATGTACTGTGGAAGTCAGAGTAACCACAGTGCTGACATTATCTGAGATTTATCAAACAGTATTTTGAGAATGGCCATAAAGCTGCATGACCTCATTAAACTTCTTCCTGTGACACGGGAGAAGAGTGTTTCTCCCTTACCAGAGAGGAAAAAAAAAAAAAAAAAAAAAAAGGAAAACAGGTTACGGCCTGGGAGAAGTATATTTGCATCACAATAGTTTGTTAAGTAGCAGCATTTGATTTTATCTAATAAAACTCACCATGTCAGAACACAAGACTGTTACTATGCAATGCCAAACGCTCAGGCATATACCCAGAAACGCTCAAAGAATATTTGTTGCAGCACAGCTCCCCCTAGGCAGGAGCAGAACAATAGTATGTTCAGGGACAAATGGGCTTCAGTCTCCAGAAACTTGCAGCAGAGTGAAGGGAAAAGTAAGGGGAAATATACATATATATATATATTATTATTGATGCTATGGAAACTGAACAAAGAACAATCATTACGTCTATATATTCTGTTCAGTATATTCATCAACGACTTGGATGAGGGGATAGAGTGCACCCTCGGCAAGTTTGCTGACGATACAAAACTGGGAGGAGTGGCTGACACGCCAGAAGGGTGCGCTGCCATCCAGCAAGACCTAGACAGGCTGGAGAGGTGGGCAGGGAGGAATTTAATGAAATTTAACAAGGGCAAGTGTAGAGTCTTGCATCTGGGCAGGAATAACCCCAGGAAGCAGTATAGGTTGGGTACTGACCTGTTGGAGAGCAGCGTAGGGGAAAGGGACCTGGGGGTCCTGGTGGCCAGCAGGATGACCATGAGCCAGCACTGCGCCCTCGTGGCCAAGAAGGCCAATGGCATCCTGGGGTGTATTAGAAGGGCTGTGGTTAGTAGGTCGAGAGAGGTTCTCCTCCCCCTCTACTCTGCCCTGGTGAGACTGCATCTGGAGTATTGTGTCCAGTTCTGGGCCCCTCAGTTCAAGAAGGACAGGGAACTGCTGGAGAGGGTCCAGCGCAGAGCCACCAAGATGATGAAGGGAGTGGAGCATCTCCCTTATGAGGAAAGGCTGAGGGAGCTGGGTCTCTTCAGCTTGGAGAAGAGGAGACTGAGGGGTGACCTCATTGATGTTTATAAACATGTAAAGGGTGGGTGTCAGGAGGATGGAGCCAGGCTCTTCACTGTGACATCCAATGACAGGACAAGGGGCAATGGGTGCAAGCTGGAACATAGGAGGTTCCGCTTAAATATGAGGAGAAATTTCTTCACAGTGAGGGTGACAGAGCACTGGAACAGGCTGCCCAGAGAGGTTGTGGAGTCTCCTTCTCTGGAGACATTCAAAACCCGCCTGGATGCGTTCCTGTGCGATCTGCTCTAGGTGTTCCTGCTTCGGCAGGGGGATTGGACTAGATGATCTTTCGAGGTCCCTTCCAATCTCTAACATTCTGTGATTCTGTGATTCTGGTTCCCACGGCAAATTAGCCTAAAATGCTGAGATTTCAAGGACAAGTATTGCTGTCAATAGCTAAATATTTTGTTAGACTTTTACCAGCATATTACCTTGGATATTTTTATTTATTTTATATAAAATATGTATTTTATTTTCTAAATCCTTGTGATTTTTAATTTTATTTTTTTACTGAAGGGCAATGTGTTTTAAGTACATGAAGAATGCTGTTATGAACAGGCAATCGATTTTACATGGGGAAATATTTTGAATAGCTGTTTTGGTCCTGAAATTGAAAATGTATTCACTGCATTTTAGTTATCTCTGTAAATGCTTCTATAAAATATAGAAATCTTGAATTTCCCTGCACAGCACATGGGAATTGTAAGAAATGAAACATCATTATTTGCATATCTATCACCATGCAGTTACAATATGGTCATTGCAGTTGCATCTATGTAAGAGGTGACTTCTGAGACTACCTTGCTTCTGATTGTGTGGGGCTTATGTGACAGAGTTTTGGTAACAAGTGGCTGCAGGGGTGGCCCCTGCAAGCAGAGGCCAGCACTGCCCCATGTCAGACCAGAGCCAGCTCCAGCTGCTCCAAAAGGGCCCCGCCGCTGGCCAGAGCTGAGCCATGAGCGACGCTGGGTGTGCTCTGGGAGAGCAGACTGAAGGGAGGGAAAAACTGCTGCACAACAGCAGCCAATCTATTTCTGCCAAATAATAAAGTCGTGCAATATTCTTTTATTAACCTGCACTTTTCATTTCATCTGGAAATGAAGATGAAGCTGATTTAGGGCATATAGAGTATGCCTTCAAGTATGGTTTCAACCATGTTTACCCATACAGAGAACAGTAACTGAATCCTAGTTGTTGACGTGAAATGACAATCAATATTCAGACTGGAACCATTTGTTGTTGGATAAAATTTAGAATAGCATAGGCAAAATGAACCATGGAAAAAACTACACCTACAAAAAAAAAAAAAAGTGTCTAGAATCTTCTGGCAACCAAAAATGTGAGAATTCACTTCTGTTCTCCTTTGTCTTGAGTTTACAGTAGATGTTCTGATTGAAAAAAAACTCTTCTTTAAGAGATGGAGACCTTCCGTTATTCCATTTTTTTCAGAATGCTCACTACTGCCAGACACCATCACCTTCATCTTACTCAATCTGTTTAAGACATTCACTATTCTTCTGAGTAATTTTCTCTTCTAGATGTTAACTTGACTGTCTTCCTATGTACAAGAAAAAGATACATAGTTTTAACGTCTCTCAGCTCTAATTTATCTTACAGCAACTCAGTGACATGAATATTTTTGCTGTGGGGGTGGAGAGCGGAAGGAAGATGATGGAGCAGAACAGGTTCTGGATGTTGTTTAAACCCAAAGGACTCTTCCATTATGAACTGTAAGAGATGCTAAATAGTTGTCCAATAATATTTTTTAAGGATCTCTACATGTAGGTTAAATATATATGAAAGATAGATAGATAGATAAAGACGGAAGGAAGGAAGGAAGGAAGGAAGGAAGGAAGGAAGGAAGGAAGGAAGGAAGGAAGGAAGGAAGGAAGGAAAAGACAGATAAATAGATAAAGTTTTGTATCAAGGTCTGAATTCTGAGCAACCTGAATAAAAATTGTGGAAATGACAGATGTTAGGGGAGACAATTTACCATCAGTAACATTCCCTAGAAAGAGATGATGAATCTCCTACAACATTATTTCTAAGTTGTCTTGCATGTGCACCTTAGGAATACCAACTGTGATAATCTTCAGGAGGAGATGCTACCATTCAAAACAGTAGCAGCTATTAATACCAAACTCCTCAGAGATAACACCTAAATTGCCAAGCACCTCCATTCTGATGAGGTTCTTTCCAACTGAAGAGTTTCATCAACTCGATTCAGCCATTCATTTACAGGAGTCTATGCAGTTTCTAATGCAATCTCTAATGGAAAGCTTTCCTAATATAATGTAAATGTGACCCCCTGCTCTTATTATATGTTTCCAAAATAGAAAACTCTAAGGCATTTTCCTGTCAAGAGTGCATAAACCTCCTGACACAATAGCATATAGTATCAGAAAGTCTGTACTATGAATTAGGAGAATCCAAATGTATTCTTCAAAATTTCTTCAACATAGCAGTGAATGCAAATGACACCTATAGCTTTTTTTTGTTGTTGTTAGTTGGTTGTTTTTGGCTTTTGTTGTTGTTGTTGTGGTCATGGCTGTTGTTTGTTTGTTTTGTTAGTTTTTTTTTTTTACTTTTAATATTTTTTACCAAATATTACAAAAATCTGCCTTACTCTATGGCCTCAGACAGTAGTAAATCAGTCAGACAAGTGTGGAAAACTAAGTTAGCTATGAAACCATATAATTGTAGCATTGCAGAACTGCAGGAGTAGGTGGATTCAACCATGAATTTCCAATGAAGTAACAAGCTAATTACCACATTATTTTACTATCTCTACAAGCTCCATACAGCATATCTCTGTCATATATAAAGTTATATCTTTAAAAAGATGTCTCATATAGTTCATATTTCTTTGTTTTCCATTTCTTAGTAAATTCAATTCATTCTGTTTTGAATTGACAGCAATAGAATAAATCAATACTGTACCTGCAATATCTGTGTAACATGGGGTCAGTCCAATCAAATCACATGATTTATTGATGCAAATAATAGCGGATGTGCACTGAATGAAGATTCTTTCTTGGCTCTACTTGAATAAGTAGGGCTATTCTCAAAATACCCAATCTTTTATTTTCAAGGTAAGTAGGTACAGAGAAGGGGAAATCTCTACATTTAGCAGAGATATTCACAACCCAAATCAGCTTAGCTTTGTCAGGCAGTGAGTGGAATGGACTTGATAATCTCTACAGTCCTAAACATAGCTTCTCTAAATTTGTCTGTGGTCCTATCAAGACTAATCATAATTTTGCCTATTATAGAATATGTTCATTGCAGGGCAGCAGCTCACTCTGACACAAAAGTACAGGTGGATTTTTAGCTTTAAGAAACTGAAGGGTAAAATGCATGCTATTTTTAGAGCCAGAATTACACCCTGCATTTCTAGATGTTTGCAGAATAAAGATTTCAGGAGCATTGGTTTGTGGGAAGTGATTTCCCCTAGGCTAGATTTACTTTGAAAGCCTATTACAGCTTGAAGGCTAGTCACAACTTACTGTGGCAAAGTTATGTTTTTGAAAATATAATTTGTAGCAGACTTTCTGGTTGAAACAACCTATATTGACAACCATTTGACTGTCTAAGTTTGTTAAAAGTTACAACCTGACATACTATGTTCTGGCCATGGGTTTCAAAATAACTGGCTCATATGACTTTATGTCTATTCTGGTTGCAGAGCACACATTCATTTCTCGTCTTCTGCCTTGGTCAATTATGTTAGCATTATAAATGAAAAGAACAACTTTTCATTTAGGCTTCTTTGTGTAGAAGCTAACAAGAGAGAAAAAGAAAAGTAAGATTATGCGATGTTATCCCAGAAAAAAAAAAAAATATATATATATATACACACATACATATCTAAATACATAATACTTTAAATGTCAATGTTATTTTTTGCATGATAAGTATTACAGAAGTACCTTAAACATCTTTGTAACCCTTTTCATAGCCATTAACTGACTTGATCTGTATTTAACAGAGTTTGAATTGTTCATATCATCAAGTTTTACGTTTATGAATATTGCTTCTAAGTCCTGAGTATATGTTTGCCAGCTAGTAATGGAGCGGGATTTAGTCTGTTGTTAAAGCACTACAGTTGAGTGTTTACATGTGGAGTGAACCAACGCAGGATGGCCTCCTGTGACAGCTGGAGGCTATGTGAGCTCTACTAGGGCATCTAAGTCAAGATTTAAGAGTAGGTTAAGACATGCCATTAGTTTTCCTCATTCCAGTCCCTGAGCAAAGCTGTTCTGTAAAACAGGCTTAAGACTATGCCAACGGACCTGTGCAGTCTGTCAGCAGTTGTGCTGATGCCAGCAGTTTTGAAATAGACACTTTGTGTCTGAAATGCAATGCGCTGTGTACACAAAAGGGTTCATACACAGAAATAACCTAGAAATGGAATTTCTTTCCCAAAAGCAGAATGAATCTGAAGTGAAGCAATGTTGTCACCTTCAGTTAAAAGTGTTCAATAATTAGTTTAACTGTCATCCCCCTCTGCCGAACAACCTGTACTTCCCTCTGTAACAGCTACAGTGGAACTAGGAAGGAAAAATTTAATGGACAGTTCTTAAAAGGGTTAGAAAAAAAGCTGAATCATTTTCCACTGAAAAAATAGGAATTTTCATAAATATTTCTCTTTTGATTACATCTTTTACAGAGAACGAGTAATTAAAATTATTTTAGATTTTTTTCTGACATGAAACATATTTGACCTGGTTGTTCCATCTTGACTTTTCCACTCTGACATTTCAAACTTCCTCAGATGAAATGTTTGATAAATATGGATCACTTTCTTTCAATTTTTCTTATCCTTAAAAGATTATTTTCTTCTCTTTAAGAACAAAACTTCAGAATTCCAATGCTTCCTATAGAAAGGGGATTCCACTTAAGCAAAAGTTCTTTAAATCTATATATCTGATTGTCAACTGTACCAAAACCTTTGTGAAACATCTGCTTCCCTAGCTGTCTCAAATCTTCTCCGTATCTGTGCCTACACTAGCAACTGAACACAGCATGGGCCTCAGGACTACAATGCATGCAATCACCCACACTCTTCACCTGCTATAATCTCTGGTATAGCTTTGGCTCCAGCCTACTAATACCTCCTCAGACATCGCCTGGGAAAGCTTCAGGGTTATCACCTGCCAGGAGAATAAGCCACAGAAAGTTTGGATTTGACCCCTATGTTTTATGGGAATTTGGAAGACCAGCTGTAAGGATACAGGCTGTGTTGTGATCAAGAATATGCCTATTTGCACAGATATTTCAAATGAGAAGAGAGGGAAGACCTACTCTCAGAAATTTCTTTGGAGAACCGTAATGTTCACTAAATAAAAATCGTACTCCTGTTACAAGACTCACAATATTTCACTAATAGTATGATTTTTAATAAGATGAAACTGAACAATGCTACAGCAGCTTTTGCTCTCATACCACATTGCCTAGCTGGGGCCTAAAAAAAACCAGGAATATTCAAGCTACTCATAACGGGACTTAGAAGACATTTGTTCTTCTGGACGTATGTGAAGCCAAAACACCAGAGGTGCGAGGGATATGTGTGCTGCTGGAGGCTTGATTTGCCACATCAAACAAGTAAGAAAATAAAGGGGAAATCAGGAAACAGGGGTTGTTTTGTTTTTCTTCTAGATCTTTCTAGGTATTAATGTACCTTATTAGCTATGTCCCTTATCTTTTCATACCTGTTGATTTGGCCTTTATCATTTAGAAGGAAGTTGTGCAATAGTTGGTCTCCTGTTGGCAAGTATGAGAGTCTGGTATTTTATCATCAGTATTCACTGCACTGTTCAGATAAGAATTCATTGTGAATATAACCCTGTGTGAGGAGTTTTACTGCAAATTACTGCTCTCTGCACAGCGTTACAAATGGCAGTAAGATACTGGGGACTCAAATATAATGTTCAGCTCTGTAGCCAACATTTAAGGGTCAGCTGGATAAGTGAAAGGCAGATTGATTCACATCACGCTAATAATTTCCATTTCATTTGGTATTTTGTCTCTGCTGTGTTAGACATTTTATCTAAATTATGTAGAATCTGAGAAACTTTTTTCATTATGTTTTTTCATCTAAATCAAAAATAATTAAAATCATTTCCATGAAAAAGAGGATTTTTTTTTCCTTTCTATTGAAGATTATGATAATGTAAGTAACAACAGTGAAAAGACCTTCCTGAATTGTCTTTTCTTCCTCTCAGAGTGCAAGCATTCACAATGTCAGCACATTGTACTTGCAAATTCCTTACTCAGATCTTAGTGCTGTTCAATAGTATTCAGCTCCGAACAGGATCAAAGTAGTGCATCACCATCCACCTGCCTACCCTGGGTTACTCAAGGTTGCTGTTCTATAAGATCTGCTGCCCTGACTCCCTTACACCCAAGAAGTCCAACTTGAGTATGTCACATGTAAAATCAAATGATAGTAGGGAGGGTAAATAGACTTGCATATAAAGCACTTCAATCACACATGTTGATGGCATGACTTCTCTGTGCAGTGGGGGAGATGGTGCAGCGAGGTGGAGCAGCTGGCTGCACAACCTCCTTGTTTCATGGGAGAGATGGCGCCGCCCTGCAGGAAGACTGGGCAGCCATCATAACAGTTCCTGCTATGCCGTGCATCATCCTGGTGCAGGGCAGTGAGATTTTCCTGGGCTACTCTCCACTCTTTGTATTTCCCAGAGGATGGAGAAATGGTCCCAAATACTGCTGAAGGATTGTCAGACTTCCTTCCCTGGAGTCTTTTATGAGCCACCTTTGGTTATCTCAGTACTCTTAGCGTATCTTTAGCTTAGGACTGGCTAAAGAACGCAAAATCACAGAATCACAGAATGGCTGAGGTTTGCAAGGACCTCTGGGTCCATTTGATCCAACTCCTGCTCAAGCAGGGACACCCAGAGCAGGGTGCCCAGTACCACGTCCAGGCAGCTTTTGAAGACCTCCAAAAAGGAGGCTCTGCACGCTCTCTGGGCAACCTCTGCTAGTGCTCAGCCAACCACACAGCACACAAGTGTTTCCTGATCATCAGCACGAATATCATATGTTCCAGTTTGTGCCCACTGCCTCTTGTCCTGGCACTGGGCAACACTGAAAAGAGCCTGGATCCATCCTCTTTATACCTTCCCTTCAGATATTTATAGACATTGATGAGATCCCCCTGAGCCTCCTTTTCTCCAGGCTGAACAGTCTCAAGACCCACATCCTTTCTGAACAGAAGTGCTCCAACATCTTGAATATCTTGGCAGCGCTTCACTGGACTCTTTTCAGTATGCCCGTATCTCTTTTGTACTGAGGGAGCCAGAATTGGACACAGCACTCCAGATGCAGCCTCACTAGTGCCGAGTAGAGGGGAAGGATCACCTCCCTTGACCTGCTTGTGTACCTTACCTGCTTAGGTACCTTACCTAAGACAGCCAAGAATACCATTAGCCTTCTTACTAGTAAGGGCTCATTGCTGACTCACATTCAACTTCATATGTACCAGGACCCCCAGGTCCCTTTCTGCAGAGCTGCTTTCCAGTTGAGTGCCCCCAGCATGTCCTGCTGCCTGGGATTTGTTCCTCTCTGGGTGCAAGACTCTGTAGTTCTTGTTGAATTTCATGAAGTTCCTGCTAGTCCACCTCTCCAGCCTCTCCAGGTCCCTCTGGTTCATATAATCTGCAAATTTACTGAGGGTGCACTCTACCCCATCGTCCAGATTGTTAATGAAGATGTTAGAGAGGACTGGTCCCAGTAATGACCCCTGGAGTATTCTGTTCATTGCTGGCCTCCAACTAGACTTTGTGCCACTGACCACCTCTGGGTCTGTCCATTCGGTCAGTTTTCCATCCACCTCACTATCTGCTCATTCATCACCTTGCTGATGATTAGATCATTAATTTTTTTTTAATTTACTGTTGTTTTCTGATTTGCTTCACCATTCTTGGTGCTCACAATCTGCTTGTTCTGCACACTTCAGCACACTTTGGGACTTCTTGTTGGCACCCAAATTGTATAATTTGGCTCCCTATTTCCCTGAGCACACCACAGCTATGTTGTTGTTTGAGACAGAGAGATTGATCATATTAACATATTTTTGTCTAATTCTACTGCAGCAAGATGTTGGTTAAAGTTCACAGACCTTTACTAACAGCTATGCTAACTAGGCTATACTCACACTAATTTTTACAACACAGGAATTCCTGTTTTTATTATAAAAATTTTCACTTACAGAGATTATATGATTTACAGTTATTAAGGACTTTAATGTAAAATTCAGTCAATTTGTGATGGAGGGTTTTTTTGAACCATCAATGGAATTAGAGCTTGTGGGTCAGTTTTTTCTTCTTTTTTTACTGACCTCTCTAGGATGCAGTAACATTTGAGCCACACTGAAACTAGAAGTTGTTTCAAAGACTCTTCTAACAAATCTTTCCCACAAAGGAATGTAGTGGAATGTACATGTCATCATTTTTCAAAATGTGATAGTTAAGACAATAGGGAATAGAAAAAATACATATTAATAGAGAATTGAAGTATTTTTTTGCTTTTGACTACCTCTTCCTGTCGGCAGAAACAATACTTACTTGATTCACCTTGACAAAGCAGAACAAGAGTACCAATTTTTTTTTTTTCTTTAGAGTCAGATATTTGCATCCTTTCACTGAGGAAAACTTAAGTATCTCCATTAATAGGGGCTTTCAGTAGAGCCCTGGGCTCCACTGACTTCTTTGACTAGATCCCTAATGACCGTAAAGGTTGTTCAGGGAACTGTGGCAAAGCAAGGTTGCCACACTAAAGCATCTGATGCCATTTGAGATGACCAAAATCTCATGTCTAAGCACTGGTACAAAAATGCAAACATACCATTTCTATAAATCTCACACCTCATCTGTAAACACCATGTCAGTGTCTCAGACACCCTCTGGAATTCAAATTGGCACTGGAAGCCTCTGTTTGGAGAACTGAACTGAGCTCTACTATGCTTGTTGTCACTTCATATAAAGATATAAAAGCATAGGTGTGTTAGTGTTGCTCTGCATCCTAGCCACACTGACCCATGTCCAGACAGCTAGAAAATTGGTAGATAAGAGTCTGTACCTGCTCACATATGCAGGATTACACTTTGAAACCCTGGATTTATTTCCTTTGATACATACTGGCTACTGGGGAAAATTCCTCCTTGAAGATGCTTAAAGAAAAATATGTGTTTTTTTTTTTTCTTCTTTCACTTAAATATTTATGCTATCATTGGAACAACAGTATTACAACTTTGACCCATTGGGAACAGTAGTGCTGTTCCCTGACCGTTGTATCTCAAGGAGAGAACATCTGAAAACACGGATCATCCAAAAAAGCAGAAAATTTTGTCAGTTCCATCTCTATATTCTCATACCTAAATCTTAATGAAAATGCTTTGACTCCTGGTTTATGAAGAATGATGATGTCACTGACTGGGTTCAGTACAAGGTTATATTTTACCCTGTTCTGAAGGAGGTTCAGATCTTCCATTTGGACTACATTAAACAGTATGCTTTTAGTCTTTGCACTTGACTTTCAAATTCTAATGTCTTAAGTTGAGAGATTTGTAACCAAGGAAACATGAAGTGATATTTCTCTTATTATTCACTAAATTTGACACAAACTACAGAATTCATCTATCTATTAGCACTTTAAAGAGAGAATGTTTTCCTTTCCTATAGTTTGTCTCTGCCTTTGATAAATGACTTATAGCTTCAATGTCAAATACCACAAATATACAGGCCATGGTAGGACAAATCAAAAAAAAAAAAAAAAAAAAAGGAAATAATTTTCCTTGCTTTATATGAAGAAAGATTTATTATTTCTGTTTCCTCCACAGATGAAATGTTTCTTGCAGGTCTATAGCATATTACCTAACAATTCCCTCAGCAGAGGACCATAATGGGAAAACAGAGATTCCAGAATGTTATGATTATCTTTGCCTTTAATTATTAACAGTTTTGACAGCTTTCAGCTTTGACACTGCATATATATAGAAGAATATTGATTATGTTGTAGTTAATGCACTTAATCAGGACTGAGAAGACCAAAGCTAATCCAATAACTTGGCTACAGACTTCTCTGTTCTATTTAAAGTAATGTTCAAGAATTTTTAAATATCTGAGCTAGAACCCAGCCAGGCTGAGTACTGGAGTATGAATTAGTGTATTCTAAAGGTTATTATAGATCATTATAGGTTATTATATATTAATAGAAGGTTATTACAACTAACTAATTACGTTAAATGAACTCTTTGTCTTTCACATCCTGCATGACTTACACACTTAGCACTGCATTTTCCAGTATTTTGCACTATGTTTTTATTTTTCTTTCTCTATCCACAGATGTCTGAAGTAAACTAAAAAAGACCATTTTGAACACACTGGAAGGATTACCTATGATGCTGTTGATGATGGGTATACATTTTGCATTGCAAACATCACCCAACTGCCATTTGCAGTGAAGCCTTCCTGTGAAATCTGTTAAAACTTTGATTATAAAATCAAGGTGTTGAATTGTGGAGGTACAAGGAGCAATTAATTTATTCAGTAGTTTTTACTAGGAGTATATATTCTATTATACCTGTCACAATACCAAAGTAATTGCTGATCAGTGGAAAAAGGAGGAGGCTAGATTTCGTGCATACAGAAATTCAGATACCAAGCCTTCAGGTATAGATATACCAGATTGATGATATGATTTATGAACTGTTAATTAAATCTAGTTCCACTGATTCAATACATGAATATAAATATCTTTATACATATTGATAGCAGATAGACAAACCATAGCTTATATGATGACTATACGTGGCATGATGAAAAACTGGACTCACACAACAAAACACCTTGTAAATACAACCCTTATGAAAGACAATTACAAGTAGAATAAATTTCCACTTGTCAGTTATTTCTAAATAAATTTGAGCACAGCACTGATAAATAGTCCTTGAATTTCTGTAGTCATAGAATAAAACATAATTTTATGAATATATGCAAAGTTTTTTTATTAAGGTAGAACAACCCATGGTAATTGCTATCTTGATTCTGATAGGCTGCTAAAGTTACCAAAAGTAATTTTGTTATTTGCTAACAATTTTAAAAGGTATAAAATAGCTAATTTTTGTTACTGTAATATAAAGAATCTTATGGCTATGATGTCTACAACATGGGAATTAGGTTGGATCAGCAAATAAAAGTCACATCTGTGGCATTCAATTCTATATACTGTAATCTGAAAAATCTATTTTGTAAAATGTGTTGTATGAGGACACAGTTCTCATCACTTGATCCATAAAAGAAAATAACTTTCACTATGTGAAATTAATTTTATCTGGCAGTTCCAGATAAAAATTCAGTACTGTTTCTTCAAATTCTACATTATTTTCTTCTACACAGACAGATTATTTGGTTCATAGTCTCCAATATATGTAACACCATTGGACTCAGTTACAAAGAAGTAGGAAAATGGAGCAGCACAATACAAACAGTTAATATGCAGAAGGATATTATGAAAAGTTAGACTTTTGTGTCTTTGTAGATGCATAATAAATCCCGATTTTCTTGTTCATTTGAGTAATTCAGTTTTAATCTTTATGGCAGCTCAGATGGCTAAGGTGACATTTTTACAG
Source organism: Alectura lathami (assembly GCA_013399715.1). Lineage (NCBI taxonomy): Eukaryota > Metazoa > Chordata > Aves > Galliformes > Megapodiidae > Alectura > Alectura lathami. Next base: position 136,040 of record VXAV01009061.1, on the reverse strand, counting down.
TCTGTATGTTCTGTATTTGCACAGAATCTCTCCTCTAAAAGAGTGACCATATGTGATACCTAAACATTGTTTATATTACTGTCTTCTATTCTTTCCTTTACCCCTCAGCTATATCATCTTGGTCTCTACTTGTTGTTGCCTACTATTTTACAACCTTTTCAACAGCATAGATGGACTAATACTGATGGCAGTACAATTGTACTATTTATCAACAGAGAATAACAGTGAAAAGGGAAACAATTATTAGTAAAAGCCAGTTAAATTTAGAATGCATTCTACATTTCTGATATTATTGAAATTATATTTCTGTGAAGGAAACCTGAAAATTCGTTGTACTATAATTCACAGTACTCTGCTATCAGAAGTTCATTTTTTTATAAAGACAGGCTGTCACCCCAAAGTAATCAGATAATTATTTCTAGAAGAGGGTGTGGGACGGAATGGAGAGTTCTCATCTACATTGGTTTCACTTGATTCTAAGTGCTTTTGGTTGAATTTAGTTTGCTTGACTTTTACCATCTGAAAATTGAGTGTCTAATAAGTTTGTTGTCAAACTAGAGAGCAAACTGGGAGAAGTTTTAGAGATCATTTTCAAGTAACTGAGATCAGCCCTGCAGAGAAGGACTTGGGGGTTCTGGTGGATGAGAGGCTTGACATGAGACAGCAGTGTGTGCTTGCAGCCAGGAAGGCCAACTGCATCCTGGGCTTCAGAGAGAGGGGTGCCTAGCAGGGAGAGGGAGGTGACTGTCCCCCTCTACTCTGCCCTTGTGAGGCCCCACTTGCAGTACAGCATGCAGGTCTGGGGCTCCCAGCATAAGAAGGACATGGAGATGTTGCAGTGGGTCCAGATGAGGCTATGAAGATGATCAGAGGCTGTAGCATCTCTCCTACAAAGAAAGGTTGAGGAAGCTGGGCTTGTTTAGCTGGAGAAGGGAAAGCTCCAGGGAGACCTCATTGCAGCCTTCCAGTACTTAAAGGGAGCTTATACACAGGAGGGAGACCGTCTTTTTACATGAGTTGATAGTGATAGGACAAGGGGGAATGGTTTTAAACTAAAAGAGGGGAGAATTAGGTTAGCTATCAGGAGGAAATTTTTTACTTAGAGGGTGGTGAGGCACTGTCCAGTTGTGGAAAAGTTGTGGATGTCCCATCCCCGGTGCCGTTCAAGGTCAGGTAGAGTGGGGCTTTAGGCAGCCTGGTCTAGTGACTGGCAATCCTGCCCATGGCAGGGGGCTGGAACTGGATGATCTTTAAGGTCTTTCCCAACTCAAGCCATCCTATGATACTATGATGCTATGATGATATGATTTACCCCTTTGTTGTGTTCCTTTCTTGTGGAATACGACATAAAATCGCTGAAGTTCTGAAAACTCTTTCATGACAAGACCATTATTGAGATTTCTAGAACTGTATTTCACTCTAATTCTACATGAGTTGCTTGACACAGTAAACAGACAGGCAGACAGAATTCACTTTGAGATTGAAACATCTACATTTCAATCTCTATTTTGCTCAGCTGTCGTTAGAGAGATGTAGTCAGTACAAGGAGTTGAGCTTGAAGTATGGTACAGTGACAGCCAGGATGGAGCTATTCTCTATGCAGCCATGAGGAGCTCAAGTCAGCAGCCATGTTTTGTCACCTGAGATGCCCTCAGGTACTTACGACCTTTTGCTTTAGATGAACTGAAGTACAACACAAGCTTCGCTATATTTAACTAGATCCCTATTGCTTGTAATAGGAAGTCAGACATCTCTAGCTCAGTCCAGTGGTGCATGTATAGATGCCCAGAGCACCAGGAAGAACACAGAGCACCTACAAAGGGCTAACAGATATGACACAGGACCTGCAGGAGACATGTCTTTCCTTCTAGAGTGTCAGCTGCAGACCTTACAGGATAGCCCTTGGCATCTGAAATGGTACTAGGCTACACGTAGGTAACTGAATTCCACTTACCATACTCACCCACTAAATGTAGTAGCACTTCCCCTTTCTTACTGTGCAACTCAAAAGTTAGGAAATTAACCTGAGTTAAATTTTTACCTCCACCTCAGGGCTTTTCATTTTAAATTTGCAATAACAACTTGGGCACTAGGCTACAACATCCTCTTAGTCTTTCCTTCATGAGCTATTCAAATTCATGAATATTCTTCAATGCCCTTTACAGCAAGGATGTGAACACCAGTGTCTGGCTTCTCAGGGGACTGCCCTGACCACCAGCCTCCAGTCAGTCCCACACCTCCCACTCTCATCTCAGAGTGGGACTGGCAAGATTCCACTACAGGCATTGCATTCATGATACAATCTTTTAGGTAATATGAGAGGAACCCAAATATTCTTCTTCTTTTTTTTTTTTTT
>VXAV01009061.1:118115-133616 GCA_013399715.1 Alectura lathami | reverse complement strand
TTTTTTTTTTTTTTTTTTTTTTTTTTTTTTTTTTTTTTTGCTTGTTTTGGAATGAAGAGTTTGGCTATGAATATTAAATCCTATGAATCCTAGGTTACATTGCTACAGAAGGTTCATTTCAGTACAATCCACATTTTAAAAAAGCATACATGCTCATGCAAGTACTGCATCTTTTCAAGACATTTTCCTCTTGACCTTCCTTACACAGACGTCTGCTGTGATCTTTGTATGGTAAAGCAAACACAAGGCAGTGGATCCTGAATAGGAGGTGTGAATTCTGTAGGAACACCAGCTATTTCTTTGTTATATTTAGAATCGCAAACTTTGATATTGGAGAATAATTTTAAAATCCATGACCGTAAATTTTATAATCTCTTATTATATACTCATAATAAGGAGTTATCTTATTAAAAAGAAACCAGAAGGATTTTGAAAATTATGTCAGAGAGGATCAGTATGCTGAATCCAAAGCAATTACTCAAACCACTAATAATCCATTGCTAATTTGCACAACATGTTTTTTTCAAGAATCTAGATGTGGGTGTTAAATCTCTAACAGCTGTTAGTGATTCCCTGCTGTATTCTTGTATTTTATTATTGTAATCCATGTATCTCTTGAATATTAGAAGCATTTTAATACACAGAGTTACTAAGCAACTGCTGGAGACAGCTTCATTATACGCATGTTTCCTGCATGCTCCATGAGACTGCTCTGTGAAGGGAATTATCAAAGCAAGCGAACAGAAAACCTAGCTGGAGAAGGAGATCAGATAAAGGAAACAGCAATTCTGGAGAACTAATTCTGTGAAACTAACTCTAATAAACCTCAAAGACTCGAAGATTGTGCAGGCTGTTAGATGTCTACAGCTCCAGGCATCGCCCTTTGCTGTGTCAGGTTGACTGCAAGCTCTTTACTACAAATGAGTTTTTCAAGGACTTAAGTCCTTCTGTCTTTACCCTAAAACTATACTTGTATTAGGAACATGCTCTCAAACGTGCAACCTTTAGAATAAATCCAATGATCTCAAAATAATAATAATAACAAAAAGGAAGCTTACAATTGCAAAATCTGTGTAGTGGTTTAGTAATTCTCATTTTATTTGCGGTCTGTTTTTTGCACATTTTAGGTGCACCTCAACATATTTTTAGGTATTTTCTCCAATAAAAACTATAAAAGCTGGCTATTTCCTACAAGATTTCTTGCAGCTGTAGCGTTGGAAGGGAAGCTACTACATATATATTTCATATACATTTGTCAACGTACTTTGGTTATGGATAGATTCTAAGGAATTGGCATGACATTATATTTTTAGAAAACTGTGATTTAGCTACACATTAATGCTGGGCCTATAACAAAAATATAATTTAATTTCATAAGAGATATGAGAAGATGACAAACAATATTCCCTTCCAAAAGAATAAGTCTTTTTGAGAAGGATGATACGAAACCATACCATACCATAAAAAGTGCATTGTATGAGACAAGAAACCTTGTTCATTGGAAGAATTTTTTTTTTTAAGGCTAAGTACTTCTGAAAGTGACGTTTTTCTTCAGTTTAGAAAATGAAAACTGAATATCTTTGTTTCTGTAATGGTAAGTGCATGTGTGGTATAGCATTATAGTGTGAATTCTCTAGAAGGCTTTTTGTTTGTGTGTGTGCATGTGTGTGGTTTTTTTGTTTGTTTGTTTTTGTTTTTCTAGAAATAACACACATAAGAGGATCTGCAGGAGCTAGCATAAGTCCTGCAGTGTTTGTGTTCAGGCAAAAATAATAAATCCTTCTGGATAAGAGCTGACGTGGAAGAGAGCCATGTGTCCATGTGTCTTCACCGTAACCGCTAGGACTCCAGCTTCCAGGAACATAGCTTACTGCTGTGTAATGGGTAAGTTATCAGCTTGCTGCTGCACACAGCTGTCCTGGGCTGTGCTAACTGGTTATGCTGCTAGCTTTGGAAGCAATGTAAACGCATTTACATGCTGATGTGCTTGAGGTCATAACTTATAGCCCAGGCAGAGCAGACTCCAGCTTCTAATCCGCAACTGGATAAATTCTCTGTGGATAAATGTGTTTGTCAGTTACAAATGCTATGGTATCTTTTCATGCAGTTAATCACAGGGGATGTAAATATGCTGAAAAGCTGCAGCATACATATTTCCCATTAAAAGGATGCTCAAAGAATATTAGAAGTTCTACAGAATATCATACAGTTTGAAAAAAACCTGTAACAATGGCACAAATCTGATAGCTGTCCCAGTGTACTGTTCAGAGTCAAACTGATTTCAGATTAATCGGCATTGGGAATTCACATCAAAAACTCCGTGGCAATCCTTTCTTGAGCTCTTAGATCTATACTAATGGTTTTGCCTAAACCGCAAGTGGGGAGAAGCAGGACTGAATAAAAGACAGGATGGCTTTCCCAAACCTCTCTAAAACCTGCAGGAATCAGAGCACCAGCTGAGATTGCAGCATGTTTCTGGGGATGTAAACAGCACAACAGAGCAGGTATACTCAGAGTGGAGCTCTTAATTTCTAAGTTGTTTATGACAACATGCAAAGCCTAGTTCCACACTGCAAGAACACAGAGAGGATTCGCTCACAGGGATGGTTTATTTGTTCCCAAGTAACTGGCCACATAATTTCAGACATTGGCATCCTGCTTTTCCACTGAGAAGCATCCATGAAGTTACACCTAGCACGTGTGGGTCATGAAGCATTAAGATCTATAAGACTGATCTTTGTTGATGAAAAGGTCCACTTACTTTTGAAAATAGGCCAGCAAAAGTCAGCACCAAAAGGGTACAAAACATGACCATCCTGTTGCAGACCTTAACATCTTCTCTGGAATTGCACTCACCAGCATTCCCCCAGGCCCCTTAGGAATTATTTAGGATAGTAAAGATGATGTGAACTTCTATTCTTAAAGGTCCTCCATTTCAGCTGGAGAAGAAACATAGCACTGTAGACAGAAAATGTTTCTACTAAACTGTTGTTTTTGTTGCTGTTGTTGTTGTTGTTTTTTAATATCTAGAAAAAGAAGCCAGCTCTGTGTTTTCTTTTGCATAATGCATTAACACCCCATCACCAATAAATACTCAGACTCAACCTCCTGCCGTAGTCCATTTGTATTTCCAGTTAATCTTTTCTTCCTCTCCTTTTCAGCACACTGTTTGGCACTCTTTGCTTTGTTACTGACTTCTTGGGATCTTGTCTACACATGAAATGAACTCAGCAACTCCTTCTGAATATTCCTAAGGTGAAATAAAAGTATGTTATTGCCATTTAGTGTGATTTGATTTCTGGACTGTTCTGAGTATGTGGTAAAATACTCAAATTAAGGTTACTAGATAGACTAGTACTGAGGAATAACTACTGCAGATTAGATGCTCAGTGGTTGTGGCTCAACCATTTGAACAAAGACTACTGCTATAAGACTCATCCCAGTGAAATAAGACTATGCTTGATGATGAAACTATAATTAAATGAATAATATAATAATGCTATAAACAAATGCTAGCATAGTTCTAACATGGCAATCTTTTAAAATTCTACCTTAATCATGTCTGATATATTTCCTAAAATATGAATATTTCTGAGAATAGAAGATTTCTTATTCGGTGGATTTCCTACTTTTTATATGGATGGAATGAATGCTGCAAAGTGTCCAAAGAACTTCTGCATTGAACACCAAGGGTAGGATTAATATAGCTATTTAATTCATTTTGTATCATCTATTAATTTCACTTCTGCTCACTCTGAGCCACTAACATAAGGGTCCCCACATCATTCTGTGGACTACAGATGGACTACAGGGTTTGAGCGAGGAGATATTCTCACTCCATCTCTGCCTTTCCTTAATGTTGTACACCTTCTCAGCTCCAGCAGATTGCCTTCATTACTGGGATATTGAATCCTCCTCCGCCATGGTGTCTTCATACACCTGCACAGCAGAATAAGTTATGTCCTGGGAGGGAAGCTGAGCCCTAGGCCCTGTCCCCACGCTACAGAGCTGTTCATTTTCCTGCTTCCTTCTACAAATCCCCAACAGCATCTCCCCAAGACAAATCCCAGGAAGAGGTTGTGGGGAGGTTTACTCCCCTAGGAGAAATATCATCATCAAGTATCAAGCTAGTTACCTGTGCTCTAGCCATTTTCCTGGTAAGCACCATATCCGCAGGCCTCTCGCCCATGCCGTGTGTGGGGCAGGCTGCCTGTCCATGTGGCTGGGGCCGTACTGTAACCTCACTTGCTGCTGGCCAATCCAGGGCATAAACTCAACACAAATATTGACTCTGAGCCAGCAAATGTGGACACACGGCCTAGTGCTATGGCATATGGTCACGTGTAGTCTGCCGTGGAAGGAGCTTGGTCAGGCCTGTGGGTTTTTGTTAAATAAATGAGTTTAATTTACTATTTATTCTTGCACCCACTTCCCCCAAGAACAAAAACAACAAAACACAATAGTTATCCACTCCTACCAATTAAACATTTGTTAGAATTGGCTAAAGAAACAGCAAATTACCTCAGTGCAATATATAAATTGTCAATGCAATTCCTGAGTATGTTCTTCACATTGTTTTTGTTTACAAAGTACATATGTATATGTATATTACAGCTGAGTAAAGCTTCTGCTTAGCAAATAAAAGTATATTGTCAATGACAAACTTGTCAAAATTCCAATTTTCTACTGCCTGTTATTATCATATATTTTTCTACCAGGTTTTATATGCTACAGTGCAATCGCTGACAGTAGACAGATTTTCAGGTTTACATAGGTTAATTTAACTTATGACATTGTATGATTGCTTTGGAACACAGCAATATATCTACTATAGCCAGTGTTTAGTTCCTATGCACTAGCAACATTATTTAAAGCAAGGATCTGTCATAAGGATTCTGCATTTCTTTTAGCCCTATACAAGGGAAGAAGAGCAATATAGCTGTCTCTAACTTTGGAATATTTTTATTTAGCAAAACAACAAAAAAGATACCACTTTTATCTAATACTTCTTATTCTATTTTGTTTCTGCTACTTACACATCAATCTTTAAGATAAGATAAAGACCAGAAGAAAGATTTGTTATATTTTGAATGTAATGAGATCTGAGATTAACCTGATTTCTGAAGGGAGAGGATTCAGTAGCTGTTGGTTTAGTATCAGTAACTTCAGGCATCTGCCTGTGATCTCTCCCTGGGCCTGGGATTATTATTTTCTGTGTTAAATAAGGAGGAAGAGAAAAAAAGAAATAAACATCAACTCAAGGATGTCTTTTTTAAAAGGTCAAAATGAAATGCAAAGTTGGAGCCTCAGTGGGATTCAGTGACCAACCCAGAGGAAATGTCCTGGGATTTCTGCACTGGGATAAAAGCAGGCGGTTTCCACAGTGTTTGCCAACAGGGATGTAGCCTCCAACACGATGCTTTTACAGACAGTGAAAAGCCAACCTGTGTGCTCTACATGGACTGGGCAGCACTGCCCAGCTGTGGGGGGCTCATCACTGTCCTCTAGGCCTGGAGAGGTGACAAGTCCATCCTCCAAATCTGTTAGGCAGTTTCCAAGTCATTGTCAGATCCCTTTGACAACAGACCTCAAGGCTCCTTTTTCTCCTGTTCAAAGACAAAACAAATATCAGAGATTTTTCTGATTCTGTTTTACAAGATATAATTCTATTTTAGTTCACAAAACAGAATTCAAAACAAGTAACTTGCAAATACAGGCACTATTTGACTTAGTTTGGATATTTTTTTCCTATCAGTATCCAAAGGCATGTTCAGAGAATTTGTTATTGCCTCAAGTATCTTGAATTTATGATTATTTAATGCAGTATAGAGAATAGCCTGCATTACGAGTTCTTTAAATCTGTCCTCAGATTTCAGGGCTAGATCACTACAGGATGTGCAGAAGTTAGATTTTTGTGCCTAATAGCTGGTGTTCTTCCACAGCAATTAGCTGTCATTTCTACTCACATTATAGTGGAGTCTGGTTCACAGGAATCTGAAAGCGCTCAGAATCCCACAGGATGTCATCAAGGAGCTTGCAGAAGATCTGTCAACAGCTGATCAACACCACCTCACCTATACACCACCTAGAACTCATTATGATCACTTGTAAGCGACATTGTAATATTAGCTGCAGGGTGATAAATCATAAAAATGACACCAAAATGGCTGTTAGTCACAGGAAAATGTAAACAACAACCTCAAAAAAGAAAAAATGCTTTTCTGTTCCTTCTTTTTTTAAAAAATGTGGTTTTGTTAGCAATGAGCTCCACCTGCTGGACCATGCCACATCGCACCAACACCCAGCTCAGAGATGAAGCCCAGGTTTCCTGCACCCGCACACACAGGTCTTGCCCCCACCTACAAGAACAACACGTGTTTTATATAAATAACCCCCCAATCCTTGTAAAGCGCAGCACACTAACATATGTTTTATCATTTATTACTAAATACATAGGAGGCACTTAGTATTTCAACAAATTGCATGCTGTATTTGAAATGATAAAATAAATCACCAGTCAGTTTCAGAGATGTGTACTTGTGTATCAGATACTAATCTGCTCATACCAGGTGTGCACTGTCCTGAATATGTCCGTGGAAGGACAACCTCTAATCCTAATTATCATCCTTGTATTTGCTTGGTACTAGAAGACATAGATATAAAAATAGGTTCTCTAATTATTTTATGCTTATTACCCTGTCTTGCAATGTGGCACTCATAATCTAGCACTTGCTCCTTAGAAAATCCCAACAGAATTTCTCCAAAAGGTCTGACTTCATCATCCCCAATACTTTCCCACAAGAGACTATTTGTATGAGGAAAACACAGTGTTAAGCCATCTTGTACTACTCAGGACCTCTGCTTTAGATGTCTTATCCACTACATGCATGCATATTGTGATATTAAGAATAACAATTGGTCTCTATTAATTAATTCTTAATGTTATCTTATTTTTTTTAATTTTGTAAAGATTGATTTTATGACAGACATGGGTGTTCCATGTAAATCACTGAAAGAAATGGCAACATAGCTTTAATAGTGCCATTAGTGTTGAGTCACTGAAGGATTACTGTTGTTCAATACAGCTATGAAAAGAGGTGTATCACATGTTTTTAAACAGAAGGTAGCCCAGACTAAGCTAGAGCTTGAAGAAGAAATAAAGAAGATTCTCTTCCAGAATTGCCTGTTTTTTCACAAAGGTACCTATTTCTATCTCAAAGTTGAGGTAACACGGATGCACTTCCAAAGGCAAAGGCAAGAAAAAGTAATTCAGAGAGAGAAAAAAAACAATAGAGCCTGTCTGAAACCATATTTCAGAGTAGTTCCATGCACATGCCCCAGAATTCAACCCATTTACTCCATGAAACATATGTGTCATAAATAATCTGGTTAGGAAAATTTCCATATTTTTTTTCTCCTTTGGTAGAATGGTATATACACATTAAACAAAATATATAGTCTATAATGTTTATGGTAAATTCCTTCTACCTTAAAACAATAAAGAACAAAGGACTCTAAATAACAGTGTATATCCCTGCAAAGAGCAGAGCACAAGCCATCATTATTCTGAATGCCAAAATACTTTTGTCCAAAAGGTCCTCTGAATTTCCTTAGAGTCTTTGCTTTCTAGANTTTTTTTTTTTTTTTTTTTTCCCTCAGTCCCAGTGTGATGGTTCTAGTACTCTGAATGATAATACTAAGAGCTTTATAAGCATAGAAATACATTGCTGGAGGACAGAATAAATAATAATTAAAAATATCTATATGCCACTGATACTACTAAATGAAAATAGCAGAATCAGAGTTATTTATCAGTATATTCCAGATGGCATAATGCAATTGCCACTATGCTCCAAAAGAAGTCGAAACAAAAATACTGATTTATGGAAAGGTGGAAGGAGCAAATGCTCTTACTGTGTGAGAGGAATGCTTTTGAATTTTTTGTTAATGATAATCCATATTTACTAACATAGAATTAGAGCATAAGAGAATGAAATGGGTCTTTGTAAGCTGTGTGGTCCAACTTTCCATGCAAAGTAGAGCCACTCTCAAAGTTCAATCCAACCTTGACACTATTAGGTTGCTTAAGGTCTTGCCAAGTCAAATTTTGTCTCTAAGGATGGAGATTTCACAGCCTGCCTGGGCAACTTAATCCAGAATTTCACCATCCTCATTATACTAATTGTTTCTGTCCTAATATTTGTACATAGAATTGTACATACAATTTTAGATGCAGCCTTACAAGTGCTATGCAGAGTAGATGGCAGTAGTCACTTCCCTCTTCCTGCTGGCTGTGGCCTTGCTAATACAGTTCCGTACATTGCTAGTCTTCGCTGCAATATATACACACCGGTCCCATATAAACCAATCACTGGTGGTTCTTTGTTGCTGTAATATAATTGCAATGGTAACTGAATTTTGAGGTAGACCACAGCTAACTGAAGTTGTTCTTTAATTCATAACCCTATCATGCAAGCCATATTATTTATTCTTAAGAAAATATCATAATGACATTCCATAAGATGGACATTCATTCCTAAGAGCTGTGTAGCAAAATACTGTGTGGCCAGATATAAAAATTTAACTGCAGTTGAAGAACATATCGCTTTTCACTTCTGTAGTTAGTTTTATCCAATACTAAGGAAGTTTTGCAGAGTTCCTGCAGAGCAGGTAATTATTACATCCATTACACAGAGGGAAGGAACTGAAGCGTAAATAAGCAACAGAACTAATTTTAAAGTACTCGGTGATGATCTAAATGACCTCTTACTGAGTGGAAGTTTTAGGAATTATTTAATTAGAGGAGAACTGGGTCAAGGCCAAGTGCTTTTGAAAATCTCACGCTATCTTTTCTAACTGAAAGTCAAGCAGAGAATGGAAGACAAGAGAAGACACTCACTCTAATCCTTGAATTTATTTTGAGTGCATATCATACTCATAAACAATGAGTCAAATTCCTCCTCCTCAGGAGCTAACATTCTCATCAAGAGCAACACAGAGTAATAATAGGAAAAATTGCTTTGTACCACAGTTCTGGGGGGAAAATGTAGCCAGCTAGATAGATGGATGGAGGTAGATAGATTCTTGAAACCATTTCAGTAATTCAGATGTTCAGTGCTTTGTCTGCAGCACATTGGTATCCAGGACACTATTCACCCATCTAAAAGAGAATTTTGTGAAAATGATATTTTCCATGAACCCTACTTTTATCAGGACAACCCATAAGGTCATTCTTTTAACAACACATTTTCACAGCATTAGATAGTTCAAATACTGAATTGTCTCCCAGAAAGGGTAGAGTTTTTATCCCTTTATTTATTGGCATCCATATTTTTCTCTAAAAGAAAATAAAAGATCTCAAAAATGTTCATGTTTGAGCACGGAAGTTTTGTTTCTTTGTTTTTTGAACCACTTTTGAAGAACAGTCTGGAAGATCTTCCTATTTGAGGTACTCAGTATGGCACAACAAAAATTAACACCAGAAAATACACCAGAAAAATGATTTTATGAAGAAAAATAACTGAAAACATTGGAGGTAGCAACACAACTGATGAGTACCACAAGATGGCACTGTTTTACGCCACCTGATTCATTCAAAATAGACCATGAAACCAAAAAATAGATTAACACATTATAAAACCAGTAAAAGGTGCATTTACAGGTTTATAAGAACAAAATGAGTACTAATAACTGAACAGGAAATACAATACAAAGTTATCTAAACATGAAATTCAGTAAAAATAGGATCAAACATTCAGCAATCAATCATCTGCCTTGATGTTATCAGAAGATAGAGACTGAAGCTGGTTTCCTTCAGATTATGCAAGAACTCATCAAGAGGATTACCTAGAATTTAAATGTTCATTGTAAGTCTTCAGGTTCAGGAAACAATATTTAAGTGTCCTTATCGTGTTTTTCAACTTTTTTCTTTCCTTTGAAAGGTAACATTTACCTGCACTCATCTCTACATTTAGAACAGGCATTTTGCAACAGAAAGGAGTTCTAGAGGATGGGCATACACACATTTGTGCAGAATGTTTGCATTCACATTATTTGCAGCCCCAAGATTAATTTCAGTCAGTTTTCCAGAACAACAGCATGACGCAGTGTACCATGTTTTGATCCCGGAGAGGAGAAATTTGTTTCACGTTGAGAGAAAGACGGATCAAAAGAGCTTCCCAGGCACACCCAATACACTCACTCTGGTATTGCTGGTTGAAACTTAAGACAGTTGATTATTCAGACCTAAAATGTTGTGGTTCTTCTATGAGTGGGTGGGAATATAAAGCACAGTTAGCTTTCTTCATAGAATCATAGAATCATAGAATCATAGAATCATAGAATCATAGAATCATAGAATCATAGAATAGCTTGGGTTGGAAGGGACCTCAGAGATCATCTAGTTCCAACCCCCCTGCTGTGGACAGGGCTGCCAACCACTAGCTCACTAGATCAAACTGCCCAGGAACCCATCCAGCCTGGCCTTGGACACAGCCAGGGATGGGGCAGCCACAACTTCTCTGGGCAGCCTGTTCCAGCGCCTCACCACTCTCTCAGGGAAGAATTTCTTCCTGATGTCCAACCTAAACCTCCCCTCTTTCACTTTTAGCCCATTCCCCCTTGTCCTACCATTATTCCCCTGTGTAAAAAGTCGGTCCCCCTCCTGCCTGTAAGCTCCTTTCAAGTATTGGAAGGCCGCAATGAGGTCTCCCCGGAGCCTTCTCTTTTCCAAGCTAAACAATCCCAACNTCTGTACTGGGGGCCCCAGGCCTGGACACAGTACTCCAGGTGAGGTCTCACAAGGGCAGAGTAGAGGGGGACGATCACCTCCCTCTCCCTGCTGGCCACCCCTCTCTTGACGCAGCCCAGGATGCCATTGGCCTTCCTGGCTGCAAGAGCGCACTGCCGGCTCATGGCCAGCTTTTCGTTGATCAGAATGCCGGTCCTTCTCCACAGGGCTGCTCTCGAGGAGTTCTTCTCCCAGTCTGTACACACACCTGGGATTGCCCCGACCCAAGTGCAACACCTTGCACTTGGCCTTGTTGAACCTCATCAGGTTCTCGTGGGCCCACTTTTCCAGCCTGTCCAGGTCCCTCTGGATGGCATCCCTTCCTTCAGGGGGATCAAGTGCACCACTCAGCTTGCTGTCATCAGCAAACTTGCTGAGAGTGCACTCGATCCCACAGTCTAAGTCATTGATAAAGATGTTGAAGAGCCCCGGTCCCAAGACAGACCCCTGGGGGACACGGCTTGTGACCGGCCTCCACCTCCAACAGTACATCGACAAAGAAAAGTCAAATTTGATATGCACTGCAAAAACCTCTCTAAAAAAAGTATTAATTTGTTCATTTAAAGAATTTTCCTTCCTCCTCATAAAGGTCACTTGCACTGGGATGGTCAATCCTAAAGGTTATGACTCCATTGATTAGAAGTACCCTATATAGGAAAGCAGCTTTGCAGACATTACTTTAGCATCCTTCATGGAAGACGAAAGGAGAAGAAAAGGGAGTAGGACCAGGGATTTTTGATACTTTAATCTATTCAAGTCAGGAAATGATTAATGAACATGAATGTTAGCAAAGGTTTTTCCATCTCAGATCTTGATGTGTTTGCTGGGGAAAAGAGGAGAGAGAGGAGGGGGAACAAAAGAGTCATAGTGTTTGGAAGATTGGCTCAGGACTCTGAAATATGTGTTTGTGGTGAGTTGCTGTTCTGGAGATAGTCCAGTCTTGTCATGTCTCTAAGCAACAGGATCTATAATACGCACTTGCACCAGCACAGAGTAAATTGAATCAAATCTGAATAAATTTTGTCAGATCTGCATCTTTATTTAGTGATTGCTTTATTATCACAGTACGTAGGGAAATAAATATTATTATGGTTTTAAAATCCTCTTAGAGTTTAATATTGTCCAGTACTCATATGAGAATAATATCTAGGAATTACTTATATTCAGAGTTCCGAGTAATGCTCAAAATTACTGTGTAGGCAATGTCTTCACCTGTAATAATCATCTCATTATTTTTCAGCTCAGTGATGGAAGAATGTAGAAATCCCTGGATTACATGGTATTCGGTTGTGTTATACTTTTATGCAAAATATGTATTTTTTCAGTGCTTGTGATCTGCATGACAATAAAGATTATAAATGAAATAGCAATAAATGTACGCATACTTCTAATTTACATAGGTAGATATAACGTCAGTTGAATTATGTAAGAAAAAAATATTTTGTCATTCCATTATAAGCAGTCTTCTAAATTTCTGCATGCCAACATGAACAATGTTACCTGTATTCCATTTGTTATAAAATGCAACAAAAATAGCATTATTTGTCTAATAATTAAAGACTTTCATGATAAAATTTACAGTCAACATAATATTTAAAAAATGGGAAATTAATGTTTGAGAAATTAGATACGGGACAGTGTGCCTATAGGCTCTGAAAAATCCAAGTTTTTTTGCACTTTTATATTCTGTTTTAAGGTCACTAAAAGCATTTCAAAATGACTGAACAAGTCCAGTATAAATCATTAATTTTTACAACCCACGGACAACATGCCCAGTTCCAATACAGACAGTGAGGAAAGGATAATAACGGGCCAAATGACACATGAAAAGGTGTGAATATGCCTATTGTAATAACATGGATGCTGCTGAAAAAAAAAAGAGTATTGCTTACAGGAGATTCAGTACTCATGCTGAAACATGTCAAGTGGATGTATAGCAACATTCTGACCTGGTAACATCTGAGGCCAACATGTAATTAGTACAGATTGATATATAACATTTGAAAAGAAAAGAAAAGAAAAGAAAAGAAAAGAAAAGAAAAGAAAAGATTCCTTAGCTGAAGAGGAAACTGGAGTATGTTCAGTGCATTTACATTACTTGTGAAAGTCTCTTTCATCGACAGCCTGCTCTGAACTGGGTAGGTAGTCTTGTTGACTAAACTAAAAATAATAATAATAAAAACCCTTTAGATAATTGCTTATATTTAGCAAAAGACTATTTCTCCTCTACAGTACTGAGTGGCACAACATAGAAATGTGATTCAAACCCTGATTCAGACATCCTCAGCTCAAGTTAATCATCAAAAAATGCCATCTACCACTATTTAAGTAATGACATGGGACTTGTTGAAAACTTGTGTTTTTGCAGTGATTGTGGCAAGCTAGGTATGATGCTCTGGGGCACGTCATACACCATTAGGTGCCTACATGCAGGGTAAGATACCAGACTTTAAGGTTTGTTGATCATAACCAGAAATTTAGACACCAAGCACACGTATAGGTAGAAGCCTAAGTGTAGGTGTCTCCATCTGGAACTGATGGCCATCCTAGATATCCTCCCACAAGGACATTAGAGAGCTAATGTAGTTTCCCATACCTTGACATCTAGGACTGTTTAGTGTGTCTTAAGAGTGTTTGACCTGATCTCTACCACCCACTCTAAAATGCCCTGGATCACCTATGTCATATTTGACAAACCTGTTCAATTCTTTCAAATACTCTCGGGCATCCCAAAAAGCTCTGGATGCTTATGTGTAAGCAAGCGAACAGCAAATATTTTTTGTTTACAAATCCCTTTATGACACAAAATAGCTCAGCAAGCACCTGACACCTATAATTTTTCCTGGCACTGAGTAGCTTTAAGATCCAATTTGTTTCCTTCTCTTTGTGGAATGTCTTACATAGTGTGGTCTCTGATTTCAGAGTTTAAATGGTATCCATCTGGCCTATTTTAAACATCTTCATCTGATCAGGTCTCTGTGGACTAATTTTATAGTCAAGGAGACTAAGACACATTTCTAGACTGCAGTTAAACTCATCCTAAAGTATGTGATTAAAATAGGTCAGATGAATCACATGCCCATTTCTTTTTATTGTCTATAAAGTATGGCTAGCTCAGATGTAGACATCTAAAGTTAGGTCAGATGAATCATGCTATATGGTATCCCTCAAGGACAGAGTTGGAGGGAGGAGTTACATTCGTTCTAGTGACTTGTTACCACAGTATCTGGGGATGTCAGAAGTCAGAACGATTATTTCTATTCACATTTGTATAAGGTATGGCTGTTGTTTCACACGTTCTTATGATTTATAAGTCTTAACATACAAAGAGTTTCACAGAGACTACAGGTACAAGTTGCATATACAAAATTTATATTGGCTTTATGTCCTTCTGCCATCTTTATGCTAAACATGACAAAACGGCAAGCATTTGGTGCAGCATACAATGGAACAGATAGACAATGACTTACTATGTATAAAACCTACCACTGCAAGGTCTGTGTCTCAGAGAACCTTCACAGCTGGTTTATACCAGAATAATAATTATTATCATTTGTTCATGATATTTTGTTCTAGGAGCTAGGAATCCTAAAAATAAATTTACTATATCCTCTAACTGAAGATACAGAGTTGAATAAATCCATTTTGGGATGAGTATTTTACTAAATGCTTTGTTCAGTATAGAAGAGAACTTACTTAAAGAATCCCCTTCTCTTTTGCCACAATTCATCAAATCTTCGGTTGTGCAAACACAACCCATTATGAAACTGGATAGTAAGCAGATCAGTGAAATTATCTGAGACAGTTAAAAATAACTGGTATAGTCTGAAAAGTCCAGCCAACAGGAGAAAAAGAAGGAGTAGAAAGCAGGAATGAGCAGGGTGAGTAGCCTTCGCTGTCAAACTGGCTTCAGTGTCAAGCAAACTGTACAGCTAATAACTGCATGTGGCCATGACAAAAGGACATCATGTTTCTAAAGCTCAAGGGGGCGAACAACCATGTAATGACAGGAAAGTCAAAACCCTTTCCTGGAGCAACTGAGGAACAAGAAATTCATAAAGAAGGAAAAGGCAGGGAGCACTGAATCTGAATATCCGTCAACGACAGCTCTGAAGAGCTGTAACAGCATTCAGGTCTTGTACAGACTTCAGATTTAATATTGAAAGGGGTACATACATATCCTTAGCCAGAGGACTGTGAAGCATCCATCAGTTGGGCAGACAAAGAAGAGAAAGCTTTAGAATCTAAATATTACATAAATACATGTGTTCTTATATTTACATTAAACCTGTGTTTTATAAGCCTTTATAGCAGTACTGTTTATCTTTGCTCTTGTGCCTTCACAGCGAGAAGACTGCTGTCTTCAGCAGCTCTCAGCTGGGTGTGATCTGGTTCTGTTCTCCATTCCATCAGACTGCAACTTGTAACAACTGGACATCACAGTAATGGATCAAAATTTCGTTATGTTTAACATCTTGCTGTTTCACATGAATTGGAAACTAAGAGATCCAGAATAGAAAGGAAACAAAGTGAGATCGAGAAGACATTTTGTGTTTTGCAGCAGTCAGGGACATGTGGATCTGTACTACAAGTGATTTTACATTGCTTATGGCTCTTTTTTTTGGCTCTAAAAAAAGCACATTAGTGATATATTGTAATATGCATTTTTATTATACCTCCAAGCATTCTGTATCATCTACAACCATGGTATC
>VXAV01009061.1:104068-118031 GCA_013399715.1 Alectura lathami | reverse complement strand
TTTAAAAAAAAAAAAAAAAAAATCATCTTGAAATAAGCCAGTAGACCTCCTAGGAATGTTCTTTTACAAATATTGTCACAGTTGGAATGAATACCTCTTGCAGCCTAAGCCTGCTACCATAACTGGTCTGACTTCATTACAAGACATACCAATGAGAGGAAAAAAAAAAAGTAGCAACACTTCAGACATGTTCCATGTCCTTTGAGCAGACCTTCAAGGCAGCTTCACTCTCAGGAAGCAGCCAGAATAGCTTCTGCTCTTGTGCCTTGCTGTTGGTATAGATCAGCAATAAGCTGACCTTTCACAGCCCTCATGTGATTGAATCAGTGTTCCACGAAAGATCGAACTGAGACCTGAGGAAACATTACTGAGGAAACTTTGAGGCATCTGTGAAATAAAGAGGGGATTTTGATAGCTGCTTCCCAAACTAAGATACCACATTTCAGTCTTAGCCCCAGTTACCACCACTTGCATTCATCTGTACAGATCTCTACAGATGTATGTTTTGAGATGAAAGCTGCTATAGAAAAATGATGTCTATAATGATGCTACATTATTCTCAAATATATTGTAAAATTTTCTCCTTCTTCCATAGCACATACCACTTCTACAGCTATGTCAGTATTCCTGGCCTGTTACTGCTCGTCTCAGCAGCTCCTTCAGGCCACCACAGCCGTTACACCTTGATGAACTACACACCGTGGAGCACAGTCCTAACACGGAAGCCTGTGAATGGGAAAATAGGGACGATGGGGCACATTTTCCTTCTTGCATGCAGGTAGTGTCTCTGTAATTAAAGTAACCAGAGATTTTCTTCATAAGATTCTCCTGTGGCTCCCTGAAGATCCATTCCCAATATTCATTAAAACACAATCCTTGTAATGCTTTACATGTGTGCTGTTCCATTTCGTAGCAGGGATAGAAATGCAATCTTCATTAACAATTCTTTGTGAAATGATGGTGTTTTGTTGTTCTGCAAAATACTCCTAATGTTTCTGTATACACATGAACATGGGTTTCGTTACACATGCAAGCACTTCACCAGTAGTTCCTCTAGTTTTGTTTCCACTATTCCAGCTTCTGTCAACATGAACAGGCCTTTGACAGGACTATGTAGCTACAGTATTATAAACCCTGTGACTTCAAAGGAGAATCACCATTATTAGGGCTTTTTTAGGTTCTGTTTTTAGGTTCTATACGCACAAGAAAAGGCCTCAGTTGTAAAGGAAATCAGAATGCTCAGGCTTTTTTAAGAAAACATTAGAAATATCACAGTCCATTTTCACCTCTTACTTTACAACTTCATGATGCATATTTTTATATAGATTCCCTCTTGGCATGTTTGTGACTTTTCGTGAACATTGCAGTCTAGAAGTCTGGTGCCAGCTAACTTTGCCTTGTATCATTTTTTTCAATGACAAGAACATGCACACGTGTTTCCTGTTGGAGGTGAGGTTCATATTTACAGGATATGGAAAGTTAGCAAGACAAAAGTAATGATTGTGTAGAAGGAAATTCACTTTCGTTAACAGGCATCCTATTTACTCTACTTACTCTACTGTCACTTTGCATGAAACTCTGCATATCATTTCAGACAGACACCAAAGGAATTTTGGTGAAAACTTCCTGCACAGAAAATGGAAACTTCGACCAAGAAGAAAAAAAAAAAAAAAGAATACAAGCAGCACCTCGGAAATACGCGTTCCTGTCCCCCCGAGTCANTATAAAAAAGACATAATAAAAAAAAAAAAAAAAACACACAATCACACAACAGCAAAAGAGATATGGCTGAGTTTATCCTGGAAAAAAATATATATCACTTAGATCACACAGACCCTTTCCACAGCGGCACCCATTCAGCTACTACTGCGTCCATTGGTCATAAGCAAAATTGACCGTGGCAGATGATACTGAATTATTTGCTAAAAATAATAAAAAAAAAAAGTTGTATTTTTTTTTTCCCCCACTGCATCCCACTCATTGAGAGGCCAGTCTGTTTTTAAGAACTATTTTCCGAAATCTTTTAATTGTGGCTGATGCTTAATTCTTCTAGCAGTGGCTAATGAAGGACTCTCAGTCAGCAGAAGAACATCCAGGGAGGCAGACTGAGATTGGCCAATGATCTACAGCAGCCATCTATAGGATTATTGTGGGATGAAGAAAGAAAGAAGTAAGTTTGTATTCACAAATCCTCAAAAAATGGGCCTAGAGACCCAGTCACAACTTAGATATACCACATTCAAGCCAGTGGCCAGATTCCCAATGACAGGGGAACCGCAGGGCTGGCTGATAATCTGTAAGTGAGGACCACAGGAACAACTCAGTTAAAGGAAATCGTTTTCTGTGCACTTAACACTACCACAAGCCCTCTGCACTTAAAAACTGTGTTTCACATGATTGAAACACAAAGCACTGAAATCAGAATAAAAACTGGAGAAATTTCCATCAGCTGGTGCAGAGATTTGTATATCTAAGAGTTTGTTTACGGTTTCTATAAAAGCAATGGGGAAAAAGCTTTTTGAGTGTTGCTAGAAGTGGTACATTTTGCATTTTTATTTTAAAATTGAAATAATTTTACTGCTGATTTCACACAAGATTATAATCATTTGCAACTTTTGCAAAGGCTATAACACTGAAATTTATAAGGATGGAGTTTACTCACACCATAAATTATATTCTGGGAAGAATGTTTTGATGATGTCAGCTCATATGACTGAATTGAGAGCCATGGAATAACCTTCCTCTCTGCTCTGTGATGTATTTATTTAATATTGCACCATGATTTGGATCACTGAAAATGATAATTTCCAGAGTTATGGAAGAGGTTACTACTGATTAGAAATCACAGACTGCAACTGAATTCAGGTACAAAAAAATGCTGAAAATCAGTTTAAAAATCTGAAGTTTTGGCTTTTGATAAAAAAATATGTAACTGGCTCACTAGTTACTAAAATTCACTGAGTTCTACAGCAGCAAAAGCATGTAGACTTTACTTGTCTAATGAAAATATGGGTGGTAACAAATTATGTTGCTGTGAAGAGCAGACGAGGAGAGACGCCTACTGAAACCTGACTCTGTCTTTGAACTTTACAATTTTGACTTAATAAGCTCTGTGCTGGTGCTGCTCAGCACAGAGCTGTCACTAAGGGCAGATTTGTTTCACAGCTGAGTTGCATTATTAAAAATCCTCAGCATTTCCATAAAGTCCTGATTCAGAACCAGAAGGAGGAGTTACACTGAACTTGACTGCTGACCTGACAGTGAGAATGGAGCTATTGTACCCAGCACTGAATATGCAGATCTGTGCTGCTTCTTGCCGAGCTTCGCACGGCAGCCACCCTTGGAGAGAGAGGAACCCTTCAGAGATCTGAAAGCTGCTGATGGCCAAAACCCTGAACCAGACCCTGAAGTCATTAGGTTCCAGAGCCATTAAGAGGTTAAAACACAACTTTTAACCTCATTCCTCATTTTTCTCCTTTGCTGTAGGGTGATCAATGGATTGCAAATCACATACAGCAGCTTGGCCCATGTTGTCATCTCTGCGCTATTTAGCAAACTACCATTTAGATGTACTCAATTAATAGTAAAGATCGTCAGGGAAGCAGAGCTGGAAAAGCCTTTTCGATACTGCATGAATTGAACCTGCTTGTTTGATTAAAGCACTAATTACCTCATTGATTCGTTTGCAATAAGCTTTCTCTCCAAACTGCTTTGCTTGGTGGAAAGGAGTTAATAAAATTTCATTCAGGACAAAGTATGATACGAACTAATGCTTGGGAAGGAAAAACTCTAATGGTGTGCTTTCTGTTGCTCATTGCATGGCATTCCCTATCACTGTTGAACTTTCAGGGCAAAGAAAACACCATTCATAATCACTGGCTGCACAAAGCAAACACACAGAAAGGAATTCCATGCCCTCATCCTGAACCTCAGCAAAAGGCAGGGCTCCTGCCTGCTCCGTCTGCAGGCCCAGGGACGCCAGCCTCCACCTAAGTCACACATGAGATTTCAGCTGTATTTCAATTTCTGTGATGAAGATAGAGATCTTTATGATTTGATCTAGTTCTGATGACAAGAAAAGTTATATTTGTTTTCTTCCCTGCCATCTTTGAATCATTGAGGCTGTGTTATCCAGGAAAATTTTAAAATGCTTTCTCCTGTCTTCATCCTGACAGAATTTGTGGCACAGTTTTCTTGTTAGGGCTGTGCTGAAACACAGCTCTCAGATCAGTCCTACAGGTCCTCTTAAAAGTGTTACCTGCAGCAGTAAGGCATCTTTTGTATGCAAAGAAATGTAGAAAATACAATTAGAGACTTAGAGCAGGGAATATGCTTCAGTCGTTTTATAAGATCTATAAGGATCTGACAGAAAGCTTTTTAAGAGCTTCATTTGTTTCATGAAAAATTAATTGTTCTATAATTCAGCACTCGGTTGTTCCTTTAACAACTGAACGAACATATTTCTTGTCAGAGGAGAAATAGCCTTCTGCTGCCACCTATTAATGAGCTAGAAAAGACTGTTTGCATAGCATCTTGTCAAATACTTGGATTGCTTTGCACCATAGTGACAAAGCTCAAACAACTGTACAAGGTAGAACTGCAGAATGTCTAACCAGGACTGCTGCAAGAAGCAATGCCAAAGCAAAGAGACACTTTTTCTGACTCCTAGAAACTTCTGGTCGCTGTTGGAAAGCGAGGAGCTCCTCTCAGTAGAATAAAAGCTCAAGGCAACAACATCCTAATCATTTTAGGTTAGATGTCAGGAGGAAAATCTTTACTCAGAGGGCGGTGAGGCACTGGCACAGGCTGCCCAGAGAAGCTGTGGATGCCCCATCCCTGGAGGTGCTCAAGGCCAGCTGGATGGGCCCTGGGCAGCCTGACCCAGTGGGTGGCAACCAGACCATGGCAGCGGGGGAGAACTAGAGGATGTTTAAACTTCCTTCCAACCCAAGCCATTCTATGATTCTATGGTTCTATGATCCTGGCCTTGTGCATCTGGATTGGGACAGGTGGCATCACTGGGCAAACAGAAGTAAGTGAGATGAAGTAAGATACTAATTTTTCATTCGTAGTAGCTGATGAGAAAAATGTTATTGTATATCAGTACTAGGGGGGAACTAAGACAAGATTTCTAATACCCTTGAGAAGGTTATCCAAGAAGACAGAGAAGTGCTCATCAGAGAGATGCATGGCAGGAGAGGGAGACATAATGCATAAAAGCTTAAAAAGGAGACGTTCAGACTGAACAGAAGGAAAAGTCTTTACAACATGAGGACAGTCAGACAACAGATTCAG
Organism: Alectura lathami; assembly: GCA_013399715.1. Lineage (NCBI taxonomy): Eukaryota > Metazoa > Chordata > Aves > Galliformes > Megapodiidae > Alectura > Alectura lathami. The sequence goes on along the minus strand of VXAV01009061.1, from coordinate 112,736 downwards.
AGAGGCTCTGCAGATTCCATTCTTGGGTTTTCAAGACCCAGCTGGATAAACATCAGAGCTATGTGGTCTGATCTCACAGCTGACCCTGCTTAGAGCAGGAGGTTAGACTTGAAACCACCTGAGGTCCCTCCCAGCATGAATTATTTAATGATGCTGTCATCCTATGAATTCTAAATACGTTGAAGAAACAGGTCTTTTCCCATCCATGTAAATAAACTTTCCATTTATCCTTATAATTTACTCAGTATTAATTACTGTTCATTTTAAACATCTGCTTGGCTGCTGACTATTGACTTTCCATAATTACTGCTGCGTTTATCTTTCAGATAAGCAATATTCTATTTCATTTGTGTGAGATTCAATGCTTGAAAGAAGATATGTAATGGTTATTTAGATAACTCAGGAAAATGTGTTTAGCTTTCCTTGTTCAGATGACAGAAAAGGCCCAGGCAATTTACTAGTAACAAGGATGTTTACCTTTATTAATTAATTTTGACATAATCCAGCAGGAGGATGGTTATATGAGCTATAATTATTCTAACTCTAGTAAGACTGCAAAAGAATAATGCAGTTTTGGGCAGTGAGGAAAGCATTATCTCAATGTTTCTAGCACTTCTACTGGTGTGCTGTTTATTTTATAAACTAGACAAATGATAGACTAAGCTTGGAATGCCTAGATTGTAGAGGAATTTAATTGTTTTCGTGCTGGCACCCTCTAAACCAAAAGGCAGAAGCAGTTCTTTCTAAAGAGGTACTACTTCTGGTATTTCAGATTTGAAGTGAAAAAAGTAACTACTGAATTTTATTATTTCAGCTGACTAAAATATCTAAGATGGTTTTAAACTTATTTATCCTACTTGTTCTTAAATAAAATTGAAAAAGCAAAGAGAGGAGCCAGTCTTCTGCTTTGCATGTAGTATGGGTCCTCTGCAATTTATGAAACACAGGTAAAGAGAAAAACACACTGACAGGAAAAATTGTTAGACTTACACCTAGATTTACAGCTGAGACTTGTTTTGATGGAGCAAAGAACAGATAAATCTCCTGTCTTTAACAAAGTATATGCTTTAAGTTTTCTGCTACACAAGAAAAGCCAAACTATTATATAGGGGAGGACTCACTTTTGAATTCCTTAAGTTTACTAAATAATAATTAGATGTGCGTTCTAGGAACAACCTGCCCACCTCTCTCTCCACTTTGTGCTAGATGTTGTCACATTTGCTTTTATGTCTTCTTGCAGGGTTGACAGGGTGAGAGTGTCCTAATATGGTTCAGTCAAAATGAGATGACCCAGCAAAGAACTACGACTTTAACTGTTTAATCTAACTTGTCTAATTTTGGCTATATTAGCAGGTGATCCCAGCACAACTTAGGGTTCACACAATCACAGGCAAGAGGTTGATGGGCAGGTAGGAGTGGTAATGTCCTTTACAAACACAGCAGAATCAAGAAGGTAACATCTATTCACAGTCTAATGCTTCTCCAAAGGAGAACCTGGATCCTGCAAACCTTTTACAAAAACTCTATGCAAGACAAGGTATTAGATTTTGCTTGGTTTTCTGAATTCCTCAAACAATTACGCTATACACATAAATCTATATTAAATGCAGCACTTAAAATTGCAAAGTCAAGATTTCAAGAATTAGGAAAGTAGATTTTGACAAAATATTCATGCAGTCCAGTCAGGCACCTACTACGCTTCCTGACTGAGTCCGAGGCTATGTGTGTTTGTTTATAAGTATCAGGCATGTCTGAATATTAATTTTGAAAAATAAATATCATACTCACAGGATCATAGAATGGTTAAGGTTGGCAGGGACCCTTGGATCCATCTGGTCCAAGCCCTACTCAAGCAGAGGCACCTAGAGTAGGGTGCCAAGGACCACGTCCAGATGGCTTTTGAAGATATCTGAGGAGACCCCACAACCTCTCTGGGCAACCTGTGCCAGTGTCCTGTCACCCACACAGCACAGAAGTTCTGCCTGGTGTTTACACAAAACCACCTGGGTTCCAGTTTGTGCCCACTGCCGCTTTTCCAGGCACTAGGCACCACTGAAAATAGCATGGCTCTGTATTGCATCCTCCCTTCAGGTATTTAAGTATTGGAATCCATACCGAAATGGCATGTGCAATTCAAATCCTGGCTTTTTCTATTACAAAAGCTTAGAACCTAATTTAGCAAGCGAACCGTTACTTTAACATACTTGTGTAATTTCCTGTAACAACAGCTCATCGCTTCATACACCCTCAGACTGGAGTCCTGATCTTTGCAGCCTTTCAGTACTTTCAGGAGCCGATAAACAAGAGGGAGAGGGGTTTGTTACATGGTCTGATAGTGATAGGGCAAGGGGGAATGGTTTTAAACTAAATGAGGGGAGATTTAAATTAGATGTTAGTAGGAAATTCTTTACTCAGAGGGCAGTGAGGCACTGGCACAAGCTGCCCAGAGAAGCTGTGGGTGCCCCATCCCTGGAGGCATTTAAGGACAAGTTGGATGGGCCCTGGGCAGCCTGACCCAGTGGGTGGCAACCAGCCCACGGCAGGGGGTTGGAATTGTGTGGGTTTTAAGGTCCCTTCCAACTCAAGTCGGTCTATGATTCTGTGATTCTACGATCTTAACTCTCAAGAGAGATTGCAGTGAAACTTAAGTTTGCCATGTAGCAATAAGACAAAAACATCGTTGAAATTAGTTTTCACCAGGTACATCCTCCTCTCTTTTGATAGGGCCTTGTGTACCAAGGAATTCTCTACTGATTAGCTCAGGAAGCGTGTTCTGAATATTGTGTCTTGTCAGTATGATGTATGAAGGTAAATTGAAAATGGAGCCCTAGGCCAGTTGAAAACTTCAGTGGCTCAGGAGTTGCTTCAGAAAAAGTTCCATCACTCTTGCTATAGGTACATTTGACTCTGAAGTAGGGGCAGGAAAAGTGATTAGGCACCATTTCAGTTGTCCAGATTGAATTTATTCTGGATATAATTGAATCTTACTGGTCAGCAGTGGAAGATCATTGTCTCAAAGTGGAACAGCAAAGTCTATCACATGTAGTGAGGAACGTCTGGTAGGATCCAGCTTAGGTCTAACAGCTGTGCTGTTTCAGAAATTGTCATTCCTTTAGTGGGACTACACAGGCCCAGATTTTGGAGTATTCAGGTTCAGTGAGTTTGATTCAGGATGAAAACCCTTGAACAACAGAGGTAAGAAAAAGGAATTAATTATTTTTATAAATGTTATATTAATAAATTAATAAATTATAAAATATATTTTATAAATGTTTATAAATGACAGTATTATACATCATATATTTCTACAAGCAGAGCTTTGTTCCAGCTGAACTCCTTAGTAAGATCTTCTCAAATCAAACGGTAAAGGTTTCGGTGAGAGCAGAATACACTGAAGATGCATAGATTGCTGCACTCTACAGCAAACACATACACATCATTCACACACGCATTCTAACCGAAAGACACTTTTCTTATGTGAACTTTCAATGACATTTGCACACAATAAGATAGAAACTCCATATATAGCACTTCAGCTTCGTGTTTGCTGTAGATACTGCGTTAACTTATCAAGTTTGCAAGTCAGCACGCACAGATGCAGTCAACAGCTGAAGCCTTTGCTCTTCCTCCTCCTCCAGCTGACTGAGCTCTGTGTGTGTTTGGGAAACACGCAGCATTTTCAGCCCAGGAAAGAACAAAACAGAAGCAGGACTGTGGAGTGGGATAATCATTACTTCAACAGGGCACAGCTTGGGTTGTTAAAGCTTTCCATTTTGGAATAAAAGTATGTGAATCGTTGTGCAAGATAAACCTTTTAGCTGGGTAGATACATTGAAGGAAATGTTTAATAGATTGTTAAAAAAAAATATGACTCAGATATCAGCCCTAGTCATCTATCTATAGCTCTGAACTATGTTATCCAAGTTATCCATCTTGAATTCTCATGATTCTTGCAGTATTGGTTACCTCATTTGCATAAAATGAATAGAATAAATTGTTACAGATCCAAAAATAAATGGTTGCCAGGATACATCTTGCTAGATGCAAATGAAAATGGGTTTGTGCCGACCAGCTTAAAATAGTTTGGAACTTAGATACTTTCTTATTAACATTAATAGTGATAAATGCAACATTACGTAGCCAATGAGATATTGAAATTACTGCTATTTGTTTTGCATTAGGAACATTATTTCAAGCAAATCTGAACTATTTTTTGTACACTATAATTCCACTACCCTGTGGTTCCATTGTAGAAGAAGCATGCAAAATGAGTAAGTATTATAAAGCTTCTTGATAAAGTTTTGAAACCAAAAAGGTAAGTTTCCTGTTAATTGTTTTTATGATTTTCAGTGCTACAGTGTTACCAATAGGCATCCATCAGTATATAAGAACACAATTATTATGCTTTGTCCATGCATATTTGGATAAGGTATTTAGAGTTGAAAATCATAAACCCAAAAAGTATCCTAGGGTCTACCCACATTCCTATATAATTACATAGCCAAAGTCCCATCATTACATGTATACTATTCTAACTTGTTAAAAAATGACAAAAATAACAATTTATTTTTAAGCAATATATTTCATAAATCTCAACTATTTTTGAATTGTTTGCATGCATATTGGTACTTTTAAAAGTCTGTAGCAGAAGCTTAATCATACTAGCACAAACAAAGGTTGGGCAGTACCTGAAGGGGGCCTACAAGAGAGCTGGGGAGGGACTATTCAAAAGGGTGTGTAGCGACAGGACAAGGGGTAATGGCCACGGACTGGAAAAGCGGAGATCTAGGCCAGATATTAGGAAGAAATTCTTTCCTGTGAGGGTGGTGAGACACTGGAACAGGTTGCCCAGAGAGGCTGTGGCTGCCCCTCCCTGGCAGTGTTCAAGGCCAGGCTGGATGGGGCTCTGAGCAACCTGGTCTAGTGGGAGGTGTCCCTGCCCATGGCAGGGGGTTGGAACTAGATGATCTTTAAGGTCTCTTCCAACCCAAACCATTCTATGATTCTATGTTTCTATGATCACTTTCTTCAGTAAAGTTTAATTTGTTTAAAAACTGATAATGAAAATGAGTCTGCAATGAAAATGAGAATGCCTAATAATTACAATTAACATTTTAAATAAACATTTTTATTGTGTATCTCTTCAAGATGTGTACATGCATTTTAAAGGGGATTATATTTCCAAAATATTGATTCCCAATTAGGTAAACAAATACAAATCAGATTTCCAGCTGTATTTGGCTGAGACTCCTGTATGCTTGTAGCTGCTCTAATCTCCAATGGCTGATTCTTTGCCAGCAAAGGTCTGGCTGCCAATGCTTCTGCTAATTTCTTTCATCAGCCGATGCAAGAAAGAAACTGAGGATTTCCAATGAAGCCTCAATGCATGCTGAGAAAGCAAGCTATGTGAGCAGAAGATATCTACAACTGAGATGCAGAAATTTTCTCTGCCCCCTTACTAACAGTTGATTCTTTGCGAGGAGAGGAAAAAAATGACAAAAATACATTTCTTTGGTAGGAAACAATTTCAGACACAATTCAGGCACATAAAAAGACAGATTAACTACTCCATCCCATTTTTTTGCTTGTTTGTTATGTCTCGAATTTATTGGTTTTACTGAGAAGAAAATTATGCCCCTAAATTGCAGAATAATATTGAGGTTTGTCTTCATAAGTGATGAGCAGCTACAATTCCAAACAGTATCAGTGGTACCATGAATTATGCAAGTGATGACAGGATAATACTGAATATTCATAAAATTTACTGCATAGAGTATATTAGCATTATCCTTTTTTTTTCTTTTTTTTTTTTTTTTCTGCGCTAGCCACAAAAATAAAGTACTTCCAGACAGAGGAGATGATTAAGGGGCTGATTCAACAGCTGCTGAAATTGAGGAGACCTTCCTCTGAATTCAGTAATCTCTGAAGTGGGTGCTAAATCTTTCTTTTCTGAAAACACTGTTTGCACTAACCTTCTCCGTGGCAGTCCACACAGAGCTAAAACGGGCATTAAGAAAGATGTCCTTGTATTCCACAAATCAACTTCTACATGCAATACTTGAGAAAACTGCTCGGTAAGTCTGTTACTTCTGCTTGGCAAGTCAAACATCAGACTTGCTTTTCCATCTGTTCTGAGGCTGCTGGTTGCATACAGATGCTTGCCAGTGCAATTCTGCATAAACCCATTAGTTTTCAGACTTGTAAGACACCGTACTCTCTACAGAAGTCTAGAAAACACTGTCCCAGGTAAACAGTTGTTCAAATATTCGCCAAAACTGTGGATGACTTTATAAATAAATCATTCCTCTTTAATATATACATATCTATGTGGTCTTTGTGGTCTTTGAAATTACACCAGATGTTATAAGGCCAGAATCTAAAAAACTTGTGAGATTTCTGCTATGCTTCCACATCCTCTGGTTGCACATACATCGCCATAACTGTGTAATAAAATGTGTTAAAATCCCCTGAGAGCTGAGGTAGCAAATCTTCACTGTGGGTAGCTATCTTCACTGCAGTGAAGACAGATTCACTTGTGCAGCAAAGAGCACACTGACTGCAGTGGGAGATTAGACACCCAGCTGATGTCTAGGGTCGTGCAAGTGTCTACATACCTAAATTTAGAGGCACAATTCTTCCTGCCTAAATGCAAGCACATCCTTTAATCAAAGAGAGTTTAGGGTCTTTGAGGTACTGGCATGGGACTGGTAGATGGAAGAATCCTGCACCTCTTCAGAGCAAAAGCTAGGCAGTATGTGACAGATCTTGTAGAGCCCAAATGATAAAATTTGACTTTATTTAGGAATCCAAACCCTGTCAAATGCGTCCCAAACTGAATTTGTCTCATGTCTGCATTGGCATAGCAGTTTCACATAGACAGTTACTGTGGCATGGCTAATGTGCAAAGAGCTGATAAAACAATTAATTCCTGGCCTGTAACGTCATTGTCCAAAGCTGAGAATCCGAAATCTATCACTCAGCTGCCATTTCCCCTAAAGGCTGTTCAACTTCACTCTTAGGGCAGCATGTGACGCTAAAGCTGTGCACGGTTCTACAGTTCATTTCATCAATATATAACGCTCCCTTTGTTTTGATAGGGTTTAAAAGTTGGATATATCTAATTCCTAAATGCTATCAGTACCCAGAACCTAAATATTCTTCTGGCAAAATCCCAACTTCATTCAGTGCAGACATTCTAAGGGCACACATAACACATACAGACAGAATTGGAGTATTTACCAGTGATGGAGGACAGCTCTTTTTTTTTTTTTTTTTGTAACAGCACTCAGTCAAAGACACTGTGTAGTGGTCAGAGCACATGCCCCAGAAAAATAAGCAAGGAAAAGGGGACAGTATGCTGCTAACTGTGAATCTAACTGAACTGAGGTTCAGTTCTGTCTCCTGGTTCAAGTTTTCCATGTGACTGTTCTTCCTGCTTGAAAGTGGAGCAATGCTTTTTACTTCTGTTAAAAGGTACTTTTGAGACTTGTGGATAAAAAATGCAAGCCAGCAGTTCAGTGTTCCACTAAGCTGGGTGCTGCAAGAATAGCTGTGTTAAATATGTGCCACTGTAGCACAGACTAAGTCTTTCAATAGACTAATTCTGTCCCTTGAATTATTTTCGGACCAGAAAATTTGGAATTTTCAGACCAAAAGAAAACAGTTCATAAATACCCAGACACAGCCTGTGTAAAGGCAAGACCTTTGAGTGTGTAAGTGTTGCTGCCCCAGGACACCGGTTTGGTGTGAAAGGCCAGAGAACCAGTCCAGCAGCACACCCTACATGCTTACGGCTCTGCGAGGCTGCTCTGCTTCACAGCGCTGCCAAACTCGCCTTGGTCGCGAGAATCACACCTGCTCGGTGGCACAGGCCCCTTCTTTGACACATTTCCCCCAGGCAGAGCACAGCTGTGAGCTCCGGGCTTCACTGACAGTGCTACAAAGGCGTTGTGGTCAGCGTTCTCAAGTTTGAAGAACTCAGCAAGCAAAAGCCTGGTGTGAATAAATAACCTGATATTTCTGTGCTCTACTTCCAATACTGTTACATGCAGGCTTTTTTTCTTTTCTTTCTTTCTTCCTGTAAATGACTCACAGACTGGCTTTTGGGGAAGGGGGAAGCCAAGAGCGCAGAGCCACTCTCACAGCTTTAACCTTACTTAACCCTCCGAGCAGCAAGAGGAAGTACAAAGCATTTTCACGAGCTGTGAATGGGCTCAGATCTGCTTTTGACATCTTGAGGAAGTACTGCCTTCTGCAAAGCCAGAAAGCCTATGTATATACATGTATTTGCAGCTTTGCCGAACTCAAACATTCACACACACACTCCTAACCGAAAAAGAGTCCAAAAAGGGGAAGGAGACGGGCTGGGAATTATATGACACAGGGTAGTCTTCGGTCAAAGCCGCTGTCTCCAGGCGGGGCCGCGCCTCAGCGACAACATGGGTGACGCTGCCGCCTGTTCCTTCCCTCCCTTCTGAGCATCGCACCCTGCAGGGGCTTGCAGCACCGCGGGCACCCGGACCCGCTGCGCGCGGAGCACGAAGCGCCCTGAAGAAGGGCCGTGCAGAGGTACGCTGCCCTCCGCGTTTCCTCCCTCGTTCCCTTAACCCGCGCCATCGCCAGGGCCCCGCGCCGCGCCGCCCCTTCCCCACCGGCCGCCGGCCCGGGG
>VXAV01009061.1:82673-103480 GCA_013399715.1 Alectura lathami | reverse complement strand
GCCCGCCGGGCTGGGGCAGCTCCCCCGGGCCGCCCCTCTCCCTCCGTCCCTCCCGTCCCTCCCGCCGCCGGCTCGGGGAGGCCTGGCTGGGGAGGGGGGGTGGTTCTCGGGCGCGGGGTGGGGAGGATGCCGGGGGAAAGAGACAACTGTTGCCTGAAAAAGCGCCGGCTGGCTGCCAGCTCCTGCAGCGAGGGCCGGGCGGAGAGGTGAGAGGCAGGCGGGCTCGCCTCGTGTGAGTTACGGGCATCCGGGCAGCGCTTTCCCCTTCTGTGTTTTAAAATGCATTGTTTGTGGCGTTCGCCCTCCGCAGAACGTGCGGCACTAGCACAGGTTCGCTGCTTAGCCTCGCGTTCGCTGAGGGGAGAAGCTTTCCCTTGGCTCCGAAGTGAACGTGCGTCTGCGTTTCCATTGCTGCCCCTGCGCCCGGAGCCTGGGCCGGGCTGCTGCAGGCACCTGGCTCCGGGAGCAGCTCCGGCGGGGACCCAGGTGCCGGGGGTCGGGTTCTGGCGTGGCTGTGACAGGGACTTGGGGCGTAAAGCAGACAGAAGGTCGCGGCGCTTCGCTGGGGTCAGTGCCCTGTGCTGTAGATGGGGGCAGGGGGCTCAGATCCACCGCTTGGGTTTTAGCTGAAAACTTCCAGCTGCTGGCGAGCGTTGGATTCAGAGTGCCGTGAGCACGGTTTTTCTGGATGAATGTTCCATTTTGAAAGGCAGACATGAGTACAGATTAAAAGCACGTTCTGTGATGTTAAATTCATCGCATCCTGTGAATCTCTCTCCATGTTGAGATGTGTTACACTGAACAGATACCACACACTTGAATTTCTTCCTTTTTTTTTTTTTTTTTTTCCTTCTCTAATTTAATTCCTGGGCAGTTTAGCTTTAATTTTATTTCTCTGGATTTTGTTATGCTAAGGCCCTGGTAATATATGATGCCACTGTATGAGACCAAATGTTCCATAATTCAGGAGAAATGCAGGAAGAACTTCACGTTCTTCCAGTGTTACTGCTAATGACTTGCCGAGGGCGGTGATGTGCGTTGGTTTCCAGCCCGTTTCTGGTAGCTCATGATTTCCATACAGACAATCTTTGCACTCAGTTGTTGTTTACCAGCTCCTAAAGGCAGTGTGTGTGTGTGTGTGTGTGTAAGGGATAAGTTAAGGGGGACAAGGATGTTTTTGCTTTGGTTTTCTTCTCCTCTTGCCATCTGCAAGGTCAGGAAAAAAACTGAAAATGACTGTGAGCTCTTCTTAGGTGGGGAGATGTGGAATGAAATGCAGTCATGACAGGAGGTTGCCTTGTGGGCAAAGAATCTTACATATTCAGCACTGCTACACGAAAATACCCCAACTCATACTGGAGAGAGGAAGACTAAGTTGATACTTCCCTTTTCTCAGTTATGTTAATTTTTATATTTTTTTGTAACATATAAGGCAGATTTACATATCAGAAATTTATTTTTTTAAGGAATAAACTCCTTTCTACGTTCTTGTACGCCGCCACCCCCTCACCAGGCCCAAAATAAAAACAAATCAGAAAGTTCTACAACTCCTGAGTTCAGCTTTCCTAGAGTAGCTCTTAAAAATGTTTAAATGAAATTACAGATTAGCATAAAAGGCCTGACTGAAATGTATAAAGAGCATAACATAGCAGCTAAGCATAAAATTCTTCAGCTGCATGTTGAACCACTGTAGTATAGTGTATCTGATCAGTAAGGTTTCACTTAAATGTAGACTATGGCAAGTGTAAGAGAGGCCCTCTGGATTATTTGCGTGGTTTCTGAATGGCTGTCCAGTATTTTATTGTATTCTGCTCTGTACTTTTTCATGTTACTTACTCATCTACCTCACTACCCTACTGTTTTTGCTGTCACATATGCCTGTGAATTCCTGTTCTTTATTAAAAACAAAAACTAAACAAACCACAAGTTATTAAAAAGACAATGTATGCCAGTAATTAGAATGAAAACAATTTGATTAATTCACGAAGGAAAAATGGTGAAGATCTTGGATACTACCACATAGTTACTGTCAGCATATGTCGTTTTGCCACAATAGTGAGTCTTTTGGTGAATTTTACAGTGCTGGGAAGATAATTCCTTGGTAGTGTGCTTAGCTTGTCTTCATGACATCACTTTTGACACTGTTTTGTCAGGTTAAAATATCTTGTCCTCAGTTGTATGGTAGTCCCACAAAGGCCTCAAGGATTTGTATGTGCAATGTGTTGCAGATTTCCCCAGATGTTAAACAAAATGAGTGGTTAAAATGTATGTAAAAATACTAGACACCATTTAAGTGAACAGCAATTCCCATACTTTAACAGAAACCATATTTTATAGGTGTACAGATACTATAAATAATACCTCTTTAATTGATCATATGTAGTTCCAGATACCCTTGTAACTGGAGTTTTTAGGGAAACTGTAAAATAGTTGTGTGGAATCGCTGACATTCTTTGGTACTTCATGCATGATGCATGCATGAGGACATGAAATTGATCACTTAGTTCACATTTTAGACAGAACAAAAATCTCAAATACAAAACCTATACGCAATCCAGACATCATTAAGTCTCTTATTAAATCTGTAGGAACATGGTATGGCGACGTGAGCTATAGCATTAGTGGACAGAGGAATATGTGTAGTAATAATGTATACCACTTTGAAGGGGCCAAAACCTCACAGCGTTTCCTGGGCTCCGAATTCAGTATGTATTTGGATCTGTGTCAGTATTATCAATCATTCTTTCAGCACTGCTTTCTACTTACATTATCTATGAATGCAAAACAGCAACATTAAATCAGAGAAAACAGTTTGAGAGGCATGAATTAAAATATTTAATATATGGGACAGCTTGAGAGTTGCAAAAAAACACAGTCATAAATTAGAATTTTGCTGTTTAAATTAAAATTGTAATAGGAACTGCTATGCATTCATGTATGAATGATGATGAGAGCAGTGTGAGTGATGTGAGAAGTATGGGTCTTATTCACATGAAGTACTGATTTTACAGAATTTTACAAAATTCCAGTCCACACTTGCAATTAAAATGAAGAACACGTGTCTTATTTTCCATCTTTATATACTTGATGCAGATTCTTCATTTGGCAGCAGTAGTTGCTTATATAGTTAAAATACCAGAAATAGGACAAATTGCAGGATGGGTGTGAGGTAGGAGAGCATTGACACACCAGTGTTTAAAAGGTTTCTATTTATTATTATGAATTTCAAATGTTTACAGATCATCTCATGAGCGATATCTTCATATTTAGGGACTTACCTTAATTCAAGAATAGCTACTTTTGCAAGCCAGCAGCTGAAATCTTCTTGTCTAGTTGACAAACTTGTCAGTAGACTACATAACCAGTGCTCTGTGGGAACTCCTGTGTGTTTTAGCCTTTTTTTTTTACTTCCCCATTATTATAATGTTTCTGAAGGGCTGTTTTGAATGTTGAGATCATGGGTTGGATGAGCGACAATGCAAAAGATGAAGCTAATGCCTGAGATTTTTTTCATAAATAGGTGTAAGGAATATGTGATGGTTGTAAAATGTGAAAAAAAATAATTTTGAAGGTTCCACTAGCAATGCAACTCATGGTTTTGTTTATGCCTGTCACAAGTGCCACTCTGGCTTTGTCAGAGTCTTGAGTTAATAGATGTGGTTCATGAATACATGGCCCTCACATCCATTGAACAGCATCTGTGTATCATGGGGGTTGTCATATGTGGAACATATATTGGAAAATGTCCCATGATACTGGGATCTGGAGTTTGGTCCCCTGTTTATCTGTGGTGAGCTCTGAAAGGTTGAGTCAGATCTGGGCGTTGCAGTTTGCACAATGCAATAATACTGTGGAAGTGGTTTGGTGTTTTTAAGGGGATGTGTGGACTTGCGCTGATGTTTTAGGTAACAGCCATTCTGTACTGTCCTGATAGGTCTCTGATACACACACATAGGCTTAACTTAAAATTCAAGTAGTTATTAGAAGCTTTTATGTGTAAATATATGTATTATGGGATTTTGGAGGGAAAAAAATCTTTCTCCCTGTTGAATTGCAGCCTGAATTCATAAATGATTTGAGTGGTCTATTTTACAATTAGATACCTTAAAGCGAACAATGATGTTCTTAAAACTCACGTCTGAAAGCACTATTGCTGTCTGTACTTTTTTTCTGTAGAGAAAATGAGCTACACGGAGCTTCCTTTCTGCATCCATCCAGAGCTGTTACCACCGTGACTGTTCTGGAGAGTGGCATCTCTCCTGTGCCTAACTGCCTTTGGCATCCGCAGACAGGAATGTTCCCCCTGGATTTGAAAATCTTGTTTGACTAGGAAATAAATAAGAGGTGTGAACTATTTATTCAGACTGAAGGAAGAAGCATTTGCACTGATGTTTCTCTCTCCCTCCTCTCTTTGTATTCGGTGGTGCATTAGGAGCATCAATTACCCATGCAGTGGGAAGCTTGTTTCTGTGTTCCCTTTTCAGCCTGAAGTAAGTTAAGCTCACATCTCTCTTCCCAGGAGAGTACAGCAAACAGCATCTTATAAACTGTTGTGAAGTGGTAAGAAACCTTTATTTCACCTGCAATTTTGTTAATTAGGCCAGAAGGAGGGTGACTCCTCTCCTATGGTCAAGACATTCATCTGAGGTGAGGGAAATCTGATTGCTGTGTGTGTTGCAGTCTTTGATCCCATAAATATTCTTCAGTTTCATTCCGTCAGAGGGAACAGTCTCGGACAGGCTGTCATCTGTTGGCTAGGGGCTGGCCTGGCGTGTGGAGGTGTGACTGCATGCCAGCCTTTCAGCCTGAAGAGCACATACCACACGGTGCTTTTACTTCCTCCGTGGTTGCTTTGCTGATGCTCTGAATTGGCTCAATGGTGCTCCAGGGTGTGCTCTCGCCTTCTCATCCGAAACTTCTTGATCGTGTGGCTCCTTCCCTTGCGGGTTTGTGAAAGGAATGATTTTGTATTTTGTTCCAGGGGAGGCTTAAAGGTTTTAAAACCCTTTTTAAGAACATAGATGCCTCTTGAGCTTCTAGGATATTGGTATTTAAAGTGCAGACACCTCAACTTTGTTTCCTGTTAGGTTAGAGGGCTTCCTGCTTACTATCCCAGTTACTTTAGGTTCATAACTGAAATTATTGTGGCCATGGTCAGAATTCTCATGAGTGTCCATTCTTGTGCTTCTGTTCTCATATGAACTAGTAAATCTGAGAAAAGTGTAGATTTCTGAGGGGATGAAGTCCAGAATTTGGAAAGTGTAGACTGTGACTGCCTTCCGAAGAAAGTCTTTATTTTGGAGTAAGGACGTATTTTGAGCATGGTTTGATTCGGCTGCCTGACACAGGCATCCTGTGGTATCTCAGTGGGTCCTGGTTGCCTGCACAGGTGGATTGAGCCCTGTAGTACAGAATCATAGAATGCTTGCATTGGAAGGGCCCTTAAAGATGATCTGGTTCCAGCCTCCAAAGATTACTATGTACTAAGATTGCTGTTTTCTGGGCTGAATGTAGTTAGACTGAGAAGTGGAAGGAGGGGATGTTTTTCCTGTTTTTCAAAGGCATTTCAAAGAAAACCTACTTTCTGTTTTATTTTCTTTATTGTCTATTTGGTACGTAGCTTGATTGTTCTCATTTTCATTTTGCAGCAACCCCACATTAAGTCGGGGAGGTTAGGTTGAGTTAATGGCTTTCTGGGAGGGGAGCAGAAAGTGCGTCTTCTGCTTTTTCTCATGCATATTAATAGCGGCGTGGAGCTGTGGGGCAAAAACTCATTACTATCAGCTGTGAGCTGATAGGAAATGCTGAGTGATGGTGCTACTTAGAGAGCTGAATTGGTTTTGGAGAATAAGGAAAATTTTCTCTGGTAACTGATCCATATGATCCCATCTCAAGTAAATTGGTTCCAGAATTGTGTTTAAATAGCCATCATAAGAGATGTGCCCTGGTATTTATCACTTGGTTTGTTATTTGGTACAGATGCTCTTCCTAATTTTTTGGAGGTTTTCTCTTAACGCAGGGGGAACTGGGGGAAGGGAAACATTTATAATAATATTTCTGAGATGTTCAAACCTGTTTTAGAAGGCTAGATGGTTGAATTTGTTACGCTTCATTTCCAGGAACAATCTAATTTTGCATCTGTTACTCTTTCTCCCACCCACATATACGTAGTCTGACTTCTTGTACTGTGTTGTTTGGTAATTTTAGAATGTTTTGCGCGAAGGATCATCTGTAGACTGCTGGTGACTCCGTTAGATAAGGCTTTCATGATGAATGTGGGCATCTTTGAAGTTTCTGGAAATAAGTCGTCTCCCTAATAACTTGATTGGGTTTTCATGGCAGCAGACGAAATGGTAGCTGATATTTTGCAACTGTTTTTCCTATGTTTTTGTTATTAAAGCGTAAATACCCCGTAGGACTGGAGCACTTCCCTCACCCTCTCAAAATACTGTATTAAAGCAGAGCTCTGTAATACCAATTACTGTGGGGACAGTTTGCGATTCCAAATGAGATCATGATTGGGAAGCTGGAAAATGAGTCTCTCTTAAAATGTTTCGTGCTCTGAATACATGAGAGATTTTCTTGGACTGCAGTGCGTAGGTCTACAAGGTTTATATTTTTCATTAGAGAAGATGTTACAAAGCAGTGAGTGAATTTTTTATCAACGCCTCTTGTATTCAAGAGGAAAATAGAAAATACGTCCTAATCTTGAAGTATTCTGGGGATATGCTGCCTGTAGAACAGATTGATATTTCTGCAGCTAGGTAATCTTAGTACTTTTATTTTCTTGTTTATCCAAAAGACATGGAGAGAGCATCCATATCAGAGGATTTAGAAGTATAGATAATCCGCTTGTCCATTTTTATACTGTGAGACAAAAATGGTTGTGGTCTGACTTACTTGCGCCTTTGTTTTACTGCGGTTTTGATTCATTACGGCACAGACAGTATCGTGTTGTCCTTTACTGAACTAAAAGTAAATCCGCCTAAAAAATCCCCTTTTGTTCTGCTGCTGAGGAACACTGTGGGCTGCCAAATCCTGGCAGTCTGACTCACCACAATCGTAATAAAGTGTTTGTACTTCTGCAACTGCAGTTATTCAGTGTTTTCTAACGTATTTGTAAGGCAAAGGGACACCCACAGGTTAAAATACTACTTTTTAAAGAAATAGCCTTTGTTTATTCTGAAAAAGCATTTTATCCAAAAAGAACTAAGTACCTACTGGTAGCACTTTAAAGCTTCCCAGGAGAAAGTCATAATCTTTAACAATACCCAAGATAGGAATAAATTTTTAAACAAATTTCATTTTCCATGTAAGAGCAATGCTAGCCTTCAAAAATGATGGGATTATTTTGAATTTCAAACTTCTTCCAGAACTCTGCTGTTTTGGCCATCTGATCTGACCTGATAATGATCTGATAACCGGGATGACTGTTTCCTTCCTTTAAAAAAAAATGCTTAAAGGACAGAGACTCTGACCCAGCCGGTGCTTATCTGTGTTTTAGCTTCAGTGCGTGGGCTGCAGCCTAGCAAGCGTCACTCATGTAACTGAATGCAGTTGTTTGCAGAATGAGTCCCAGACAAAGCAGCCAAATATGAAGCTGCGGCACTCACATAAAACTCGGAAGGGCTGCACATCAGCGCCTGAGGAGAAGCAAGGTGCCTCTGAGTCAGTGATAGGGTAAGGCTGATGGATACACTGCGCACGTGTTTGCAGGTACCCTGCGGGTCGCTGTGCTCACACACACGGTGTGGTCTGACTGATGCACCCAACCCCTTGTTGGAGAGGAAATGGGAATTCTTACAACTTCTTGATCCCATTACCTGTGCGTGATGAGGAAATGGGCTTTCTTATTTCCCCCTTCTTGAGCTTTTTATAGGTGGGAGTCCCCTCATATGATTTAAGCTTTTAACTATTGAGGCAGAAACCGATTTCTTTCTTCCTATTGATAAAAGAACAAGTTTTTTATTCTTTTTTTTGCCTTTTTGCCTGATACATAGGGAATTTTGTAGTATCGTTTACCTTTCCTGAGTTTTATGCTAATGGTATTTTGATGGTTTCCTTGAAAAGGCCAAACTGTGTTAAGTTGGATCATTTGTAACTTCCTTTGCCTCTGTCATGTAGACCCAAGTTTGATGTTGAATAAAAAGAAAATTCACAAAACTGGGAGTGGATGCTGGGCATAGAGAGAAATATAGGAGTAGAAAGTACTATAGTTCACAGGAATACCTTTTAATTGCTGTTGTGAGTCATACTACCGCCACAGCTGTTTCCAAAAGAAGACATTCTTAGGCTAATGATAGGGCATTCACACAAAAGATGTTAGAGAAGCAGATACAAATTCATTACATGCCCCCTCTCCTTTAGTTTTTAATACATTCTGTGGTTTAGTAAGCATGGGATATTTTGTGACATAGTTATATACACGTTAAATAAATGGAATTGATTCACGATATGCCTCTTCCGGGGTATATATTTGTAATTCACTGAGGTAGGGACGAGTGAGTAGTGTTAAAGGTTTGAGCTTCTTGACTCACGTGGCAGTGCAGTCCTGCTCGTGGTGCTGACTTCCTTTCTCCTTTTTTTTTGCCCATAAAAGGAGAAAAGTGCTGCCATATGACTTGAGTTAGAGAGGGGATCATGGGAGGATTGGGGAGGAGGTTCAGGTAGCTTGATTTCTTGGACTAACTCGTTCACATCGTGTTGGACTTTCAGCTTGCTGTGTTTAATTTGACGTAACTGTCAGAGCATGGGGTAGTATTTCCTTCAACTGACATTGAGGTAAAACATTTCATCCTTAGTATAACTTTTTTTTTTTTTTTTTTTGGCTGCATGGATGAGAGATTCTGAAGGGAGGCTGAATATAAAGGTGGTTAGAATGAAGAAAAAAATAGCATTTCTCTGGAGTTAGGCTGTCCTCCAGACCTGCAGAAATGTTCCTGCTGGTGATTAAGAGTGACTGTTTGTGGTATTCTCCCATATTGTGCCAGTGTCTGTAGATATGCATGCCTAAGTTTACTACTTAGTTTGCAGTGTTAAAAGTTTCTTCTCCAGTTTTCAAGAAAACAGAATATTCAGGGGATTCTCTGAAGGCTTGCCCAGAAATCAAATTTGGAAGTCTCAGTGCTTGCCCATGATTGGAGGTCTTGTGCCCACTTGCTCTGCAGTCTTACAGTGACTTTCAGTGCACAGCACAGCAAGAGTCTAACTTTATTTTGACATGTTCTAACGAAAAGCATCATCCTCACAGTCATGAGGGCCACGTTTTCACCACAGGGTGAAGACAAGTAACAGCACTCAGTGCCTGCCACAGCTTCTACCATGGATTACCAGGGAGTGTTCGGCTGGCGTACGTTCCAGCATCAATGTGTGCAGCCAGCACCAGTCTTAATCTGCCAGCCCCAGCCATGCTCCCTGCTATCTGAATGTACTTTCAAAGCCATCTCCAAGTCAGTCCGCAGCATTGATTAATTTGGTTTTACTCAGTTGTACATTCCCTTTACTTACGGATGCTATAAAACAATTTGACTTGGAGGCATCTAAATTAGCCCTCTTCTCAGTCTAACACAACATGGCCTATTAGAAATGACAGCAAAATGGATCTACCTGTGGAAACCAGACTTTTTTTTCTTTGACAACTGCAAAAAAATAGATCTTTGACCTGAATATTTACTTTTTTTTTTGTGTGAAGTGTTTTGTTAGGGTGTCCAGAGGCAAATATTGAGCAGTTATTTCCTAGCTTTATCTTTTTCTAGAGTCACCCTACGTACTCTGGGCTGCATGTCAGAGAAAACAGACAAAAAGAACTGTAATAACTTAGGATCTAAAATCACATTTTCTGACAAGCTGGTTTTTTGTTTTGTTTTGTTTTGTTTTGTTTTTTTCCCCACTACTACAGAGCTAGGGTTTAGGCCAAAATGTGTGAGAAGCAGATGCCTGTCTCATGCCAGCCATGTAATCGTCACTGAGACTTACTAAGTTTGTTACTTCACTTATGTGGCTTCTGTTGTGTTTTGGGTTTTTTAGTTGGTTGTTTTGGAAGATCTGATAGTTAACTGGGGTAATGATCTTTAGGTGTGCTTTTATGTCACTGTTGGGGCAGATGTGGCATCTTCTCTGTCTTTGAAAGATGAAAGCTGTGCCTGTGGTTCAGGGGTAAACTATTAAAGTACTCCCAGGTAAATGGGGGTAAAGGAGTTCTAAAGTCTGGGATTGCTACGCTGGGCAAAGGACAAGACAGGATGGCTTGATATTTTAGTTTTTCAGAACTCAGTGAACAAGATTGGCAGCCGATCCTCCAGCAGGTATCAATGGTGGGTCAGGGTTTCACAGAATAATATGCAGTTTTATCAGTACCATTACATTTTAAGGCTATTTCAAGGCAAGCAGAGTTGAGATTGGAAAAGAGTCTATTGAAATAATTTGTAGGTTTGCAGTTAAAAAAGGGGTGTATGTTTCTGCACTCTGTAATTTTTCACTGTCCTGTGACACTGGGTAATGTCACATCTATGCAAAGTTTAAAACACAGCAATTCTTCCTCAGTATAACATTCATATCCAGTTCGCATCAGAGTAGTTATGTTTTCCTTTTGAAAATTTTTATATGCCTTTGTTCTGTTCACAAGGATTTGTTGCTTGTGTTTCCCTTTGTGCAAAGTCAGTGTAAATGCTTTTGATTTGCATTTCCATGAAAAGTAACTAAGTCAGGATTTCTGATTAAGAAGAAATTTGTGAAGACACAGATGGGTTTGTGAGTTACTAAAGAAAAGCACAGCAAATTATTTCATGAAACACTAACCTTGTAAAGTGTTTCAATTTCCTCCTTGCCCACCAGCCCTCATGCAGGCGAAGTTGGGAGAAGCAGAGTCCCCGCTGCTGCACATCGGCTAATTGTCAGCAGAGCTGTGCCTGCTTTATGCCACCAGACAGGAGGACCAGCACTCTGCTGGCAGCAGTCCAGGCTTGCTAAAATGAAGAAATCAGTTCCTCATCTTCTGTCTGTCTGAACATACTAAAAAAAGTCCAAGAGTAAGAGAGTGCAAATTTTTACCTGTGCTGTACGTAATACATCTGGAAACATAAATGCTCAACAGTTCTACATTTATTTGCTTCTGTTCCCTTGAACTGAAAACAGCAGCCTAGATGAAGATGTAATATTAGAGCTAGGAGCCATCGTGCCAAGAAAAGGTGACCTGTTAATTCTGAAATGCATTGGCTACGTATGGAATTCACATCTAAAATGAAGCTCTCCAGAAGCAACTGGAAACTATAATCATGGTACATGTTAATGGTAGGAACTAAATAAGGAGTGGATACGGCATGCAACTGTCTGTACTGTTACAATTTTAGTACTGTTCGTGACACAGTTTTGTCCTGTGCCAACTAACACTCTCCCACATCATGCCCGAGCATAGTTCTGGGGTTAGTATAGGCTGTGGACCATTTCCAAAAGGCTGTGTGGATCTAGCCAGGCTGCTTTGAAGGGGCAGGATTTTAGTTGAACAGCCACAAGCTGTACCATGCTCGCTGGTGCCAAGCCCCGAGCGTGGCTGTTTGTCCCGCTCTGTTTTATTTTCTGTTACATGCGCAGCCTCAGATCCTGCTTTTCAGGAAGCTGGGGTTCAGGAGCTCATTTGGGAAAGCAATGGCAGGAGCTTCTTTGCGTGCTTAGAAGGGTAGGAGAAAAAAAAATCAAATCTGAAGGTGAGAATCTGCGTCTTGAAAGCTGGAAAAGTAATCCAGAGCAACCTCAAATCTTAGAATAATTTTGTGTTGTTTGTGTGAGAAAAGCCCCAGGAAATACACAGGTGATTAGCCATTTTGAAAGTTATGCTCAAAAATACTCACGAAAAATAATGGTCTGGCATTTTAAACAAAAAAATGAGTAAAGTGCATGTAAACAGATGGCATCTGCAGTGTCCTCTGACCAGAGGATATGTATCCTGGTAATAGTGTAAAACCTAACCCTTTCCTAAGCTTTGCCTTCTGTTAACCAAAGTAGCGGTAGCAACCTGCTAACACAAAGCTGAATTTGAAAATTTGAATGATTTGGGTTTTCCCTGGGGAATCTGTCTCAAGCAAATATTTCAACCCTCTGTAACTGTCTAATTGCCTCCTGTCAAGGAGATGCAAGTCTAACTTCATATTTGGCAAAAACTGATGGGNTTTGTTTTTTTTTTTTTTTTTTTTTTTTTTTCTGTGAAAGCAGCATTAAAGCTATTAGCAACCTCAGGTCTTAACAGAGTCTGGCCCCACTGTCAACTTAATGGGTTGAATCCAGTCCATGGCACGCTTCCATCTGTCTCCCAGCCTCTCTCTTGCAGGCGATGAGGGTATGGGCAGCGCGGGCTGCCTGGAGACCTGGGCACGTGTCCCTGTGCCTGGGAATGGACCAGGATCAGAAACCGAGCCACTGGTCCTGGGCCGCGGGGAGGCAGCGCTCTGGGTGCTGCCTTCCAGGCTGGCAGGCTCTGGTGCTGCTGGCGACTGGAGGTCATGTGGGGAGGGCTTCGAAGCGTAAGCAGCTGCCGGTGCTCTGCGGTGTGAACTGCCCTGGCACAAGAGCCCCGTCTTGCCATCTACGTCTCTCTCACCTGCCTGCGTGACATTTAAATACCACCAGCGTGGTACCAAAAGTTTTAGTAAGCTGGTGTTTCTCACTGTACGCTGTACACGTATATCATGGTCGCGTAATTGCAGTTCGGAGTCTGGCCTCTCTGTTGCGCATCACATCTTGTTTAACTCTAGGGTGTCACCTTTGAATTACAGCTTTTTGTAGCCTGTTCTGTGATGCAACTTTGCTTGACTCCTTATTTGCAAGTAGAATTAACTTGGCGTCTTTGCTATTCATGCTTTATTGTGTACTGCTCATACAGCCTTAATTATTTCTTATACTGCAGGAAACTTGCAGAGTAGCAGCTGTTTTGCCTTAAGTTTGGATTGATTGTGGACTGTAACTGCTCAATCCTTGAGTGTATAATAAGCTTTAGTGCCAGCAGGTCCCCCAGAGTACTGCTGGAAGGGGATGGAACTGACTTCTGTGCTTCATTTAATGAATGAATAAATTGTCTTAGTAGGTGTTACCAAAGCACTAGCAGAATTTTTTCTTCTGCGTTAATCTGTGGTGGTTTTTCTCCTTGTAGGCATCCTTCCTTTAAAGCAGCATTAAGGTTTATTTTTTTGCTATGTTTTCCAGGGTAAGCAGCAGAGTGTGTGTTTGCCTCTGTCCATTTTCATTGCACTGGTGCTAAGGAAAGGATGACTTGCTTTTCTTCCTGACACAAGAATTCTCATGCTGAACAGAACAGTTGTTCATAAATATGTTTGTTCGCCTTGTTTGGGTGTTGTAGGGAGTATACTGGTATTTATTTATTCCATAAACATTTTAAAGTGGTGTCCCTTGATTCCCCTGGCTCTCCTGTGGAAAACTGATATCTTTGTCTGTTTATCTCTGCTTTTAGAGGAATATTGTGTTAAAAGAGCAAAATCTGGAAACTGGAAGCTCTTTCTATCAGAGTATTTTATCTTCTCTCTCCCATGGCACTTTCTTTCCCACTCAGTGGCAACTCACTCAGTCCAAATGTTTCAGTAAACCTGCCTTGCAGGCCATTCCATGCATTCATTGCTAGCTGAGCAACAAGTTCCTCCTGACATCTGGTCGTCACTTTTTTTAAATGCCTGTTTCATACCCCTTCGTTATATTAGCTTTACT
Source organism: Alectura lathami (assembly GCA_013399715.1). Taxonomy (NCBI): domain Eukaryota; kingdom Metazoa; phylum Chordata; class Aves; order Galliformes; family Megapodiidae; genus Alectura; species Alectura lathami. The sequence continues at coordinate 89,770 of VXAV01009061.1, read as the reverse complement.
AAACCGGACTGACATTATTTGTACATGCCATTTGATTATTTACTTTTATTTTTCTTTAAGATTGAAAGACATTTGGATAAAATACATTTTATAGAAAAGTTAAAAAGACTTCCAGGATGCAGGGCATGTTTTGTTAAAAATCTAATGCAATGCTAGGAGATACCTAAGATGTGCTTAGGACAGTAAGCGTGAATAGCAAAGTTCCTGCAGTTTTGTGATTCCACTGAGCCAGGAGGTACTTCATTACAGTTGGTGGAGTTTGTTTCCAAAGCTTAGTTTTTCTATATAAAAATGTGTCTATATATTACTTCCTACATAACTGTGCTAGCCTGCTTCCCAGCCAGACTGTAAGCTTCTGGTGAGTAAACTTTATACCTGTTACAGGAGAGTTTGTTTTTGCCCACACTGTTCATTTTTGTCCAAATAAGTCAAGTTCTGCAACAAGGCAAATTGGTCAGATGTGGAATAAGGAAATGGTCAATATAATTCACGAAAATGCTCATTTACCTTTCAGTGGGTCTACATTAGATTTCAAGGTTTTCAATTAGCCCCACTAGTGCAGTGAGGGATGGGTCGTGTTCTGAACACTGAGGTTTTTTAAAACAATGCAGTTGCCTTGTTCTGCAATACACAGAACTTTCTAAACTTTTTGTCATGTATATTTTATCTTCTGTTCTTGTGTCATAACATTCATCATATCTTGTTTCTCCTATCAGCTCTTCATTCCATAGTTAGACTACATTTTTTTTTCTGTCCCAAGGTTTCCAGCAGTGCTTTACCATAATCAAATATCTAAGACTTATTCTGTAATTGATTAATTCTCCTGAAAAAACGATTCTATTCACATACTTCAGTAGAATTCAGAGAGACATCATCTGCATTTGAAGGGAATGTAGTTGTTGGCTGCTGAATTACGAACTTTGTAGTCCTATTTTCTTTTAATACTTTAAAAAAGAAGTGGAAATTTAGTACCTTTTTACCCTAACCTAAGGCATTTTTACTTCTGTGGTTTTTTGTTGTTGTTGTTGTTCTTGTGATAATGGGTTGTGAATTCAATTAAACTGTGTTGCCTCTGGCTTCAGTGACTGAAAATTTCTGATTTTTCAAATTGATTAGCTTCTGATCATGGATCAAATAAGTGCAGTTCTGCAGATGCCCACTCTGGGTCTAGGTTTTTAATTGATTAATTAATGTATTTATTTAAAGTTAAGTACTCAGCTATCAACTGCTCTCCTCCCCTCTTTTTTTCTGATGTGACTGCTCTCCAAAGCCAGGTAACACTGTGTCAGAATAGTTCCTTCTGAACTTGTCCTTTCAAAGCTAAACTCCAGCTTCTCATCTTTTCCAGAAGCATCCAAGTTTCATGGTCCTGTTTGCTCACTGGCACTGATTTCTTCTGGTGTTTTTTTTTTGGTCTCTTCTTACCATTCTGTTCTACTGAGTTCACTTTCTCCCATCCTGTGCATAAATTTGCTTTGTTTCTGTTTCCCGAGTCTTGCTGCATTGTTGCTTGACCACTCTTTCCAGTTACCCTTTAATTACATGAAGTTTGGAAAATACCTAAGCGCCTAATAGCCTGGGAGTTAACGTGGTGCTGTAAGTGGAATACCTTCTTTGAAGCTTTCCCACTGATGCTCGGTTAATTAGTGCTGAAGTTACTGAATCCTTCACACTTGTCCTTGGTGATGGTGGGTCAAGAGGGAAGGGGTGATGGCTTAATCAGTAAATGTGGTAGAACGAGATGGTAGCGAGTGCTGTTTGCAGGGCTGGAGGGCCAAAAATTGTCTGTTACTGAATCAGTGCTCCATAGCAAATCCTCGATTTCTGGGATCTGTGTGGTATTTCCAGTCTTGCTGACAATGTGCGCTTGCAGCCCAGAAGGCCAACCGCATCCTGGGCTGCATCAAGAGAAGCGTGACCAGCAGGGCGAGGGAGGTGATCCTGCCCCTCCACTCTGCTCTCCTGAGACCCCACCTGGAGGGCTGCGTCGAGTGCTGGGGCCCCCAACACAAGAAAGACACCGAGCTGTTGGAGGGGGTCCAGACGAGGGCCACGAAGATGATCAGAGAGCTGCAGCACCTCCCCTATGAAGGCAGGCTGAGAGAGTTGGGCTTGTTCAGACTGGAGAAGAAAAGGCTCCGGTGGGACCTGATAGCGGCCTTCCAGTACCTGAAGGGGGCCTACAGGAGAGCTGGGGAGGGGCTTTTTAGAAGGGCATGTAGCAATAGGACAAGGGGTAATGGCCACAGACTGGAAGGGGGAAGATTTAGGCTAGATATTGGGAAGAAATTCTTTCCTGTGAGGGTGGTGAGGCACTGGCACAGGTTGCCCAGAGAGGCTGTGGATGCCCCCTCCCTGGAAGTGTTCAAGGCCAGGCTGGATGGGACTCTGAGCAACCTGGTCTAGGGGGAGGTGTCCCTTTGATCTTTGATGTCCCTTCCAACCCAAACCGTTCTATGATTCTGTGATTCTGTGATTCTTCTTTCTGTCCCTAGGTGTTCCTGTTTTGCCTGTTCTCTGATTCCTCTTTCTTGACTTCTTTCCCACGAGTAGTGAAGTTAAAATGATTGAAAGGTTTTATCAATTCCTATTCTTCAGTTCCTTGTAACTCTCCATGGAGACAGTTAAAACTGCTGAACGTGTAGTCAAATTTATCTCCGCAGGAGCTAACTAAGCTTGGTGCGAACTTTCCGTTGCTGTCCTAACCCTGGGAACAGTAGTTCATTATCCTGGTGCACTGTGGGATAATTGTCCTTTTACACTAGGCGTAATGCACAAGCGAAGATACCTTGCAGCAGTACTCATTGCATTTAAAAAAGTGAAAATCTTTTGAAGGCATTTATGTAACTTTTTTTGATTTTTTTTTTTTTAGTAATTGAAACTTTCATTGCTAACAATTCTCTTAAACAAATTTTGAAATTCACAGATTGCAGCCTCTCTCTAATTTCCAGGAAGGCTCTGAATCACCTTCAGTGAGGTAAGAACCAACTCAGGTATTTTCGGTCTTGCACAGAACAGCTGTTGAGCAGCTTCTAATGTCATAAATAAGAAATGGATGCTCAGCCTCCCATTGGATGACATCCTGTTCCACAGTTGTACTGCTGCACCGCGCTGCTGCTTTCTTGAATGCTGTGTGGGCATCATGTTCTCGCCTTGGCGTTTTTATTTGCTTTTCTTATAGAACAAAAACTGAGAATTCTTCTTCCCGTGTACTTTTTTTCATTTATGCTACTGTTTGTTTTGAGTCATTTCACTGTTACTGTTAGGTTTCTGTTTAGACTTTGGGACAGAATTGGCCTAGATTGAAAATGGGATTTGTTCTCATCCCCTTTGAAGTCCTAATACCATGATTATTTAGGCCTTCTACTGCTATTTTTTTTCAATCCCTGACCACATTCCCATAAAACTGACTCAAAAATAAATTCTAAACACCCTCCATTGCTACAGAACTAGAGAGAATTTGCAGCCAGTAGCAAAATAAAGCAATGCTGAACATAGATGTTTTCCCTAGAGAAAGAGAGTTCCCTGGCTTGACCGGCTACTAATTGGTCTAAAGGTTTGTTTACTCAAAGGAGTTATTCCTAATTAGTTCCCTGTGTGGGCGCTCTACTTGAGAAATTAGTGTTTCATTCTGATTTAATCTGCTTTTATAATGAATTATAATAAAATTTGTAGTGAGGAACTTATGAAAAAAAATTACCTGCTCCACATCACTCCCCGAGCTTCAAAAGAGACTTCCTCTTCAGGAAGTGGTCAAATACTCACATTTTGAAATGAAATTAATAGAAATGCATAGTTAAATTAGATCCAGTTTCTAGTCATATCCTTGTAATACAGCCGCAGAAACATGACAGTGGGATTTTCAGACCCAAAACTTACTTTGGCTGATTTATAGGGCTGATGACTTGACCTCTGTTTTTCTGTAGTCATGAGAATAGTGAACTAGAATATTTGTGAAGAAGAGTGTTTGTGGAGCCATATTAGCGATGCTGAGGGTTGGTTTGAAATGGAGGTTCCATTTCAACATGCTTCCAATGTGTTCTTTTTGTAGATTTTTTTCACTTTAAGTTGGTTTCACCTTTGTTCTTGGAGCAAACTTACATTGCTTGAAGTTCCTTTGTTGAGAGAGTTGTGTAAGTGATGTAAGGGCCAGATCCCAAGAACAGTCGTCCCTTTAGTTCCTTATGGAGGACCTGGTCCCCTTGTGTTTTTCTCGGCTTTCCACACACTTGTAGAATGAAATGATCGCTGTTAATCATTTAAATTTCATTCTTTACTTTGGAAATTTCAGAAGACTGCAAACTTCATTTGTGAGCTTAGAATCATTTTGTCTATACTTCTTTCAATGTATATATCATTCTAAGTAAATATAGTCAGATATAAATAAGCCGTATACATATATATACACACTAAATAGCTGTTACAATGGTTTGGCAATGTTTACAGTTTTGTTATTTTGTTATTATTTCTTTTAATTCATAATGTAATGCATACCAGTACCAGTGAACATTGTTTTCCTGTGGCTATAACAAGCATGGGAACTACTCATTTTAAAAGCCAAATTAAATTTAATTTGTTCTGAATAATTATGTAGCATAAAAATTCAGTTTAAATATCTGACCATTTCAATCCAGCAGGATTTTTGAATGGAGTTACTTTATATATTTTTGGATGTTCCAAATGTCACTTTTAAAAAAACAATGACAGTTTCCAATTGATAGAATCTAGTGTATTTCTTTCTAAGCTAGAAAGTTTTCTCCAAAAACTGAGAGAGGGAAAAGCACAGTGATCCGTGTGTAATCTTGAATGTTTTTTGTGACAGGCAGACATTGAATGTTTAGCATCAACACTTTGGATTTTTGAATGTGAATTGGAACCACTCTATTTCTAGGTAAGACATAAGTAAGTGTTTGTGTTAAGTATCTCCTTTCCTTTACACTGATTGTAAGAAGGCTAAAGAATGCAATATGCTAGACTTTACTGTGTATGAAGTGTTTGTCTTTGTTGAATGAGTCCACTTTTACTTGAGATTGAATCAGAGGTCATTTGTCCTGAATTTTTATTTTCCTGGGAGAAACTGCATTAGCAGCTCTGCATGGTCTAACCGTATCTGTATTTAATTTTATGATTAAGAAGTTCTTTGATTAGCGTGCTGCCATTAAAAATGGTTCAATTCTGTCTGCCCTTTCTCTTGCATCAACAGCTGTACTCATCCGTGATGTGCTGCTTTAGGCAATTTGCTGCTGAAAATCTGTGGGATTTTTAAAGGCTTCTAGAAGGGTTAGTTTTCTGTCAGCTTAGACTCTGGATCAGCTCACTGTGGATTCAGACAAGGACTGGTGCTGGCACGAGGAAATCAGTGCCAGTACTTGTGGCAGCAAGTTGTATTGGCTTTATTGTATCCTTAACCTTCTTGCTTGCTCTCTGCTCCAAGAAGTTTGATGCATGAGAAGGAAGATGGAGATGTGAACAGCTACAGTCTTCAGTAGTTGGGGAGGAAGTGGAGGGTGATAGCGCAGAGCTAGGAGGTTTTGATAGCTAGATGTAACTACAACAGTTATCACTGAAAATTGCCTTCTTCCTCACAGAGAAGTATTGGAGGTCATGCCACTTTGGCTGCTAGTGTTTACCACGTAAAGATCAGAACGGAAAACTATGTGCCAGTTAGCATAAGGCTGGCCAAGTCAGCATCAGCGTCAAGTCAGGTGATTCCTGAGCTTGAAGGCTACATGTCGTTGGAATCAGTTCTGGTGGTTCTGACCCCAGCACGCTGCTGTTTGCCAGTCTGTGCTCCTCTGTTGGGAAATGTGAAACAGGCATGATGTTTGAGCTGGGCTGTTGCTGCATGGAACACTTAAAATCTCAGACTGATATCTTACTTTATAAAGGAATATAAATCTTAATTTATAAAGGATATTTTAATTTATAAAGGAATATAATTTATAAAGGAATATATATCTTAATTTATAAAGGAAAGCGAGGTCCTAGGAGATGATAGCTTTCATCCAGTGGTTTCAGAGAGAAGGAAGTCATGAAGTATGGAGAAGAATCTTTAAGCTACCCCTGCTGTAGTGAATGCTGCCATTAGTTCAGCTTCTGTGAGAGTCATCCAGCAAGGGATGCTGTGGGCAGGTGACCACAAACACTTCAATTTGTGGTAGGTAAAAACAGGCCCCACCTGCCAGCAGTCTGACTGGCTCCTTATCAAAGCAGGTTTGCAGTACCCAGGTGACCCTGGGGATCTCAGTGGCAGTCAGTCTGTCAGAGTATCTGCTAATTATGTGGATGTTTGTTCAAAAGCAACAAAGCCACCTGCAGAGGAGTTTGCAGGGTTTAAAGATTCATTAATCTAAGACCACAAAGGTTTCTGTTGAAAGTGGAACCAAGGTAGCTGAAAAACAGCAGTATTGCAGTTTCATTTCACTGCATGGCTGAACAAACCCAGGTCCAAGGGAGGAGGTGGGTGTGAGGAGTAGAAAGGAAGGTTTCTTTAAAACTGAAGGCTGTAATCCTAGCTTTGATAACTTCTGCAGTGTAGGAAATTATTCTTCTCTACCTTGCAAATTAATGATGTGATACTTGAAAGGGCTATAGACTAAATCAATGAAGTTGCTGTATTTTATTTTTACACTTTATTTTCTTCTTTGAAGGGCCTTCCAACCTTCTATTTTGTTACAGTCCTGTGGGATTTGAAATAGGAATTATGTATATGACATACCTATGAAATTTTATGAAGATAGTATTTTAAATAAAATTTAGGGCCCGTTCAATGTAAATGAGGGAAGATCTTGCTGCGCTGGAGAGGAGAGGATCTCAATAATGACTGCTCTTCATGGGCTTATCCATCCTACTGTAGGGGGACTGAGACAGGCTGAAGTATAGGGCACGGAGAACTTAAAGACAAGAAAAGTGAAGTGGAAAGGAGGAATAAAGGGAAAAAAGGAGGAAATGCCAGTGAAGACTGTAACATGGTAGAAGAAAAGGAAGTCATGAGAAACAAGGAATGTGAAATGAGGAAATAGAGATTTACTAAATTACTACATTTTTCAAATTCAATCTATAGAAAGTTAACCATACTACAGTGTAATTCACTGCTT
>VXAV01009061.1:70124-80637 GCA_013399715.1 Alectura lathami | reverse complement strand
AAAAAAAAAAAAAAAAAAAAAAAAAAAAAAAAGGAATGTCTTGGTCCTTCTGAGAATGAAGTATGCTCAGAATGTTGAATGCATGTGTAGGACATCTCACGAGCTTAAAATACATGCTTTGAAGTTGTAAAGAGAGACAAATAATGTCTTTATTTCATTTTCCTATGCTCTTTTACATAGTGACAATTTTTTTTTGTTTTATTTTCAGCAGTTCCTTGTGTACGTACAAACTGACAGTGATAAAAGACCAGGGACAAATGATAGAAATAGAATAAACCTATTTTAAAACAAGAGTTCCGATCCAATACATTTTTCTTATATATGTATTGTGTCTAAATACTTTTTCTCCAATTAACAGTTCTTAAAAGATTATATTTACTTTCATGTATCATTAAGTAACATTTTGAAAACGAACCTTAAATGATTACTGAAATGTAATTTTCTTACTTTGCAGTGGTTGTTACTTTTTAAATTCCTTTTGGCATCAGTTATCATCAGCTTATCTGGTCTATTAGATTTACTTTTTTTTTTTTTTTTAAGAAGTGCTTTCTCTAAAGTAAAGTGAACATCCGATGTAGCTTCTGTTGTTTTTGTGTTTTACAAGAGGAAGTACTAGAACTGTTGGTGTACCTCAGTTCTGAAATCCCAGCTACTTTTTAAATACCTTGTTACACATCTCTCTGTCTAATCTGGGCTTGTGTTACTCCAGTATTTTGGATTAATGCGCCTCTGTGTCATTATAGTTTTATTTCTAACCTGGCCATTATGCTAGATACTTGCAAGTGTCTAGCCGTGAAGAATAAATTGTTAATGCTGGTTTACTTAGGAAGTTGACTGTCTGGAACTATGCCTAAATTTCTGAAAACTTAAATAAAACAAATCATCCAAGGAAAATGTTTTCCACTGATTTGTTTCTAAGAGGAAAAATATATGATTATTTTTTGTCAAATTTACATTTGTGTTGATAATGCCACTTAGTGGATGACAACCTTAACTACAGTCTTCTCAAAAACAAATCAAATGGCAGAACGTTATCTTTATATTACAGTTTTCCTCCTGGCTAGAATGTGCTGATTGTAGCATGTTTCTGAAGAACCTCCTATTCTCCCATTTTATGAAGTTGATGATAGTCAATTCAGGTTAGAAATGAAATGTGTTAGAAAGTAGGAGTCATTTGTTACAGAATATTAAACTTCTTAGAAGAAAACAAGGATCGTCTCATTTGTATATTTCATTTAATTTGAAAGGCTAAACATTCTCGGTCCTCTTGCACGGATTCTTTAGTTAGTGACATATAGTTGGTAGTATGCTGTTGATACTGGTGTTTTAGGCAGTGGGGGTTTTTAACATTTATGGTTAGAGGATTGGGTGCCTGGGCAAGCCATGACCTCGAAGAAGCTGATTCTTCGAGAACTGAATCAAAGAGGACCTTGCTGAAAGTAGTAAGTACTTTTCAGGTGTCAGATGGCATTGTAGAGAGCATACACAAAAGGGCTGGATCCTGTTTTAGCTGGAACATTTTATAAGCTCAAATAATTCTACTTTGGAATTACAGGAAGATGAGGTAGATGCAGAAGGTCTACTCAGTCACTGTAATTTACAATTATTATTTGAAGTTATTTCCACAAGTATTTTTCTCTGAGAAGTAGTTAAGATGATAGACTTAGTAACCTGGTGTATCTGATATAAAATTTAAATGTGTAAAAGTTCAAGCTTTGTATCTGAGAGAAATTAAAGGTTGCTATCTTCTACAGTTTAATGGCGTGGTTTTTTTTTTTTGTTTGTTTGTTTGTTTGTTGATTTTATGGAAGAGATTGTTTTCCCTGTGGAAACTTATTGATTCAGCCTTTAAGCTGTGTTCTTTGAACTGTCTGTTCCCTAAGTAAATTTCCATCACTTCCCATCAACCTCGAAAATCTTCAGTCACTGTTTGAGCATTTTTTACTTAATCTCTCAGGTTTTCTGAAGTTTTCAGTTACACTGCTTTCATTAATAAGCCAGTTGAATTAACTGCAAGTAAAATACCGATTGAGTCAGAAGGAAGAAAAACATAAATAGATTTCCTGTCTTGTTCCAATGCTTTATTGTAGATTGGTTGTATTACTGATGAAGATCAAAAGAAAACACAGAAGATTGCCCCCTCCCTGGAGGTGTTCAAGGCCAGGCTGGATGGGGCTCTGAGCAACCTGGTCTAGTGGGAGGTGTCCCTGCCCATGGCAGGGGTTTTGAAACTAGATGATCTTTAAGGTCCCTTCCAACCCAAACCATTCTATGATTCAATGACTTAAACAACACATTTTTTTTTGTTTTTTTTTCTTCTTTTTTTTTTTTCAGAAAATTTCTATCTTCCAGTCACAATGTTTGTCTATCATGAAATTGGAAATAATTGAGGGTTTTTTTCTGCCTCGCCTCATCCTCTAAACAGCTCACAGTAAGGATCTGAAAAGAACCTGAGTTTTCTGACTGTTTGAGCTGGAACCACAGACATTCTTCTCTGTGCTTTACTGTTGTTGAACATGTTTTATCTCCAGACACATTGAGTAGATGGCATTGAGTCAGCAAATAGAAGGCTTTGATTGAGTAGATAATTTTAATCATGATTTTGTTACAGTTTTAACCCTGATTTATATTTTTTACATCTCTCACAAGCAACTAATTCTCCGTTCTTGGTTAAATACATTGATTTGCAACTTTGTGTGGAGACTGTATATGTATAAATGTACATATACATGTACGTATGTATGTACATGTAAGCAGTTTGATCTAGTGAGCTAGTGGTTGGCAGCCCTGTCCACGGCAGGGGGGTTGGAACCAGATGATCTTTGAGGTCCCTTCCAACCCAAGCCATCCTATGATTCTATGATTTGTGTGCGTATGTATAACTTGTATACTGACTGCAAGTTTTTTTGTGAATTACATAGCTATTTCTAAAAGTATTTTAAAATGAAATATTTAAATAGTTACTTATAATTTGAATTTGTTTTAGATGTAATGACCGAAGCCTTTACAATTGTATTTCTTTTTAATTATTTCTCACCTCTGTTTAAATGTGAATGAAAAGTTAGTTGCAACTGAAAATTAAATAAAGTTCTTAGGTCCTTTTTAAGTAAACTTATGACACTTGCTCTAAACCTAATTGTAGTGTCTTTTCCATAGTTCCTAATTCTAAAAGTCACAAATTGCCTCTCAAACAGCAGTATTCGACAAAGGCAGTAAAAACCCTTAGATGTGACCCACTTCCTACATGTTCATTGCAGATGCATGGCATTCTTAAGCTAGTGTATCTCATCCTGTGCATATGGTTTTTAGTCAGGAATTGCAGAAGGAAAACCAGATTTCTTCTTTTTCAACTTAGTCTGCTTCTTAACTTCAAAAGAAATAGTGCTAATTGGAGCTTCTTGAGTGATTGTAAACAAAGTGGAATTTCTGTTCACATGGAGAGTACACGACTGCTGCCAAAGACTGATGTAGCTTGGGTTACATGCTGGGCTGGGATGCCCTGCTCAGAGCGCTCACTGGCCTCATGATTTCTCTGATAAGCCTGGTCAGTAATACACTAGTGAATGCTTCAGAAGAAATCACAGAATCATAGAATGGTTTGGGTTGGAAGGGATCTTAGAGATCATCTAGTTCCAACCCCTCTGCCATGAGCAGGGACACCTCCCACTAGACCAGGTTGCTCAAAGCCCCATCCAGGATGTAAATTTACACTTGCTTTTAAACTAAATTATTAAAAGAGGAAAGGGGAACAAATATAATGGTTTTTAATATTGATACACATTCTGAAATGTGGTTATTAAAATAGTACCTTAATTAGTTTGGCTTTAGTTAGGAAAGAAAGTACAGGTAGAGGAGAAGTTCATCCACTGGTACTGTAGCTCTGGTCCCTGCAGAAATTCAGTTTCATGTAGGCATCTCCTGCAGAAATACGTTAGCACTGATTGTTCAGTGCAAACCTAGCTAGTTGTAAACTATTAGTAGTTACCTCTTAAGCATAAAGGTAACAAGCGTTTCAGCTACAACATTAACTGGCTGGTTTTTATTTAGAGCATACACTTTCATGCGCTTTGTGAAAAACTTGCTGTTCTTTCCTAGTGTAGTACTGTGCAGTGTTGAGTAGACTAACAACACCCTGGTGTTTCTCTGGGTGAGATTCCCATACAGACAGCAGAGGGCACCACATCACCAACAAAAGCTTCCTGAGCTTGTGTTATCTTTATTCCTGTGAAGCCATGTTGAATGAGCGAAGGTCTGTAGGCTGGTCTGTGAGTTTTAAATGTCTCCTTCACAGGAAGTCCACTGAGTAGCATTGTAGGGTTGTGAAAACAACTGTACAATGTTCACTTTTGTGCATATGTTTAACTTTGCTCACATCACTGAACAATGCTCTGTTTTCTTTGTATAGTATGTCTGCATAGGCTTGTGCATCTTGTGAAGGGAATAAACTGTCACAAATGGGCTTGTGATTAATCATCATGCATATTTGTCAGTTAGGTAAAAATAGAATCTATAGGAAAGCAGAGGTAGGATGAAGTCACTACTGTGCATCAATTTTATTGTCTTAGTATAAGTTATTGTGCAAATTTCATTACTAAATTAACAATAGCTTCGAGCAGTGATTTGAATTAATTACTGTGAAGTCTGTCAGGGTCAGTATGTTATTTTAATTTTCATTTGCACTATCTAATATAATTTTTAATTAAAAGGATGATGTTTTAATTCAGCACCATCCACAGTACTGTATTTTTCCCTAATTTGTCATCTTATGCAGATAGCAGATCTGTTAATATACCCAATAAAGTTGCAGTGGCTTTTAGCAGCTTCCATTGCAGCACAGCAATGTGTTTGGCATTCTTTGTACATAAAACTTATTACTTGGGAATATATTTAGTAGGGGATGTTCTTCTTAAAGTATTAGGCACAATGCAGAATTAAGAATCTTTTTACATTTCTGACATTATGAGGGCTAATGTGCCTGGCTATTAATTAAATGCAATTTTCAAGGCAGGATGTTTTGCAGAAATGCCAAGGTCCCAAGCTTTCCCCGTAAGTTTTAATGCATTGAGTGTCTAATATGGGAGAATGAAAGTTAATAAAATAATACCAGAAGGAATTAAAAAATGACACAGAGCTAATTAAGCTAAAAGGAAGAGTTACTAGAAGTCATGCATTTCTGTCGCTGCTGTCTAATTACAGATTACACGAATGCTTTGGAGAAAATATATTCTTCAGTATATAGTCCTCCACTCCCTTACCTTGACTGGAGCAAACCAGATCTTTACAACAGATACCAACTGCTGTTTAAGAACACTGTCTTTTTTTACCAGTAAAATGCTGGTAACTACAACTTCAGTTTTTAATGTTGTGTCAAATTTAGAGTATTAAATAGTATTTTTTCTTTTTTTGTCTACAATCATCTGTCTAATCTTCCTGCTGTATGTCCTACTTTGTTCAGTTCCCCTTTATGTTCATATAGGCGTATTGATTTCTGCCTCTCCACTTTGTCTGTCTTGTCTACTGGAACAGCCTGATGTGTATTTTGTTTACTGTTGACACTCTGGCACTCCCTTATCACTTAAGAGACATATTCTTCTTCCAGACGTATGAAGGTACTGGAACTGCTTTTTTGAAATCATGGCTCCTTGTGTAGTAACCTCTGCTGGTTTTTACTAATTTCTCGTGGATAGCCTCCCTTGTGTTGTCAGTTCTCCCCGTAAGTATCAAGCAAGTCTAAGCAGCCTTTCTTCTAGGAATGTTTGGGAAAGTACATTGGTCACTAATAATCAACTCTAGGAACTCGTACAGATAAATGGTTGATTTAACCTCCTAAACCTCCTTCTATTAAACCTCCTAAACCTCCTTCTTTCAGTTACTCAGATGCCTCCATAGTGCAACAAATCTTCTTTACTACTTTCTTGGGATTAGGTGGTCTCTCAAATTGCTGTCTTGAGGTGATACCTGCTCTTTCCTCTTTACCCTCACCCAGGGATATGTGGGAAGTTTTTCTTTTACCTTTTTCTGAACTCAAGGAAAAAAAGTATATATTACCATCCAGCCTATTTACAGGGTTCTTTGGATAACATTTTTCTTTCTTCCTAGTGGAATTGTTGCCATTTCTATGAGCAGTATCATTGTAATGCAAATGAGTCAGCAAGTTTTCTTATTTTCTGTAATGAGATATTAAGTATGGCCAGTATTACACAAAAGGGAGTATTTTGAACTAAAAGCTATTAATCCCTAAGAAGTCTGCATTTCATGTCTAATTCCCAAAATCTTGAGCAGTTGATGCATACAGTGTGTCAGCTATAGCTATCTTGATTTCAGCAGTGTCAATATGCTTCTTTGATCAAAGTTAATTGTCTGCTAAGTATTGTAAGATATTGTTTGACTTCGGTCCCCTTTTCCAGAGAGAAATACTTGTAAAGACTGCTTCAGAGCCATATGTTATAGATCATTACCTTCAAACTACAAATACAGATTTAGCAGGCAAAATTCGCTGTGTCCTACAGACTGACACATTCAGAGCAAATACCCAATAAGAAATCCAGTCATTGTGGGATTTATGTCCAGCTTCACTGAGATTTGATGTGCTGTTTTGGCATTTATGTGTTAAAAAGAGAAGTGAAATAGGTAAAGAACAAAGTTAGCAAGAAAAGACTTATTCCCATTACCAACTAGCACAAGAAGTAACTTGAAAATAAAAATCGCTTTACCATAGCTGTACAAAAAACTAGAATATGATGATTTTCAGCTTTTTGTATCAGACACTTGCACTGGATTTTCTATGAGCATAGTATGAAATGCTCTGTATGGCATAGACAGAAAGCTGAATAACTGAAACTATGAGGGGAAGATGACCGTGACAGTGTGGTTGCACTTCTCTCACAAGAGTTGTGAAGAACTAAGTGAAACTCCACCTGGAGAAAAATGAAGTTTTGTTCCAAAGGAGGAAACACAACCTATTTTGCTCAACCTGTTCTGCATCTGTTAAAGGCGTCTCTTACCCGTGTATCAATTTGGCAAGTGTTAATGTCCTGCTTTGCTTGCTTGACATCATCAGCTGCTAGAGGCTGTGTTTATTGGGGGTGAGGAGAATGAGCCCCTGTTTGGTGTTTAAGCATCCACACTCAGGTGGAAGCATCAAGTACAACAGTGGTTTCTTCCTTTCAAACATAATTTTATTCCAATTATTTCATTGGCTTCCATTCTTTTTGTTTGATCTGTGAGTCAGAATCCAGATATTTTGGTTCACTTGTTGTCTTTCTTTCATGATGGCTTTTTTTAACAAAATACATTTTAAAAATATCTAAGTGTTCTGTTCAAAGTGTATTCAGGTGTGAGGGTTGGCATGTTGAAAAATCCCCCCTTAAGTAAGTTGTAAGTTCATCTGAGGCAATCCTTTTTTTCACCTTTTGATTTTAGTGAAAGCACAAGCCAAGCTCTTGATCCTTGAGGCTACAGGTACTCATATTGTTGGCCAACTCTTTTAACATTTTGTGATTATTTAAAAATGCATTTGTCATTACAAACCATTCGTCTCCTCCTGACTTGCCTCACCTTTCTTCCAGTTTCTAATCGTGTCCTGCAGTCTGCCTATCAGTTGACAGTAAAAGCTCTTAGCTTGAAGCATTATTTACCTAGAACTAGAATAAAACAGTTGTTCAAAGCAGAAGTTGTTCTTTTATCTTGGATTACCTTCACCTTGAGCAAAATTCTTCTCTTTATTCCACTTTTCACTTTTTTGCATCTGTTTTGGGGAAATTTGTTGGATTTTTTTTTTGTCTGTTTATCCTTCACCTGGGTAAGGAATGTGAGGCACTAGTTTTCCTTTGCTCGTTTCTGAGTACTACAGTCTCTCTGTGTGCCATCGCTCAGGGTATGACTCCAAGCACTGCATCTTTCCAGTTATCTTGGAGTTAGTCTTAGGCAAATACTCTAAGAGAGTGTTTTTTTAAATATGTTTATTGCAAGGAAGAAGATGCAACAGCAAAAATGTTAGTAATAGAGTTGGCAAATGCAGTTAAAAATGATCTGTTACTTCTTTCTTCCTCTCCCAAACAAAAGTGAGTGATACAGGGATTCCTTCAGAAGACAAAGGAGATTATCATTGTCAAAAAACTTTGATGTTTACTCAGGATTTTTTTTTTCAATATAATTTTAGTCTGTAATATAATAAAACTGTTTTCCAAGTTGTGCTATTCTGCTTTGCTCCTTTACAAGCACCTGTGATAAGTGAATATCACAGCAAATCAGAATTGTGCTGTTGATCTAAGAGGTCTTGGGTTCAGATGCTGCTGTGTTTTGTTTTGGTTTTTATATCACAGTTAATTATTCCCACAGTAAGGTCAGTTTCACTGCTCTAATGATACTAATAAGCTCAGTGCACCACAGTTCCCTCAGACTGTGAATGCCTGTATATACCAGTGGGACCAGCTGTACCATTAGAAGTCATCATTCCTAATTACTGCTGGTCCTGAACTTGGGAGTCTCTGTTTCTCCTGAAACTCCCAGTAGAGCTGCTCATGAGAACACTCTCAGCCCCATGTAGTTAGGGTGATCTAGATTAATTTAAGCAGTAGTTATTTGCTGATGCAGCTCATTTTGACAAAAGCCTTTTAGGCTATGTTTATGTAAGCAGGCAGATTTAGGAAATCATATATGGCAAAGAACCACTGGTGAACAGTAAATACCCAAATATTTTAGAAGCCTTAAGTGACAGTGTTTATAATTTGGTATGCAAAATTCATTGGCAATACACAGTTTGTGAACAGTGATTAAATTTTCAAAATGCTATTTCAGTATATTTGAGAGCATGGATAATATCCATGTCAGATTTGAAGGGTTGCCTTTCAGTTTGTTTTGGGGGGAGATGTTGGCATTTTATTTATCACAATTTGAAAATAAATTGGTATAGTGTAAGGGAAGGAATTTCTTTTCCCATCATAAATAATACTTCTAAAATGTCTAAAGTAGATGGAATTTTAGGAACAAAGTGATGCGATGATGATGGAAAACTAGCCTATGCTATTTTGGTTCAAAGCTCAAAACATTTTATAATGCCAGTGAATAATGGTATATGAAACACAAAATGCTAAATGTACCATCTTGTTGACAAATTTGTTGCGGTTTGTTTGTATCTGTGTGCAACTAATTAAATGTTGAGCATCAGATATGGACTAATGAGCTTTAAACTGTCAACAATACTTTAGGGAATGTATTTTCAGTGTTCCTATGTATATTCTTAGGGTGAGCTCTTTGATGGTTTGGAAAAAAGTAGAAAATGCAGTAATGCAGATATCACTGTCATGTCTGCACGTTTTACAGTAAGTAAAAGAAAATGCTTTCCCATTTAATGAAATGGAGTTTTACACTCTAAGGATTAAACCCTTCTGATTTGTTACTGTGCATCAGCTGTACATTTGCATTTCTGTCACAAGTGCATTATATATGCTGACGCACTCAGAGTTCCTGTCATTAGTTACTTTGAAATCTCATTACACAGTATCATGAAAGCGTCTTGTGGTTCCTGAAGTTTGCAAAACATTATTAGTTTCCATGGAAAGATGGTTTGGAAGATCCAAGTTGCAAGTAGCAAGCTATGGAGAATAAAATAATGTGTCTTGGGGCAGGGAAGTATGCTTATTAACACTTCTATTAAGGTGAAAATTTGTCTTCTAATATGGAGTTAAAAGCTTAATACTGAATGATGAGTTATAGTTAAAACCAAAAGTTACTTGGAACAAGATCTTGCTTTTAGTTTTGCTTTTAGGAATCCAGTAAGATTTTTCTAAATAAGATTATTTGAATGACAGAAGAGTGAATGATATTTATCAAATGCCTGAACCGTATCTTCTAGGCGTTGCAGTTGAATACCCTTATTTTTTAGCTTTGTGTATATTGGAAATAGATAATGTCAATGCCTTTAAGATCATTGGAAAATGTAGTTTAACCCTGCAAATTGGTATGAAGTTTGTAGCAGGGTTCTTGTTTAGTACTTGTGACCTCATAGCTGAATTAGTTTTCTAAACAAGGACTGAAGGAAGGGGGAATAAGATGAAAAACAAGCTAAAGAATGTAGTAAAAGTTAGGAAAAATGTATTAGAAATCTCCGCAGCCTTGATGTGATACTGCTCTCTAAGAAGGAACTGAAACCAAAGATTGGGCACATGACCTAAAGCTATTCAATGCAAATAAGAGTGCATAGCCTGCTTTTGGCAAAGGGAGCAGCTTTCTTGCTGTTCGAAGCATGCTATCAACTGAACCAGTCTGTGGATGCAGTGCTAACTTTGGCAGAAGAAGAAATGGTTGGATTCTCTCTGAAGATTGAAGGCAATGAGGTAAGATATGGCTTAAAATGAGTTGAAGAATCCAAACTAAGTCAGTAATTTAGATTGTGATAATATTTCTTGGTAATATAAATTGTTTCTTTCAGGGTTTTGAAAAGGAAAATAACTGTGCATATCTTGTCCCACTTTAATGATGTTGATAAAATGCAATATTGCAGTATGATGAG
>VXAV01009061.1:31781-45931 GCA_013399715.1 Alectura lathami | reverse complement strand
AAAAAAAAAAAAAAAAAAAAAAAAAATCAAGACCATGTCCAGGTGGATCTTGAATATTTCCAGGGACGGAAGCTCCACCAGTTCTGTGGGGAACCTGTTCCAGTGTTTGACTACCTGTACAACAACAAATCTTTGTTTTTGTAGGTTTAGGCACAATTTCATTAATACCTGTTTGTACTCATTGCCTCTTGCCTGTTATTGAGCACCACTGGGAGGGGTGTGGCTCTGTCTTTACTGCCACCCATCTGAAGTTTATACGCTTTGGTGAGAGTCCCCTGAGCTATCTCTTCTTCGGGCTGAATAGTTCCTGCCTTCTCAACCTGTACTCATATGACAGATGCTCTGGTTGTGCCCCACCCTGCAAATCGTTAATGAAAGTGTTGAACAGTGTAGGCCCCAGTATCAGCCACTGGGGTACACCACTTGTGGCTGGCACCCAGCTGGATTTTGTGCTACCAATCACAGCCCCTTGGAGCCTGGCAGTTCCACCATTTCACAATGTACCTACCTCACTGTCTCTTTATTTCATCTGTATTTCAGCAGTTTGTCTATGGGTATGTTATGGGAGGTAGTGTCAAAAGCCTTGCTGGAGTAAAAATAAGCAACATCCACTGTTCTTCCCTCACTCACCAGGCCAGTCATCTCCTTATAGAAGGCCATCAGGTTTATCAGACGTGAGTTCCAGATTATTAGTCAACACTGACTACTTCCAAGCAACTTCTTGTCCTTTCTTATGTTTGGAAATTGTTTCCAGGAGGATTTGTCCTGTCACATTCCCATGGATTTAGGTGACAAGCCTGCAGTTCTCTAGAGTCTCCTTCTTGCCCTACTTGAATTAAGAGTGGCACTTGCTTTCATCCTGTCTTCAGTGTCATTTGCCAGCGTTTTCAGCACTGTTGGTTACTCCCATCAGGTCATGTGGACCATTGTATGCCCAGTTTGTTTAAACGCTCCCTAACCTGAACCTCCTCCACCAAGTGTAAGTTTTTACACCAGACTTTGATCTCAGGGGCCTGAGATTTCTGAAGGCAAATCCTACCATTGAAGACACAGGCACAGAAGGCACTGGTTTCCTTGCCCACGTTCTCTGTCACCAGGTCTCCTATCACATTTAGCAATGGGCATACAGTTTCTGTAGCCTTCCTGTTGCTGATGATTCCCTTTTGGTTGACCTTCATGTCCTTCAGCAGATTGAACTCCAGGGAGTCTTTGGCCTTCCTTCCTAGGTCATTCCTCCCTGTTCCCAGTTCTTACACGCTCCCTCTTGAAGGTTGGCTTGGCTTTCTGCATATCAGGATGGTTCATTCTTGAGCTGGATGAGGTGAACCTTGAAAATCAACCAGCTTCCCTGGGTTCTTCTTATGGGCAGTATTACATGCAATTCTTCCAGCCAGATCCCTGAAAAAAAAATAAATACAATTCACAAATTTTATCTTTCCTGGAAATCATTTTGTGGTTGTATAGTTGGGAATATGCTTCAAAAATTACATGTGGTCTAGAACTGTTGGAAATGCATGATTCGACGAACATAGAAAGTCAAGAAATACAAAATCTTGCTTATCTAAAATTTTGTTAATAGTTTCAGATAGTTCAGAGGGTCTTTTAATTTCCTTGAAAAGTAGACCAATAATTACTATTCTCTTGCCTCAGATGAATTCTCTAATGCAAAATTCCAGAATCTATGGGCATGAAGCACATTATCTAATGTAATGGAAGGCAGTGAACTGAAATAATGATGTGATTTTGATTCATCAATAAGTGAATAAAACCCAGTTTGGTTAAAAAGCAGATCTAATATACCTGGCATTTTAACCTAGTAGTTTGTGATGCTTGTGCTACAGACTAATAAAGATGCATTCCTCACTGCAAAATAATCCAAATTCTGCAAATCTGATTCTCCTTTATTCCAATTTGACACAAGTGTAACTTGATTGCAAAAGAGCTGTTTCTGATTGACATGGGTGTAAATGATACTCTTGATATTTTTTTTCACTTGTGGCCTTTGACCCAAGTTGCTTATTACTGAGCAAATTGAGTCTTCTGCTGGTGCAGATCAATGACGTAACCTGATAATCTTGCAGATATCTGGCTCTTGACTGCTTTGAAATTAAAACTGAAAAGAACAGTGCATGAGGTGTTCTAGAAAATCATTAAGTATGTAGTTAAAAAATAGACAAACCAAGCACTAATCCCTAGTTTAACGGGAAGATATGTAATGAATTTTCAGCTGATCTTAATTTGGGGTCCAGCTAGAATTATCAAACTCATGGGTATTTGTACTGTGACAAATATATAGACCTGGATATCAAGAAATTCTTGACATTCCTTTTGCCATTTTAAGATTGCTAACAGAATTTAAAGTTGAGAAATCTTTATGTGGTTTGAATCAAAATTGCTATTACGGCCCATATGATTAATCTTACTCTGATTCTGCATTCGCTTTAGGGCATTGACTTAAAGAATATTTCCATGAATTTTAGTGAAATGGCAAACAGCTACTCTCTTCCAGCCATGAAAATTATGGAAGAATTTCTCTATCTTCTTCAGACACACAAAGGAAGATGGAAGATGACAGTGGAAGATGATTGGCCTCAACAGGTTTAGATTGTCCATAATGAAAAGAGGAGAAAGCATGAGGCTTGGCACTGGTGCTGTCACTGTGCAGTTCAGAAATTACCCTACCTTGTGGGTCGTGTGACATGGCAATGTACCAAGATCAGGTCATGTTAGATGGAGAGGGAACTTAGGGGCTTTGGCGAGGAAAAGATTCTACCCAAAATGAAGAATGCCACGATTTTAGGATGCCAAGGTAAAGGAAGCTTAAGGGCTTAACTAACCTTACCTCCCATCCTGTGACAGCAGCACAGCACTGTGCAGAGCCTCAGTTTCCACTCCGTTTGCTGCCTGAGGACCCACCTGGGGCTACAACCTCTGCTACCTGATGCTTGGCTTTATTGTGTAGTGTAAAGCAGCCTGCACGGTGGCTCACCTTAGTTCACCCACACGCAGCTTCCATCTGCCTCTGTTCCTGTAAATGGAGCCTTCCCGGTGAATTCAGAGAGATAGGAACTGAACCTCGGCTTGTTAACGTTTATGAGAAGGTTATTGACAAAAAGTGACTTTAGACAGTTTTTGCAACACAGGTTAAAATCTGATAATTTCACATACATTTCTAAATTAAATGCTAAGGGTTTGTGTCATGGGGCTTTTTACAGTTCTTAGTTGTGTCTTCATAAATGGAATGGCATGGTTTTGTATGTTTGATTTGGTTTAGGGTGGCTGGGAACAAAACTGTTNTCTGTAACTGTAAAACTCAGGCTTAAATAGCATGCAGCATCAGAGCTCAAAGGCTCTGTAAATGAAACCATCCCAAACATGATTCTTTACAGTGGACTTGAATTAGGATTCTTAGGTGAACTTTGCTGAGCAGGTAAACATGGCTGTAGCTACTGAGTTACTAAATATATCAATTTAAGACCAAACTAGAAAGTATGTCTCTAGGAAAATGTTTCTTTAGAGAAGGAAAACTTGTCAGATCAGATGAAGTGTATGCATCTTCTGATTAATTTTGGGTAACGCAGGCATACAGTTATAATACTATCTATAATATTTATACAGTGAACAGCTATTTCGAACTACTGACTTATGCAGTAGTCCTCCTTATTGTATGTGTTTTCAAAATGGAAACTGGAGTTTTACTATACAGGAATTACCTGAGTATGAACGTAGATTGAATCAGGAGGCATGGTGTAACAGAACTGAGAAAATTTATTTAGACTTTGACACAGTCTGAGCTACTGATAGTTGTTCATGTTGGAAAGTTTGGTATTCCTCAGTTCTGTCATACTTCTGAAAAAAAAAAAAAAAAAATTAAAGAGTAATTAACAAAAAAAAAAAAACAAACCACGTCCTCTCTTCCTGACCCTAAGAACAATTGAAATATATCATACTTAATAAAAATCATTCAGCAGAAGACTAATAAGCAAACATTTGTGGATTTCAGCTCTGAGAGGTACAGTCTTCAATTTAGTTCAGATTATTTTTATACTAAGTAGTAGTTGGACCATTTCTGTGTAAAATGAAAGGCCCATGAAATAGCAGTTTTTTGGAAAATCAGTGTGTTTTATTTTGTGTTTGGAAAGTCCATTTTTCCTAGGCTGTTCATTCAATTGTATCACAATTATATTAGAAACTTCTGCTGGAAGAATTCCTCTGAGACATCTTTTATTGGCTTCATGGGTCAAGAAGCATAAAAATGAAATACAGCATTCTGGACTTTGCAGTGACAGGTCATTTACCTCCCTGATCTTGAAAGCAGGATGAAAATAATTCATGGTCAGAGTTGCTAAAAAAGACCATCTCACCTTATTTTAAATTGCATTAATTTATTTTTTTATCATCTCTTTTTAAAATTAGAAAATGCAGTTTTTCCTGTGTTTGAAGCAGATAAATTCTTCCTAAGCTTTGTTCAGCTTGGCCCGAGAGGCTGTTTGATGTTTTTGAGTCCAGCCTGCCACAGACATCTTGACAAATAGAGGTGGCAGGTGTTAGAACCTAAATTTTCATTTGGTCTTTCAGGGGGCACCACTTACAACAGCCCTGGGCTTTGCCCAGATAACAGACTATGACCTGTATGTCGTACATGGGGAGAGATGGGCTGCTGAAGTCTCATTCTTTTGTGATCTCCAGTGTTGTAATGGGCTGAATCACCCTTCTAGAAATGTCTCCAGATTTCTCCGCTGTGGACCATGGAGATCCTAGGCTGGATTGAAACGCTGAAGGTCCTGGGTTGGACAAAATGCCAACTTTTACACTAATCCTAAGGTGTGGCACTACAGGTCCAAGTGTTCCCAGTATCCAGAAGCTTTTGCTTTCAGTGGTGTTCAGTGCTGTGTCACAACTGTCCTGTGCTGGAATTTCTGCAAAAATGGAAGAGAGGAAAGAAAGGAAAAATATAAATAAATGATTTGGTTTTCATACTAGTTTAGCTGATTTTTGAGGATCTGATTCAAAATCTGTTCAAGTCATTAACCTTTGAATTTCCAAGCAATACAAACAAACAAAAAACTCTCTTCATTCTTACAAGCTGTAACTTTTTTTTTCATGTGCTCTAATAAATCATCTTTTTTTTTTGTAGTAGCACTCAGCTACCTGACAGCATAACCAGCGATGCTAATTTCCACCACAGGGTTCAGCAGTTCAACCTTACTGGGTTACGAGGAACTCATTTTGACTTACTCTCTCTGGTCCCTTCCATCTGTATCCACTTTGAACAAATGTCCTCTAAACACTATATTTTAAGATATGTTACCTTACATTTGCCAAAACATGAGTTTTGTGCTTTGCCACAGTAGTGGACTGTTATCCAAAATTTCCTTTGTAACATCAGGATGTGAATCTGCAAACTCATTTTATACTGTGCAAGAATCTTAAAAATAAATCTTCTCTTTTATTACCATAAATAACTGTTCAGCTGAAAACATTTGACAGTTATACAAATAAAGCATTTGCGCTAGCAGCAGCATGTAACAATTCATAAAATCACAGAGCAGTTTTATTAGATTTTTTAAAATCTCTACTTTCAAAACTACAGCATGTGCTAAAATAAAAAACAATATATGTATACATTGTTCTGGGATTTTGCTTGCAATTTAAAGTGAATGTCTCCACCATTTTGTGCCCCATATTGCAGTTGCTTTCTTTGCATGTGAGGAATACCTGCTGACACAGGTGTATTCTAGAGTGTACATGTGAAAGATGTGCGCAAAACCGGTCCAAAAGTTTTGCTCATCCAAGCATAGAATAAGAAGTAGTAACCTCAGCTGGAGATCTGAACATCAGAACAAACCAGTTCTCAGTAACTGCTTTCAAAGACATGTTGGTATTTCACATTTGAATCCACTGGAGAAAGTCACGAAGTACTGATGGGCAATGACTAACATAACTGAAATTTAAGGTGAGCTCCAAGTTGAACTGACTTCGGATCAGATTTAAACGGACTTGATTACTTTTATTTTGAAGACAGATCAAGTTATGTCTGTTCAGTCTTAGACAAAAGTTCTTATTAAAAATTTGTTGCAATGGTGTTAATAAGAATTAATCTGAGTAAAACTGAGGTACTGAGTCATTTACCAAGATAAAACTTGTTTTAATTGTTTGTATTATTCTCTGAGTTAGACTTGGCAACTATGAACTGTTTTGATCTGCAGACATTCTGAAAACCATAGACAAAAATATCTCTGCTGGCATAACCCTATTAATACAGTTGTCCTAGTCATAAAAAAAAAAAACGTTTTTAATCATGAGTATGGTATACTTGCATGAGGAAGCAGTCTGTAATGTGCTATTTATGCATCATGGAATGCAAGACTGCATAGGGAAGGACAGAATTTGGTCGTTAGTTTCATCTTATTAGGCATTTCAGTTTTTCTTGGTTTTCTTTGTGAGACAGATTTCTCCCTTCTTAACAGTGCTACTCTGTCAACTTTTTTTTTTTTTTTTCCAGTACTTATACTTCATAGATTTTTATTTTTATTTTGCTTCTAGTCAGATCTGCTTTTGTCTTACAGAGAAAGAAATAAAAAGGCCACTCTATTATCTCACATTTCAGTTAAGTCTAACATATATTTGCTTAGGGGTAAAAAAGGTTGAAGAAAAAAGGGAAATGTCAAAAATGAATAATAAATGGCGTATAAACAGAAGCAGATTTTCTGTGATATGTTACCCCTGATAAACTTGATAATGTTTCCCAAATGTGTTGCCTTGGTTCAGATCCAAATCTACTGGTCAGGTTTTATGTGCTATTTTTAATTTTACTGCTTAAAAAACTTTACATCATCTTGTAGGAATTCCCTCCTACTGCATAGCTGTATCTAGTTATTTGTAGGTTAAAATTCGTCTTAATATAGATTCATATAAAACATGTGTTACCACAGAGGCAGCAGAAAGACAGATATGGGTGGGTAAAACAAGCTGGATTTGCAAGGAAACTCTTTTTCTTTTTAATGAAATATGTTTTCCTTTGAGGTCACTCTACTGTTTGATATTGTAGACTCCAAGGTCTTTCCATTCAGTAAACTTTCCTTGCCCTTTAAACAGTGAAATCAGAACGTGAAAGGCGAATACAAACAACTAGGGACACTGGGACCTGGAAACATTTAGGACTTCACAAAAAGCCTACAGACCCAGGCAATAAAATGGAGAGGTACTGCAAACCAATGTCGCTCTTTGGAATACCTAACAAGCCTCATTCACTCCTACAGATACTGCTGCACCGACTTCAGTGGAGTAACTTTGCTCTGGATTGATGTTTGCAGGGATATTTCTGGAGAAAGACTCTTTCTCAGCATAAAATATTAAACACATGGAAGCATTAAAATGGACTGAGGAGAGAAAGGAGTGATTTTTCCAGTGATGCACAGCACTGACAATACTAGTATAAGAAAACATAGCCCTAGTAACAGAAAAGCATTGCAGAGTTACGTGCTGGTGGGTCTGTAAGCTAGTGTTTGTTTGCAGTTATCCCATAGCATGCGGTAGATACGCTGGAAGTAGTATACTTAAATATCAAGTTCATGCTTCAGCACCTCAGCCTTTGTTAAATTCAATACTTGAAGTAGGCTGAGCCTGATAAACTTCACCATAAAGTATTTAATGAACTGGCTAGCACAGATTCTTGTTATATGTGATTACTTCTAAGGGAGTGGTGAGACAAGTGCCTGTCCTTAGAAATCACGGTGAGGTGGGAAAGTAAGAGCCCAGTTAGATAATGGGCCGTGTCAGACCACGTCAAAGAAGTGCAGTTTCCTAAACAAAGAGGAAGAAGCAGCAGAAGAGAAATAGCAATGGCAAGTAATTTGCCTTTGTAAGGCTTTTGATGGTGCCTCACATTGATTTCCTGTAAGGAGCTGAAGAAATGTTGTCCAGATAAATCCACTACAAGCTTCCTTGCACACAGACGCTCCAGCTGTGCAGCTGCACAGGGCCAGGGCGCTTAGCCTCGTTCCCTGGCAAGCTTAGTTCTGAGCCCATCGCCCTCTCCCCAGGGAGAAACCTGCAGCTTGGGGCTTGCTCCAGCTAGTGCTAGTCCTGGGTGTGACAATGCTGTTCTGGAGACAGAGGAAGAAAAAATGTGTGGTTATAGACACCATGCCAGAAAAATGAATACGTTTAGTAAGTGATATGATATAGAACTCTAGCCAGCTGATGAAATATAATCCCAACCACACATTTCAAAATATGAGGGACTTTATGTCTCATTTCTCATCCCCTTCTGAAACACCATAACTGATTTCAAATTTTACAGTTTTCACTGATTGAACTTTGTGAACATTAAGGCACAATACTAACTTTCTAACAATGTTTTTTTAAACACTTTGATTGAAATTAATGGGTAAGATATCCCTGTGCTGGCTCTCATGATGAAAGCCAGCTTTTTGCCTTTGTTTTACCAGTTGGCAATATAGGGATAATTACACAAGGACAGATCATTTAATCAGTGAATTCACATGGCTTGCATGAGTACACTGGAGCCAGAGATCACATTTGTTTTTTCTCTTTATTTGAGTGCCCTTTAACTGTATAAGTGGTTTGCTAATGCCATAAATTATAATTAATATAATCTGAGAAAGGTGAAGTGTAGCATAACTGAGCATGAGTAAAATATTGCTCTCAGTGTCTTATGCCTGTTATGTAATTATTATCAGCAGACAGTCCAAGTGAGAAAAGAACAAAAGAAAATCTAATAGTGATAATGGTGGATTTAATAAACAGGGATGCCAGATAAAAGCTGTATTTTGTTAACTGTTCTTTATCTCCTCTTCATCACACCTTAATCACCTGATGAAGAAATACCTTTCTCATTTTTCAGCACAAGCTGTTAAATACAGTGTTTTGTAAGGAATCTTTAATACAATATTAGGCATTTTTTATTTTTTATTATTATTATTTTTGTTGAGTAAAACCAGTGTGAGCTAAATGCTGATCCAAGCTAAATGTTCAAGGCCAAGGGTGGATGAGGCAGTCTGATCTAGTGTCTGGCAACCCTGCCCAGGGGAGGGGGGTTGGAACTGGATGGGCTTTAAGGTCCCTTCTAACCCAAACCATTCTGTGATTCTATGGTTCAATGACTCTATGAAATGCTGAGCCCGACTTCTGCAGCCTCACTGTGGGTCCTGGGATGAATATGGGGATGCTCCCATGCCTTGGCTGTACTGCAGGCTGCAGGCTGCTGTGAGAGGGAAATGCCACTCATTGCAGAAGAAGGAGCACAAGACCCATTGCATCCCACAAGGAGGCCAAAGAAGGACGCAGGACACAGCAGCAGTAAGATTAAATGAGAAAAGATGGGCTGCATGTAAGATTTGCGAGAATAAAAGTAGCGAAACCACAAAAAGCCCTTTCAGCGAGGTGGAACAGAGAACAATGCAGCTTTATACAAGCCACGCTCCATAGAGAATGGTCTGTGTACAGCTCCTAGAAGGGGTTTCCTCACTCAAATGCCAATATAAACATGGCTTAGGAGCCTGAGTCTCTTCTTTTACATATTGTTTCTATTCTAGTGCAATTCTATTAGTTATAAAGACATCAGAAGATAATCCTTCCAAAAATACTGAGCTTTCCCTTTTTGTTCCAAATGCTAAGAAAAAAAAAAAAAATGTATCCCTCTAGTAAAAGCCTAAGAAATCTTCTGTTAGATATACCTTACATTGCACAGTTTATAAGAGGAAGGTATTTAGGGCAATATAGGAAACTATGTAGGTCTTCATACCCTGTTGATGTATAGAAGTGCACAGGCACATCTTCGGGGCTGCATATCTATAAAAGGAGATTATTGCAAGCCTAAATATCTGGTACCTACAGAAGGCAGCTGAGGTCTGTGGTGAGGTGAAGTGCTTCCCTTTCAAAAGGTTTCTGCCTGAATAAGAACTACTTGAAACTGAGCAAAGACCTCAGGCTTTCGTTTAACTGAGGTTATACAGCATCAGAGACATGAAGTCTTCTCACTATGTTGTTTAAGCTGTGACTTTCGCTTGTGAGAGCAGATTTTTTGTTTGTTTTATCTTATGCCTTGTTTGAGAAAGCAGAAATTGGTGGCTGTAGGTGAAACAAATGTAGGACACAAGAATTGCTGTAGATATTATCTGTAGTAAGCATTGGCAGCAGGTTGAGTGCCAGCTCACTGACTTGTAGAATGGCCTGCTCTCTGGTTTCCTTCAATACTTCATCATAACAAAACTGGAAAGGCAAATCAAATTTCACATAGATAACACAGAGACATAAGATCAAAAAGGGGAATCATGATCATGTACCTAAAACGGCAAATAATAATAATAATAATAACATTTATATTATGCACACTACAAAACCCACAGCCAAGCTCATCTGCTTTGTGAAGTTTCATTGTCCCTATGACAAAAAGTTGTAGGAGCCAAATAGTGCTGCTCGACTGCGGAGAGATGGCAGAAAGAGGATTTATCTGGATTTGCTGGATTTTTTTTCTTCACGTCTCAAATTAAAAACATTAGAGTGAACAAAAGAAGAAGAAGAAGAAGAAGAAGAAGAAGAAGAAAGATGGGAGATACGTGCAACTTCACTACAAGAGAGCAAAAATTTTACCTGAGCCGACCCTGGCTTTAGAGGGAAAAAGGCTTACGTGCATGGGCGTGAGCCAGGCTGTGATCTTCAGCACAGATCTTTGCCTTTTTTTTTCAGGCATAGACATGGCCTGAGGTTATCAAACACACATTTCCCACTTCCTTGTTATCAAATCTGCTGATTAAGTAGAGGAAATGAGAGTTGCATTTGCCGCCTCTCCTCTTGCAGACAAGACATTTATGTGATGGGGCAGGCTGGGGCTCCCTGAGCAAACGTACATGCCCGAGGCTGCGTATGAGATGAGGGCAGGTGACATGGCAGAGTTTGCATACATGCACACCAGGCCCAGGGATGACAATTAATATATTTCGGTGCCTCAGCAGTAGTGTTTTAGTTTGGATCAGCAATCCCAGGCACCTCCATTTACTGGGCACCCTGTCTGGGAGAACATGAATTCCTTTCCCCTAACACTAATGGGCATGTCTACTGTCACCAGATTATATCTGGACTTAAGTAAAACTTCCAAAATTTGTGTACAAGAGACATCATATCCTCAGCACAAACTGTTTTGCTCTACAGACCCCTTCCTTTTGGGCCACATAACTTCTTCCATTTGGCAGAACCCAAAGATAACAATTTTTGCCTTCAGGCTTTGGCTCTATTTAGCACTGGCGTTACAACTTTCTTTACTGTAATGCTATTTACCACAGTCAAGTAAAAGGTAGTAAAAGACAGCATATTCCCTGATGCCAACAATCATAGGAAAATATGACTTGCATCACCATGCACCTTAAGAATACCTTTGTATCGAGCTGACCAGCTGAAATACTGCCTGTGAGGATCTGTTAATAAAGCACTTTGATGTTACAGCATCTTTCTTCAAAATAAATTGGAGAAAAATAACCTTTTGTTTGAAAACATTTAAGTTCCAGTCTTGCATGACAAAGTATAATCCAGAAGTCTGGCAAAAATCAGAACTCACAGAAAACCCAAATGATTTTCGACCTGTGGTCAAGAGGTTCTCCCAGTGGGGGTGACTTCATTCACACGGCTGAGTCAGGACTCAGTTTAGGATGATCATCCCAACCTGCCCAGAACAGAGAAAAGGAAATGTTTTCTCCACTTTTTCCCATGTTCATTTTCTTGTTTCTAGTAGTTGCTTGGAATACTTTCCAAGTGTGGGGAGCTTGATCAGTTCAAAGAATTGAGAAGGTTTTTTTTTTTTTGTCAGCAACAACTGATGCTAATTCTTCTTTATTTACATTGTGAAAGATAATTTCTTGCAAAAACGTAAAGGCTTTCTTGTGAGTATTTCCAACAAAACCTGCTGGAAGTTAGTTTCATCATGAGGTAAAGATGTTTTTCAAATTCTGTACTGGATTTTTCTCTGTCAGAAATATTTCACAGAGAGTTAAAGCCTCATTAGGCAATCTTAATAATCTATAATTAATATATGTGTATATAAAATTGCTTATATTGATATTTTTCTTTAGTATGAACAGTAAGGAACAAATGAGCTAAAGTCTCAGCACATGAACAGGAACTGTATATAAAGATCAAATACTGTAATTTACAGAAATATTAATAGGGCAATTTAAAGTAAATATTGTGATACAGCTAATTACTAGTGCAAATACCAGAACATTAATGACACAATGCTATCTAATATGGTAAAGTTTGGAATAAATGGGATAAATGAGATAAATATTGCTCAGTTCCCCTATGTGAACTGTTTCATTAAAATCATCCAAGGCACATGTGTGACAAAATAAGCAGCTTTTTAATTTAATGCAAGATGTTGATTATGCCCAGCAGGGCCTCTGTAAGGCACAGTGAAGAGTGGTGCTCCCAGGCTTTCTGTTCACTCACCCAAGCCAAATTCTCTGGACAGGATCCAATAACTTTACACTGAGTGGAAATGTCAAGATCACCTGTGATGTCAAAGCAAAACTTTACAGCCCAGTTTTCAAAACAGCAGAGTCTTGTTATGTTCTTGTAAACAGTTGTACCCCGCTACCCCTACTGCCTTATTAAAGCTACTCTCAGGAATGCAAAATCACAGAAGCAGAAAGAATGCACGTTTCAGGAGGTGAACCTGTACAGTACCAGTTGGATAAATTTGCTTGTTTCTTAAAACTATGTGCTTTCACTAATCACAGCAAGACAAAATAAATGTTGAAATTGTTTCGCAGTTAGATTAGAATCATTTCTACAAAGTAACACAGAATTTTTTTTCCGAAGTACAAGCTCATGCCTTAAACTGAGCAGAATGGCTTCAGAAGGGACACAAAACTTACTGGCAATCTCAGTTCAAATACTGGAAGTTATAAAAGTAAAGGAATTTGATTTTTTTTAAATATAAATCCATACATCTTGCAACTAGATTATTTAATGAGGAGGATAACATTTGGCAACTAATGCCAGCCAAAGCTTAAATGTTTCTGAAGGTCTCTGACACCATCAAATTCAAATTTACATAATTTAATATAGGAGGATTGCTGCATAAAATTGTTGCACTGCCTTTTAAATTATCTGTTTACTTGCTAAAAAAGCCAAAATAAAATCTGTTTATCAGCAATACAGAGTGCTTCATGAAATTAGCAAGAACAAGTCTGTGTGTTTTCTGAGGTCAGGAAATTGCTACTCTTAAGAAGCAAACCCATCTGCAAGCTGATAATCAGGCTTACCGTTGTATCTTTAAAGCCACCACACTTCACCTCAACTTTCTGTCTTGTTGCTTTCCTAGTCCTGTCATTTATATTAATGCTTTCTTGTTCAGCCTCATATTATTATTATTATTCATCTTAATAGCATGCATTTGTCATTGCTCAGGTGAAGCTTGGGTTTATAAAACTGTCAGCTGTACAACGCTGTGGACTCAAAGGCCTCCATATTAATCACTTTTTCTGTATTTTCCTGAAGTATGAGTTTCTGTGTATTGACAAGAAATGTAGGGAATACTGGGGAAATACACAGCACGTCAATCAGGGCCTCTCCAGAGCAAGCTCACATGGTTTCTGATTGCTTCCTCAAGCATCTTTTTATGTCTCTGAATCATCATCTAGAGGTGAAATGACTCCACCGTATTGCACACCAAAATCAAAACACTTACTCCTCTCTGTGATTTATGCCTGAAGCCCAAAAAAAAAAAAACAAAAAAAAAAAACCCACAAAAACAATCAGTTACTCAATAACTGCATTTGTGGGGAAAGTATGCCCTTATGCTGACATATAAAAAGAATATGAATGTGATATATCTATACCTATCTGAAGGAAGACAGATATAAATATTCTAAATTTTGTACACATAATACTCCAGTAAATTAATCTCTTTTTATAGATCACTTATTCTTCATTCAGTTCTTCATTCAGTTCTCGTCTCCTACTATGCTCAATTAATTACACTATTACCTTTTTCTATAATATTTGTACTTAATCCTTCATGATCCTTCTTGTCTCATTATCTGAAATACAATAGAAAGTGAATTAAAAAATCCAGGTTAAACTGCAGGGAATTTCCTGCTTTCTAATCAAAGGATGGTGGTTTTTTTTTT
>VXAV01009061.1:7556-20032 GCA_013399715.1 Alectura lathami | reverse complement strand
AAACACAGCAGTTTTTTTTTTTTTTTAAAGATATATCTTACCATTATGGGATAATGGGATAACAATCTAATCAATTCCTTAAATCTTTAATTACAATAAATCCTATTTTATATTAGCATATAAGGCTTTTGCTTCAGATTACTTTCCTAATCATTATAAAAATGACCTTTTTATCCATTTTTAATGTAAATTTCAGTAGCATTTCATGAACGCGTGGCAGTACCACTCTAGACTGGGAAGGAGACTATAAGATAAAAACTATAACATACTGTGTTTGCTGAAAAATTCCAGAAGACTGCCTATCCACAAGCAAGGTTGGCTACAGATTAATATCCTCTTCCTTTTGAAAATGTGCTTTAAGAAAAATATGCAAAGTCATCAGTCACATTTTTATATTTCACCCACGGACAACAGCACTGAGAGCACTAACACAATTTAAGGAAAGCATCATCAGCCTTTTCTGAAAGATTACTTCTTTAGACCTGTTCCTGGAAGTGTTTGATTCAATTTATAGATCTGGCAGGATGGGTGAATATAATGAACATAATCCACCATTGGTGATACACACTTTTCTTTCATAAAATCAGCTAAAGAGAAGGATGGATCAAAAGCTGCCGCAGCAGCCCACCAGGAATCCTTCATGAGCTATCCATGCATACACCTATTTTGTTTTATTTTTCTGAACACCTCAGAATACCAGGATTTCTCCCTTTGACATCTTCATGTGAATGTCAAAAAGGAAAGGACCAGTACTGGCAGACAAACGCTAATATTTTTCTACCTCCAATGGCTACTTTTGTACTTCCTGAAAGCATGCACACGATCTTGGCACAAGTCCAGACATTTCTGCTCTGTTACACTGCAGCATTGGCAAAAAGCCAAGAAATCAGCAGTTTGAGTTTCCAAGAGGAAAAAAAAATATTCTTCCCAGAGATTTTGGATGTGATGGATTTTAATGAGGTCCAGGATGTCCCTTAGGTACACCTGCTCTTTCTAGGTGGCAAAAGAAAGTGTTACAAAGGGGAAGGTACTGCTCTGTACAGATGGAGCCCTAAAACCTGGCATTCAGAGTGTTTTTCAAGGTAATTCTACCCCTGCTGTTGGCGTGGTGCCCCTCACTGCAGGCAGCAAAAGCTGTATTCAGTTAACTATATCCATAACTGAGGACTTCATAGAGTTGTGACAAATGCAGCTGATTGCTTTTCTCAGGCTCTGCTTCCTCTGGTTTTCAAGTGCAGACCAGCTGCTGGAAAATGGTATATCAGTTCTTACTGTAAGCCACAGCTCTTAATAGTGAGGTGCTCCTGCAGCATTTTCTGGGACACCAGTTTCCCTGGACTGAAACCACTGACACTGTACTAGGGCACTTGATTCATTTTCCTTTTGTATTTTAAGCAGTATATGTTAACATCCAAATTATTCTCAGCTTCCTGCAATGCTCCCTATGATAAGAGTGGTTCAAGAGTGTACGTTTGTGGTAATTAATCCATCATGAATGTTGCAATGTCAGGAAATATGTGGTTCTCCACACTTTTTTCCCCCTTCTTTCCCTCTCTCTCTCTCTCTCTCTTTTTCTTTTTCTTTTTTTTTTTTTTTTTTTTTTTTTTTTTTCACTTTTTTTTCCAGCTATTTACCTTTTTACAGAAATATGCCTTGCCATTTACTTAAGAGGCAGTGACATGGAGAAGCAGATATTTGGAGGAAGTCCATTTGTTTGACAAAAACATCCATTACTTTTATCACCATTGAAGACCAAAAAAAGAATCAATTACAATACTTCACTTGGGAATGACTAATTGAATCGTGAAACATACTGATGCTCTGAAGTCACTGAGGTAAGCTAAATACTGATACTCATAAAAGGCAGGAAGTGTTGTAGATAAGTTGCTGATTCACTTGATTTGAGACTAGAATGCATTTTCAGTTTGTGTTGATGATGTGAGCTTGTCTAATTTCCACCAACTATTATTAATTGAGGGTCAGGGAATTAGCTCAAAGGAGAGAGCTGCAGAGGATTTGCACCTGCTTAGTTCAACTATGCAATCAGTACAAAGTGGTAAATACACTGCATGCCCTCCTACAGTCAGAGATCAGCTGTCAACTCCTTATTCAATCAAGAAACACTTAAATTAGTTATTTGATGGTCTTTAGTGGTGCATCTATCATAGGTGTTCTGTGACCCTCTTCTGGGTGTGTTAGCACCTTTACGTCCTGCAGTCAGTTGCAGAGAACATAGGCAAGTGTATGGCTGGATGGCATCACCAGGGATTTGCTCATGTATATTTGTACATTGAGTAGCTCCACCAAACATCCGTGTGGACTGTCAAATTGTTAGAAAGATCCTTGGCATGTCAGCCTTCCTACCCCAGACTTGTCTCACAAATGGTTAAGAAGCTAGCGTAGGGTGAATTCTCTCCATCTGGGCATTCACACTGAGTGCAATGTTCTCAGCACAGGTTCTTCTATGCAGTTTGACCTCAGTGACAAAGAACAATATGGGCCACATTTAATTTACTGGTGTAGACATGGCTTCTATTTTGTAACATAAAATAAAACAACCCAGGAAATATAGCCCCACAAATTCAATTTTATACATGTAATATGCAAAATTCTTTTATATATATTAATACTACTCAATTCAGATAAAAGGTCTGCACACATATAATACGATTATTATTATTATTATTACTTAGGAAACACACATGATTCATTATTGAAGGAGACCTGCATGTGCTCAGGGGATCCTCTTTTTCACATTTCCTCTGAGTTTCAGGAAGGTGGGGGTGACAGATTCCTCCAAATCAAAAAGGTAGCTTTTACTTCCAGAGCTTTCTGAAATACTTGTGAAGAGAAAAACGCTTTTGTCTTTGCAATGTCCTTGGGGTCTGATCCAAGCACTTGGCAAGCAAAGAGAATCACTGAGTTTGCTACAGAGGATGAAAATTCAGTGCCATTGAAATAAATACCATGGTCCCCTTGATCCATTGAAGACAAGACTATAATATTTAAGAAATCTGCTTTGATATCTGTCAGCTTTTAACTCTCTGAAATAACAGTATCTCGGCAACATACATCAGATATATTGTACTCAATGTTTTTTATCCACAAACAAAATAAAAACACATTCTACTGGTATACTAACTGTCTTAGTAACTGATTTTGCTATATGTTTTATTTACATGCTAAAAAGGATGGCCGTGTTTACAAAATGAAATAAGCTATTAGACTTTGGATTTTCCCTCCATACTTGCTGTTACGTTTGTATCTGAGCAGTTCACCATTTATCAGTGTCCAGAAGGAATGTCTCTAGCTAGAACTAGTCAGGTTGTTCGCTATTGCCTAAGAACTTCGTGAAAGAAATGTATGTATATGACCTGTGATCTGAAGAGAAGAGACATTTTCTGAGTGGAGAGTAAGAGATTGTTTCTACTACTAAGATCAAGTTGGAAGTGGAGGGAAGGAAGAATGAGGAGGAGAGGTAGAAAGAACAATTTTCTTCTTTTTGAAGTGCATGTCTACACAGCTAGATGCTTTGATGCTGGATATCCAATGAGAAATGATGTTTTATATACAGTCTATCACTATGGAATAACTGACACAAGAATCTTACATTTTTCACATAGAATCACAGTGTGGTTTCATGTAATAAACATTGAGTAGCAGGCACGTGTCCCCCTGGAGGCCACAGAATCAATCATAGAAGCATAGAATCATTTAGGTTGGAAAAGGCCTTCAAGATCACCAAGTCCAAATATCAGCCTGGTCTACTGAGTTATGAGACCAAGCTGAGTGGTGCAGTGGATACCCCTGAAGGAAGGGATGCCATCCAGAGGGACCTGGACAGGCTGGAAAAGTGGGCCCACGAGAACCTGATGAGGTTCAGCCAGGCCAAGTGCAAGGTGTTGCACTTGGGTCGGGGCAATCCCAGGTGTGTGTACAGACTGGGAGAAGAACTCCTTGAGAGCAGCCCTGTGGAGGAGGACTTGGGCGTTGTGATCGACGAAAAGCTGGCCATGAGCCGGCAGTGCGCTCTTGCAGCCAGGAAGGCCAGTGGCATCCTGTGCTGTATCAAGAGAGGGGTGGCCAGCAGGGAGAGGGAGGTGATCGTCCCCCTCTACTCTGCCCTTGGAAGGCCTCACCTGGAGTACTGTGTCCAGGCCTGGGACCCCCAGGACAGAAAGGATGTGGAGCTGTTGGAGCAGGTCCAGAGGAGGGCCACCAAAATGATCAGAGGGCTGGAGCACCTCTCCTGTGAGGAAAGGTTGAGGGAGTTGGGATTGTTCAGCTTGCAAAAGAGAAGGCTCCAGGGAGACCTCATTGCGGCCTTCCCATACTTGAAAGGAGCTTACAGGCAGGAGGGGGACCGACTCTTTGGACGGGTGGATAACGGTAGGACAAGGGGGAATGGGCTAAAAGTGAAAGAGGGGAGGTTTAGGTTGGACATCAGGAAGAAATTCTTCCCTGAGAGAGTGGTGAGGCACTGGCACAGGCTGCCCAGAGAAGTTGTGGCTGCCCCATCCCTGGCTGTGTTCAAGGCCAGGCTGGATGGGTTCCTGGGCAGTTTGATCTAGTGAGCTAGTGGCTGGCAGCCCTGTCCACGGCAGGGGGGTTGGAACTAGATGATCTCTGAGGTCCCTTCCAACCCAAGCCATTCTATGGTTCTATGAGTCATGTCACCAAACCACATCCCTCAGCACCATGTTCACATTGTCTCTACAATACCTCCAGGGATGGAGACTCCATGTCTTCCATGAGCAGCCCCTTTCAATGCTTAGACACCCTCTCCATGAAGAATTTATTCTTGATGTCCAATCTAAACCTCCCGTGGTGCATCTTGAGGCCATTTCCTTGTGACCTATCACATGTCACCTGAGAAAAGAGACTGATGGCAATCTCTGTTGCAACGTCCTTTCAGGTAGTTCTGGACAGCAGTGATTCCTCCCCTCAGCTTTCTTTACACCAGACTAAATAACTTCAGTTCCCTCAGTCACTGCTCATATGTCTTGTTTTTTAGTCTCTTCACCATCTTCTTTGCTCTCTTCTGCACATACTCGTAAAGAATCAGAATTTTTTACAAGGAAGTTCTTGAAGTGTATACAAGAAAATGTGCAATTTTTTTTTTTTTTTCATTCATGCCACACATTATAAATGATGTGCACTCTCATTTCCGAGAGTTTATGCCACATATATTCAGTGCACTGATTATGCAAATAAAACTTGCACTTCCAACAGAAATTTTATCTGACCATGTCCACATTCTGTAGTAAAAGTTGGCTTGCAACTGAAAAGTCAAATGCCAAAGGATGGTACTGAAGAAATACTGACGTAGATCCTTACTTTTTCCACATCGTCAATTTAGAAGAGGATGAGCTTCTTAGATGAACTTCATTTTACACAAAAAGGCAATCCAGATTCATTGTGGGAAAAGGAGTTTGACCAGTGAACTGGAATGAGATGGCATAAACTATAATTCCTTAAAACTTCTTTGTCAGAACCTAGTTACAAGTTTATCACAAGACAAGAATTATTTGCCACAACAGTCTGTTTATTTATTTATTTATATCTGTTCTCTTTCTGACAATCCTTATTCCAGCATCAATTTGCAACACTTCCATTTCCTGCAAAATTACCTTCAGTAATCTCATCTGGGAATTAAACCCATGTCACTATCAACATATTTTATATTGTCCATAAGTGATGGCAAATGTGCAGTATGCAGAGACCCCAACAACTGCTAAGAGCCTTGGCAACTGCAAAACAAAGATGTTTTGTGCTGGTTTAAGCTTGCTAGAATGAGAAAAGTGCTGGAGCCAACTGCATGCTTTGGGAGCCTTCCAACTCTGTCAGGAAACCTTTTTTTTTTTTTTTTTTTTGAGTAACAAATGGCACTAATGAGAACAATGAATTTCAGTAATTAGGTTAAGAAGCTTAAACAAACAACCTAACTAGAACAATGAAAGATGGAGATGGGAATGTAGATTATTGTAAGCTTATTGTCATTGTAGGCTGCTAATAGTTTAGTGGGCTATCTGGAAATACTGTAACTTGTTTCATCATGAGCTTCATTCCAGAGCTGTCCATTTCTCTATCTGTTGTTCAGATTTAGAAACAGACAAGCTATGTAATAGAACTGGAAGAAAGTAAATCTGAGAGCTGCTAGCGGGTGAATTGACTGCATAGGAAGTAAATTCCAAAGAACAGCTGTAGATTTTACAGAAGGGGAGTTCAGTCTGTGAGTTAATGTCTCTAAGCTTTTGGAGAACAGCATTCAAATCCCTGCTCTGTTGCACATTTTACATACAATCTTGAACATATCACTTAAACCTCGGTTTTCCATTACCAACAAAACTACAGTAAAAGGCAGAGAAGATTTCTCTTGCAGAGTTGGAAAGCTTATGACATACTCAGATAACAGATAATGAGTTAATTTAAATGCCTTATGAAGCACTGTAATATTTTGCAAACTACTCTACTAATTGGTTTCAGCTGAAAGTTGAGAGATGCTCAATGGAAAGCGTGCCTGTCTTTGCGCACAGTCTGGTGTTCTTGATGTGGAATCAAGTTCTCTGTTTACACTCATCTGATGGTTCTTTACATCTGAAGTTGCTCTACCATTTCCAAATTGCCCCTTTATTTGCTCTATAGTTCATCATGACAAACACTTTTTTCAAAGAGGTTCCATTTTCAGAACAGTTACAAGAGAAACCAGGAGGAACATTTTTCAGTTGAAGACATGAAGCTTCTGCAGCAGTGTAGCAGTTTGGGTTAAGTGACAGCTAATCGTATGAGTGGTGGACTGGAAACTCTCTGCTTACAGACCATTGATTGCAGTTTGTCCACATTTAAACTGAGAAGATACATTTGAGATAAAAATTTAAACTAAGAAGATAACATTTGAGATAAGCTATACCTCAAATATTAATTGTTTTGTATTTATTAATTACTTTTGAAGTTTACTTCACCACGTGTTTCTATGTTGTTTATTTTAAATGCCTGGTTTTATCCAGAAGTTAGGAAAAAAAACCACAATGATTACAATATAAAGAAGTATCTATGCATATAACTTGGAGGAGAAAAAATATCTGCACAAGGATGTTAGAAGCTAAAAATAATGAGGAGAAATGTTGGCATGACAAAACATACTTTTTGAATGGATATTGGAAGAAAAGTGTGATTGAACACAGAATTGTCTTCGTGTTGAATACAAATCATAGTCATACAGTTATAATTAATAAAATATCTGTATTTGTAGAAACAAAATATATTTGATGTACTTCTACCACATAAAAACAGTAAACTTCCTTCTGACTTCTTATGGTCTGACGGGAATGCAAAACAACTTGTAGAAATAAACTCTTTTGATTCAGTGGACACAGATGGTTTTTGCATGCAAATTTCTTTAGAAAATCTTTAATCCTCATTTTTAACAAATTCTAAAATACCAGGAAAATTCCAGAAGACTGAAAATAATCTTTCGGTGTGTTAATATTCCAAAATGTCTGACAAGATGACTGAAGTGTAGGTCTATTAGTCTGACATCTGTTCCAGAAAATATAACAGAAAAGCTGGGAAGAGAAATAATTAAAGGATAGAAATAGAATTAAC
Organism: Alectura lathami; assembly: GCA_013399715.1. Lineage (NCBI taxonomy): Eukaryota > Metazoa > Chordata > Aves > Galliformes > Megapodiidae > Alectura > Alectura lathami. The sequence continues at coordinate 12,427 of VXAV01009061.1, read as the reverse complement.
TCCTGACAACACGTGTTTGTGAAAAGCAGATCATGGCAAAAGATCTCACTTTATTCTTTGATGAAATTGCAAGCTTGTTTGAGTAATCAGATTTTTGTAAAATATTTGGATTTAGCAAAACAGAATGTTCTGATTTAAATATTGGCATCTTATACTACTAATAAAGCAAATGTTTTATGAATTAAGAACTGGTTAAGTGATAGATCCTAAAAAGAGATTGTCTCCAGGAAATTATCAACAGCTGAACATACTCATAATGGAGTTTCATGGAGATCGGTAGCAGACCTGATACCACTCAACAACTTTACTGATTATTTTTGAAAGTAAACAATAAATCACTTATGATAACATTTGTAATTAAAAGGGAAAAAGAAAAAAAAAAAAAAAAAGAAACCTTGGTAAAGCCAATGAGGCAGGATGATCTGGCTCTTTTCATAAACAGTACTTTGAAATAGGCCTAGGGATCAAAGTGAAGGAGAAACATTATGTGAGGTCTCAGCATGCTGAAAGTGCTGATAATTAGCTCTAATTGTAGCCTGCCTACAAATGCAACTATGCTGTTCTCTGGATTTGGGCTCTTTAACGTGCTGTCGGCTCTGGTGTCTGTACTGCACTGCTCTACACTTCCTATTCTGATGGTTAATATAAACTGAGACAGCTCAGATGCCTCAAATGCCTCTGCCAGCGTGATGCAGGTTTGCCCTTGGTCAGAATCACAGTATGTTCACGGGGAGAATGCAATGGCTATGAAACAGCCCTTCAACCTAGGAGGAAAGAAATCATGAGAAGCAATGGCTGGAAGTTTAAGACTTGCACTTTTGAGTTAAAGTGTATTACAGTTAGTGTACGCACATCACTGGAAGAAATCATCATGGGAACTTCCACCTTTAGTCAGCTCTGTGCCTTTGGATGTAAATCACAGTGTGAGGGGCTGGCAAGTGCTTTCTATTAGACCAAGGTGAAAAGCACTGTCTAAATCTTTCAATGCTGCTTTTCAGAACAGTGACCTGGTAACAATTTTTGTTTACTGCTCAGAATGATCATCTCGGTGACACTGAGTTTGGACTGGAAGACGCTGAAACCTCATACTTGCAGGCAGAAGAATATAGTATGCACAGAAGAATTTGTAAAGCAAAGGAAAGTTCAAAATAGAAAATACTAACAAGTCAAATCTAAAACTGTGCTCCCAGGCAGCATGCCTGCCTTTTGAAAAGGCGGCCTAGGCTGGCCCGCATTTAATGCTTTTCAGATGACAGAAAGGGTATGACCTTGAGAGGTCATCCCCTATCTTAAGTCAAGATCAACTCCACTGAAAGCTGATTAAGAGAAAAATGAAATGCCAGTAATGTTAAGCACACCAGTATAAAAAATGTCCCTGCTGCAACAATGTAAATGACTTCTAATCCAACTGAACTCTCTCCTAACCCAGTAATTTCAGAGGAAATAATAGGAGTTTCTCATACAACTTAAGAATGTATGATCCTTCCAGAAGAATCCTTACAATGTGCCCTTTTCTCAGAGACGGCAGACTACAAACCCAGAAAGCACTGCAGCTAAATCTGTGTGCTGGTAAACTAGTTTGGGTCAAGGATTAAAGAGTGCCCTGACTCTTATTCAGCCTGGCTAGTGTGGAAGTGCTGAACAGGTTGTATTTCAAGAGCAGCAGAACAATGAGATCACTTACAAGTGGCTGAACACTCCAGCATAGACAAGGCTCCTTATTCAGGAACATGCTCTTCTAAATTCAGATTTATATGAGGATTCTATAGTCAGTATCCTAACATATCTATGACCCTTCTGCCCACTGCTGAAATAAGAAACCTTCAGGGCTTTATTTCTCACAGAAACACTTTTTCTATGTGATAATAATGTACTTAAGGATCTTTAATTTAAGGGTTCTTGATTTGGAGTAATAGTAAGTATTATAGTATATTAATAATATTAATAGTAATTAATAGTAAGTATTATAGTATATTATAAGTATTATAGTATAGTAATAGTAAGTAAAAGTAATAGTTTGCATTTAAAGAGTTATATTGAAATATTTCCTTGGTAAAATGAACATTAAAATCCCACTTTTTCAGAATTTCTAAGTTGTATGTTTGTACTACATACACTTTGGGTACAATTTAATTCAGGGAATATTACTATAAATTGGGCTAAGTAAGGGAACTTGCTGCAGGCAGTGTTCATTTTCTATTACAAATTATTTTGAGATGCTCTGCCATTAATGCTTTTCAAAATTGAATACAAGAAATACTGGAAGAGATATCCTCCATCATTCTAGATAAAATGAATTGAAAAACTGATACAATTACTTTGGGAAATATCTGAACAGTTACCTGAATAAGAAAATGAATTTCAGAATCTAATGGAATTACATCTTACAAACCTCAGCCACAACCCATGAGGTTGCACAGGCTACATAAATGTAAACTGTGTTCAAGGATACACACATTAGACTGATTTAAATAAGCAAGACTTCATCTAAAAATAGTGTGATAGGCCCATTCTTCTCCCAGTACATACCAGGCGTACTGGTGTCAGTTTTGAATAAGGTATTTGGCTCCATGGATTTGAATTTGAATGAGTTTTTTACGTTTTATGTTTATTGTAGATGAGAACAATTTTTGAAACAAACAATGGAAATCATATTAGCAGCATTTGCGCAAGCATGAGGGATTAGATGGGAACAAGAAGTCAGGGTAGTGAGAGAGCAGGACCAGCCTTCTGCCACATGTAGCTTAGCCCACATCAGCTGTCAAACCTCTCCTGAAGCCCCTCTTGTCAGGTTAGTTTGCTCTGCAGCCAAAATTCCATCATAGCCTGGTTCATGTACCAAGCAAGCATAGCAGGTCTCCAGTAGGGGCCCTGGCTCACATATGTACCAGGCCGTGGGTCTGGTATAGGCACCATAGACTTGATTTGGAACAGCTCCAACAAGTGCTGCAGACACCACAGTACTTCAAGCACACCCTCCTTGGGCTGTTTGTGATGCAAAGACAATAAAAAGATTGTACCTGACCCAATTTTAAGGATCTTAAAGTGAAAGACAAGAGGTCACAGAAACAAACAGATGCAGCACAAACAGTGGAATGCATGGGAATAGCCATGGGAATGCCAGATAACCCTTTCCATTAAGAGTTATTTATACAGAAGGTGAGAATCTGGTCTTAAAAGTTAACATGCAGCATGCAAATAACTTTCAGACTCAGCTTACATAGACGTCATTGTTGTTCTCTCCCAAGAGCAAAGGCAGTACAGCAGCAGCTTGTGTCTCTGTAATGTTTCCTCTTGGACTTTACAAGAGTTTTCCCTTCGGGATAATATCTACATCTCCTACTGTTTGCTTTGTGGTGCCAACCGCACTAATGGCACTCAATAAACAACGCTGAGGTGACAGGCTGGAAGCAGTTTGTAATAACCTCTGAGCACTGCTTGATGAGAAATGTTAAGAAGGTCATGCATTTACTATCCAAATTCCATAGCTGGATGATCAGGAGGATGAACAGCAGCCAAAATAGCTGCTCCTCAGCACCTGTGGTGTATTGCTTCTGTTCCTTTGAGGGCTCACTGTGTTATCTTCCTCAGGATAACAAATACAGGTGGAGGAGATCAAATTGATAAAGTTGGAGGAGAAGAATTTGAATATTATCTCTGAAAGAAGAGAGATTGGTTTTGCTCAAGTAAAGCAAATCCTAAAGACTAATGTATCAAAAGGGAGCAATATGCAAAAGACCTCATGCAGAAGACAAAAGCATTTCTGTAGACTTGTTTTATCCCTTTCCCTTGTTACACTGTCTAACTTATGTGGAGAGTAAATTACTCTGCTTTAAGAAAATCGTGTTGGCTCATTAATGACAAGCTCTGAAGGGAAGCATTTAAGCTGACTCAGGACATTTTCAGTAAGTGCATTTCCAGTCCTCTGCAACATGGATTGAATTTACCACTCCTTTCCTCTAAACAGAGGTCACCCAAGATATGTTTCTCAATAATGCTGTTGGAACAATACTCATGATCTGCTACAAGCACAACTTTATATTGCTATAACTTTCTGAGGAGTTATTCTGGCAAAAATTCCCTTACAGATTCAGTTAAATACAGACAGTTTCAGCATATCCTTCTGTCTACACTAGATATGCTCATCTAAACACCTCTGTACTGATGCGTCTTCATTGCTTTAAACTGTAGCCAGACTGTGCTGAATGCTGTATGCTACACTGCTGTATGCTATACTGCTGTTTTGCCCTATGACAAGAGTTAACCCTGAATTTTTAACTTAGACCATTAAAATCAAAAGACGTTGGAATGGCAGTATGACAACTTTTCCTTTATTCCTCCAACTGTCTGCATCACTCTTATCTTTGGAGAAGATTTTGAACTTACGAGTTCCCTTTGGTGCAATACTCCAGTAAAAAGAGAAGAGTCTTTAGCCCTTTTGCAGACATCAACAGTTCTGAATGCTTAAACTTTACTAAAAATTATATTGCTGATTCATTTAATATTTATTAAGGATAAAAGCAGACACTGAAGTAAGATCTCTTCACAGAACACTTGTATTTTTAGTGCAACCTTAGGGCTTTTGTACTGATATGTAATCGTTGCAAAACCAAAAGGCAAATGCCAGCTTAGAAGATGAAGGAGTGGACATCAAGTTAAAGGCCACTGGCCAGCAGAACATGAGAAAAAAATTAACATATTTTGAGAGGAGAGCTGCTGACCCCTGGGGGATGATATGCAGTTCAGTGTTTCTGTTACTGCTCCATCTGGCTGACCTACAGATTGGCTCCAGACCTGGAAACAGCTTGCCCAGTTATCAGCACAAATGAACACTTCAGCAACTGAGCCTGTGAAATAGAGAAGGAAGAAAG
>VXAV01009059.1:0-159163 GCA_013399715.1 Alectura lathami | reverse complement strand
CATTTCCTCTCTGTCTGGTGCTTTCTCCCGTCCCATCGCTTTGCCTAACGCACCGAGGGTTTCTGCCTGTATTTCAGGCAAAGCCCACCCAAAGGGGAATTGGGAGGAACTGCAAACGCACATACAAGTGCGAGCTCTGATTTTCGCGTCCCATTCAAAACTGGGTTTGTTACACTGCGAGCAGAGTACAACACTGTTTNAATAGTTGGCTCTTGCAGTAGCTTTGTAGCCTCTTTCTGTAGAAGCTGCTATATTTTTGCATTTTTGGCATTGTTTTCTTTTTTTTTTTTTTTAAACAAATTCACTCAAACAACTTAAATTTTTGAGCCCAGATTCCCCGTTAGCATTGTGCTGCGAACAGATTTCTCGTTGCCACTTCTTTTCAGCCTGCTCATGGGCTGGATTTCTTGCGGGCATTTCTCTCCTCTGACAACACTTCTGTGGCTGATTTTGTAACTTCTGTGTCGTGGACCACGGCAGCCTAAACGCCGAGCCACCTGGATGGCAAACACAGCACGGGGGGCGGCAGGACGCACGGAACCCTCCCATTTCACAGCACCCACCTCCCCAGTCCACCCCTAACGGGACCAGCGGCCCTGCCAGGCTATGAATGAAAACCCTCCCCTGCATCTACAATTTAATCCTTCCAACCAGCTTCTTGATCAGATTTGCTATTTTTCACCCCCCACCTGGCAGCAGCCCCCTGCTTCTGGCCTGGTGCTTTGCTTCGCTTCGCTCCTCAACCAGGCGCCCTTAAAGCCCCGCGATGGAACCCAGGAGCTGCCATCGCCGGGTTTTTTTCACCCTTTGGGTGAAACAAAACGAAACCCTTTGGCAGGCGCGGGTGGAGGAAAGGAGGGGAAAGCATCTGGAGCGGGATGGGTGCTGCTGGGTGCTGCTCCCCACGGCTCCCCCCAGACAACCCCAATGGGGGTCCCCAGCGGGGCACACACCGTGGAGGGGAGGGAAAACGGCCCCGAATTCGGCTATTTTTGCCACTTACCGCAGCTCGAAGCCCGGCCCAACTTGGGGTGCTGCCCCAGTGCCGCGTCCCAGCGCGCTCCCCACGCCGGGGGAACCCGCAGCGCTTTATAGGGTGGGAGCTGGGGTGGTCCCCGCCCACAGGGTGCTGCCTGAAGTCGGAATTCATCAGCATTTCGGGAGGGTGACAGCGGAAACTTCCTCCGCGCCCCCCCAGACTGCCCGCTCAGGACCCCTCCGCTCTGCTTTTTCCTCTCCCTGCTGCAAAACACTCACATTTTATTTTATTTTTTTAATATTCACATAGGCTCTCAAATATCATCTCCCCCTTGCAGGAGCAGCTCGTGGTTTTCTGTGTTGTTTTTTTTTTTTTTTTTAATTTGAAAAGCCTCCGAAACCAGAATGTTTCTGCAAAGAGTTTATCAAATTACATTTGGTGACAAAGAGCTAAAGTGCATTTTCTTGAAGGCTTGACAATTGGGGAGCCATCAAGGAAATGAAAAGAATGACAGACAACCAAAGGCTTTTGTCGGATGGAGAAACGCCATCGAGAAAAGCCAGGGTTGGGGGCCTTTCGGCCGCGCCGCCTTTATTTGTGTTTTGGTGGCTTTGATTTCCTTTCCACTTTCTTTTCCCAGGTGCTAAAGTCGGGGCTGTGGGGAAAGGCAAGGCAACGCCGCTCGGTTTGGGGGGGACTCGGCAAATCGGCGATTTCTCCTCTCGTTTTTAACAAGATGCCAGCGTTTCAAAGAAAAATGAAGCCCCTTTAGAAATGCGAGGCTGCTGAGATAATGACTGCGATCTCTCTAAGACTGTATGGGAACAGGTGATGCTTTTTTCCTTCCTTTCTTGTTCCCATCCGTCCTTTGTTCGATATGAGACCGAAGAGAGACAGAGACGAGATCATTTTGATATTCCCCTTTTTGTGCATACGTGGTCTCCCAAGGAAAAGGAATGCGGCTTGGTCCGGCTCCAGGCTTTATTATGGACGGCAGCTACGGAGATGCACAGAAGTATGAATAAAAAAGAAAATTCCATTTTTTACACGTTATAAAGCGAGAAGTGAGTGCCTGGCTCCACTCACCCGTCGGGTCCGACCTCTGCGCAGCGCTGGGGGGATGCTCTGGGTGGCTGCACCCACCCACCCACACCCGGCTTTCTGCCCGCAGGTGCAGCCCCGCAGCCCAGCAGCGTTTTGCCACCTGGCCCTGTCCCCTGCAGCCCCCAGCCCGTGTCACCCCCTCCCTCCAGCCCTTCTTCCACCCCAAAGCCTGAGGCCGAACGCTTCGAGCCCTTTGGCTCGGGGAGCACCCCAAACCCCGAGCCCCAGCAGCAGCCCCATGGGATCCCCGCGGGGGCTGCACACACACGGGTTTGGGCTCCTCTTGCTCTTTCGCTCGCTCCTGTGTGTGAAAATAAATAGAAAGATTTCAGCTCCTTGCTGGATGGAGTAAGCATAATTTCTGTCCCCGTGAGTTGGCAATATTTTCTGTACACTGTACATAATCTCAGGCTTCTAAGGTCTTTCCTTAATGTTTCCCTGTTTGAAATTTCTACTGAGAGATTCTTTTCCTGGGTGTTTCCCCCCTCTTTTTTTTTTTTTTTTCCCCTTGTTTTCTGTATTTTTTCCTATTTTATCTTTATTTCCCTAAACCTCTGGTTTAGAAACCTTTCTGAAAAGCAGCCCTGGATGTCATCGATTCTCTTTCTCCTACCAAACTTCCTCTTTATTCTGCTAACAGCAAAATCGTTCCCCTAAATCTTCTTTGAAAACCATCTGGCTCTCTCTTGCCCCGCTCCTCCGCGAGCAGCAGATAATTACTAGAAAGGGCGGGCTGCGAAGGATTTTTGCATCATTGCAAGAATACAGCCGCTATTATTCTACATGCCATGCAGCCTTTTAGAAAATTAAAGCGGCATAACGAGAAACATCTTACCCTGCTCTGGAGGAAAATAAACTACGCTGAAGTCTCCCCGTTCACCCCCAAAAGAAAATGCCAGCGTAATCCAAGACAGGGACGGCCGGGGAGGGAGGGGCACATGTGTGCATGTATGTGTTTTAAAGCGACAAGACTTTGAAGATGCTGCTGAAAAGTATTTATATATCAGCCCTTGTAATCCAAAACACTGCTGGAGAGGCGGCATCAAGGACGCGCTGCTGCAGCGGAGCGGGGGGAGTCAAAGTTTGCTCCGAAATCTCTTCCTGCACTCAAGTTTGTGGAAGAGTGAAGTGGGATTTGTAGGGGGAGCAGTGGGGACAGAGGTTCTGCCCGGGGCTTGCTGTCCCCGCACCACAGCCATGTCCCTCTGTCCGTCCGCCGCGTCTGTCCGTCTGCTGGGCCACTGACTGTGTCCTGCCAGGCAGACCGGGAAGGGAGTGGGTGAAATGAAAAGAAAGAAAACAAACCAAGGCCCAAATGAGAAACACACCCACCCGCAGCAGCGGGAGGAAGCACCGTGTGGGTCTCGTTTTCTCCCTGAGCCCGGGACGCCGGGTGCATGCGTTTTTCTAGAAATGGGGCTTTCTGGAAAAGCTCCATTTCTTTCTGTTTTCTTTATTTTACTTTTCTTTATTATTTTTGCCCCAAATCCAGGATGGTGGCCTGATGGCAGAACACATCCACGATCAGGCAGTCAGGGTGTTTGGGGCACCCAGCATTTTGGGCACCCAGACAGGGCGAGGGACATCCCCCGGCCACACACCTCCCTGCCTGCAGCACCTGCACCTCTCCAAGCTCAGGACTCTGAAATGAAGGAAAATGCCCCAGGATGAGGCCACCCCTTTGCTGCAGGGTTATGGTCACCAACCGGTCCCCAGGCACCCCACGGTGTCACCAAGGGGGACGCTTGGTGCCAGAGGTGGCATCACAAAGCAGCGCGGTGAGGTCCAGGGCTCTGCTGTAGCCAGGTAACATCAGGCCTGCACCCCAGTTAGGCACAAGGGCTATTTCCAAAAACAAAAACTCAGTGCCATTAACCAGCTTCCCCAACCCCATCATAATTCAGCAATTTCCATTCCGCTGCTTTCCAGCAAAGGAGGAGCAAGGGATGACTTTCTCCTCTGCGCCTCCAGGACCAGAAAATGGGAGGGGAGGCTGTGGGAGAGGAGAGGTATCAGGGAAGAGGAAGAAAGCATTTTTCAGAACGGGCATTTCTAGTTTGGGGAAGTCTGGGGAAGTTTCCCACTTCTCTCAAGGACACATGGGGAGAAGCTGAAGGCTGCTCTGCTTTTTTTTTTTTTTTTTTTTTTTCCTTGCAGAAATGCATCACTCCTTACAGGCAGCACTGGCCTGGATCTTTCAGCCTGCTTCTGTGGAGCTGTGATGAAAAGGGACCACGATGGCCCCACTTCTACTCACAGCACACATTGGTGTCGCATCTATGGTCGAGGTGGGGAAATGCTGGCTCTGAGTATTTCCCCATCTCCCTCTGCCTCTGAACCGAGGGTTTCTCCATCTGGGTTTAGGATTGCCGAGTTGCCAGGAGGTGTTCCCATTAGCCTTGCAGAACTTGGTTTGCTTTTGAGGAAAACTGCCTTAAAACCAGAACCAACTCATGCCCTCAGGTAGAAATTCAGGGTAATTCATAAGCAGTTTGAGCCACGTTTGGCTTTTTGAGGAAAGAGGGAACAGAGATCAGCAGCTCCAGCAACACCCAGGAGCTGCAAGGGGGCCCCGGTGGCTACTCTGGGGTCTTGGCCATCGTCCCCTCCTGCATCCCATTTGCTCAGAGCAAGCAAATCTCTGAGTGTGCACAAAGCACCCAGGCTGATGAGGCCCCAGAAAAACCTTTGCAAAGGGATTTTGGAGGCTTGGGTGAAGCTGTTCCCCGTCGCAGGAGCTGGCAAGCAGCGCGGGGAGGAAGTCGTTAACATTCGGCACCTGCGCGGCCGTGCCCCTCTCCATTGACGCAGGGCACGTGAACAAAATCCCGCTGAAGATCACAGAACCCTTGCACAAACCCTTCGCCGCGGTGACCCAGCAGCTCAAAGCTCATTTGCGTCCGTCAGCTGACCCCAGCCGGCTCCGCGCTGCCCCCGCTCCCCACCCTCACCTGCCACCAACACTCCCTCCCTGCTGTGGAAGCTCCGGGGATGCTGCCGGGTCCGAGGGCGATCGAGTGACGGGGGAAGAATTGGCCCCTTAACTGGAGGCATCCTCAGGGACGCAGCGCTGACCCGGGCTGCTCCGCTTCCAAGCACTGCCACCCACCGAGCCGTGCCTGTGGGGCGGCCGTTCCGGGGGGGTGATTTTATTCCCCCGCTGCACCCTTCTAATGGGTGATGGGGTTTAAATCCCAGGGGAGATGGAAGCATCTGTTGTGGCACGAGGCCAGCACGCAAAGGGCAGGTTTGTTGCATCCGCCTCCTGCCAGCAGCCCTTGTCTCCCTCCAGGGGATGATGCTCGCTGGGGTGGCCTCCCAGGGTGTTCCCAGCAGGAGCTCCCCAAGGGACACCCCTACAGCATCCCAGTGAGCTCTGCTTAGAATCACAGAATCTCTAAGGTTGGAAAACACCTCTGAGATCACTTGGTCCAACCGTCAACCCATCACCACCATGCCCACCAAACCATGTCCCCAGGTGCCACATCTTAGTTGCGGTGCATGGTGGGGACTCTGCGCCCAAGGCCTGGAGGCTGCCTTTAGCCTGAAATCTGTGTCCCCAGCCCCCCTGCACCGATAGCCCAGACACAGGCACAGTACTCTGGGCCCCCTCCCCTAAACAAGAATAGGGCTGCGCTAAGTCTGGAGCTGCACCAGCTCTGCTTGCAGCCGGGGCTGACCCCATCCGCCGGAGCTCGGGGATTTTACCCCTGCATCAATCGCACCCAGCGCAGCTACGACACAGGGCAGGGAGGCCGGGTGGCGGCAGCGATGCTGGGGCAGCAGCACAGCGTCCCTGGAGCAGCTGCAAGGGACAGGGATGGAACGCGGGGACGCCCGTGGCTGCTGTGCGATCTCCGGAGCGCGGGGACGTCCCCGCTGCGCATTGTCTACCTCTCGCCGTAGACGGTTCTCATTAAGCCCCGCAATTGATCTCCTGTCTTTAAAGGAAACAAGAAAGGAGGAACAAACCAAACGGGATCCTCCTTCCTCCAGCCCAGGGGAACAAATCTGGCTTTAATTTCTTTTCCCTTTGTCATTCCAGTCGGGGATTTCACTTTAACGACGCTGCCTTCCCCATTCCTCTTCTGCTCCTTGAGAAACAGGGAAGTACCCCCTCCGCTTTCTATGTTTCCTCCCTTTGTTGTGTGATTCATGAAAGGAGTTTTCTCTCCCTCTATCTTCCTTGTTGTGAGCCAAGGACCCCCAAAGAGCAGCTGCTCCCACCCCTGTGTTCAGAGGAACTGCTCTGTGGCGTGCGCCGGGTTTAGGCTGGCACTGAATAGCTCATCTCCACTGGGAAGGTGCTCGAGGAGCACATCTTGTTGGGAAGGGGCTTTGAATCTGCACCACTGAGCACCTTTGGTTTCCAAAAAGGGGGGAAAGATGCAGCATCCAGCGGGTAGGAGGAGGCAGAGAAACCGATCCGCTGAGCCTCAGCAGGGGAGGAATCCCCGCGCGGCAGTGCTGCCGATGTCCCAGGGCGATGGCAAAGCCACCTCCCCGCGCTGCTCCACGGCACAGGTCACCGTGGTGCTCATGGGGGCGCAAGAAGGACCCTGCGCTGCTCCCAGGCGGTGAGATAATCCCGGGGGAACAGCAGCATTCGGGAGCATAATGGCCTTTTAAGGAGAAAATGCAAACAAAATAATGGCCTTTTAGAGCAGAAAATGAGCCCAAAATATGTTTGTGTTATTTTTTTTCTTTCCATTTGGCATATGCATCAAGAAGTTATTAAAAGGAACTTGTTAAATATCTCATTAATGAAGATGAATGAAGACTCAGATTTGTTTTTAAACAGTTCAAAGCAGTTTTGTTCTGACCTCCCAAAGTGTGTGTGTGGAGGGGGATCTCAATGGCTTAAAATGTTTTTTGTTTTTTTTTTTTTTTTTAAAGCAGCTTAAACCGATTTCAGTGCTGGAGCTGCCACTCCACACCCTGGGAGGGAGAGATCAGCCTGGGACATGAGAAAATCAGTTTGCTGAGTGCAGAAACACACCAGGGATCGCAGGGGCTGCTCTGCAAACCATCCACACTCCTCACCACACCATGGCACATTTACAGCTGGGACTTGACAAGCTGCCCCCTGCCAGAAATCACACGCAGGATCCAGGGAGGGAACAGCTGCAGAGGATGAGATCGTGCCCCTAAAACGAGGGCTGGAGTTCCTCTGGACCTTAGGGTCTGCGGGATGCAGGTTGGCCCGTCACCGTGCCCACCACTGTGCCCGTGGCCCAGGTGTGCAGCACGGGACACCATGCCATGTCCTGGGACCCCAGCTCTCACTCACACCCCATGAATCCTAAGCCCCAGATAAAAGCATGCCAGTGCCCGCAGTGGGCAGAGGCAGGAGGGAGCAGGGGAGGAGCTCAGATGGGTTTTTGATACACAGCCTAAAATCAGGCACAGAGGAGCTTCCCCTAAGAATGATTGCATTAAAATAGCCCTCTCCATTACACAGACACTAATAGAGGCTCAGTGCATTATTTCTATCAAAGTGCAATTTGCATTTACAAAGGGCTCCTGGGAAGTGATGGATGGGGAAGGAATGGAGAAAGGCTTGTAAAGCCGAGCGTGCTCATCTTGGAGTAACTTTCAGGCACAAGGCGGTTTTTCTTACACCTTCCCCTCCAAAGAAACTCGTGATGGCTGCTTAAACGAACATTCAGGCTCTCGCCTTTCACCCCGCAGCCCATCAATAAAAGCCGGAGGAGCGGAGGAGAGGGGATGTTCATTTATCTTCATTAGGACTCTGGCCAGCTCCTCTGATCACCACGTCGGTGTCGCCGGGAAGAGAAAAAGCTACTGTTCCTCCGGCCGGCTCCCCCGCACGCAGCCCCTGCCCCGAGCCCGGGGGAACGGGGATTTTGGCCTCGGAATCAGAGAATTGTGGAGGTTGGAAGGGTTCTGGAGCTCCCCAAGTCCGAACTCCCCAGAGCAGTTCCCCAGAGCAGGGGGCACAGAAAAGCAACTAGGTGGGTTTGGGTCTCTCCAGGAGGCTCCCCTGCCTCTGGCAGCGTGTGCCAGGGCTCTGCTCCCTCCGAGCACAGCAGCTCCTGCCCCTGCCCAGGGGGAGCTCCCTGGGGGCCAGCTGGTGCCCGCTGCCCCCTGTCCTGGCGCTGGGCAGCACCCAGCAGAGCCTGGCCCCAGCCCCTGACCCCCCTCAGCCGTTGCTCAGCACTGAGCAGATCCCTGCCAGCCTTTTCCTCCCCAGACGGAGCAGCCCCAGGGCTCTCAGCCTGTCCCCAGCAGGAGCTGCCCCAGGGACCCCCATCCCTTTCCCCCCCTCCCCTCCCGGGCTCTCCCCAGCAGCTCCCTGCCTGCCCTGCCCTGGAAAGACACTTTCCACAACCTCATGCTGCATGGTGTTGTTCAGTGTCTGTGTTTAAGCTCCCACGACATCCTTGGAGCTGGAGATCCAGCGCGAGAATCTCATGCCTACAAAGACATACTTCCTTTTCTTCCTCCAGCTATTTCCCACCTTTATAAGCTTTCTCCCACTTCTCGGCATTAAAAAGACACCATTTGAAATGGGAGGGAGCCCGAAGAACAACATGCCTCAGGAGCTGGAGGAATCACTTCACAGTGGAAGAATTAAATCCCAACAGCGCAGTTCTTCGTTGGAGACTCATTTCAGCAGTGCGACCCCGTGGAAGAGCCCAGTGGTCAAGGGGCTGCCCTGAGAAAGCAACATCAGGGCACAAGGTCTGTCTTCCATCCCATCATGCTTTTTATTATTATTATTTAGAGAGGCCAGCGGTTTCTCTAAGTACATCTTCCACTTTATGGCTTCACTGCACTCAGTGCTGTGGGACCTGGGGACCTGACCTCCTCCGGTCTCCACGCTCAGGAAGAACATTGAAGCTGAGAGCTCAGGGAAAGGCACAGGACTCACCAGGAGGAAGACAGACCTCAGACGGCCCCCGGGCTCCTCAGGAACCCGCTGCTGACAGCAGGCAGGGCTCATCCCACCCATGCTGAGCTGTCCACAAGCACGGCCTCTGCTCCAGGCTCAGTCCCCGAGTCCCCTGCCAGGTGCTGGAAGTCACTGCAGAGGCATCTTCAGGGATGGAGGCATCTCCTCCCAGCTCTGGTGTTCCAGAGGGACGGGACCTGTTCGTTCCTGGAAGCACCCGTGTCTTAGGGTGGGGTGGAATTCTCGCCAGAGGGGCCTCAAGGTCTGCACTGAATGGCAGGTGGGAATTCTGTCGGGCTGCAGAGAGCTTTTGGGACTGCTTCCCTTCACTGCTTAAAGAGGAAAGAAGATTTTATATGCATATATCAATATACGTAAAAGAAGATGAAGAACAGGGAAGGAGCATTGCCAGTTGCTCTAGGGTGGGAAGTGAAACAGATGACTGCAACACCCCACAGCCTGGGGAGCACGCTCACTAGGAAGACACGAAGATTTGTGTCACAGGGGTTCTTCTGGCTGTGCACAGACATTTCACCCCCAACAGTCAACACCTGCTGAGGCTTCCTCTGTGCTCAGAGCAACACAAGGCATCCCATCCTGACTCAGCCACCCAAAATCAGGTGAACCTCAGCAGGGAGGGACTGTTCTTGTCCTTCAGCTCTAGAAGGAACCCAGCGATCTAAAGCTGGGTGAGGTGAATCCCTCTCTCACATTTAGATGAGCAAGCAGGATTCAGGGTCCTCATAGCACAGGCATCAGCTTCACAAGAGCAGGGTTCACATGCCTGAAAAAGCATCCAACTCCACTCACAGAAAACACCACTGCTATCTGAAGCCTAGGGCTTTGGACATGGGACAAACAAATCCTCCTCTCTTATGGCTCATTTCCCTCTATGACCAGAGCTGGATCGAGTGCGTCACAGTGTCCTGAAGGAGGTGGAGACACACTGCATGCTCTTTGTGTAGAAAGAAGTTTTGCAGCTGTGCATGCTACAGGAGGGACGACATACAGAGAGAAGAGGACATCCAGCTCCTGCCACCGCTGGTTTTCTGCCCTCCCTCCCAGCTCAGCTCTGCGCAGCCCCAGCAGCTCCCCACTCCCAGCAGCATTATTTTGTTGCTTTTCTTTTCCTGTTTGCTGATGGAGGAGCCTGTTTGAACAAGGCATTTGCTTTGCAGGCAGCACATAAAGAGCTGGGAGTAGCTCTCTGCCCAGGGCTTCACCTTGGTCAGAAAGCCAACATGCTCCGTGGTGGCCCTTCATGTGTCACACAACATCAAGGAGGGCTCCCTGTGCCCCATGCTCAGCTCCCACCGCCTTGTCCGTGACCATTCCATAGGCAGCGCAGCAGAGAAGAGGAAATTCCACCTTGATCCTGAGATACCTCAGTCTGTGGAGGTCCTCAGCTCATGCTGATGCCTCGCCATTGCATTGGGCTGGGTCTTCAAGGGAGGTCTCAGCAGCCTATGCTCAGCTCCCAGGTGGTGTCTGAGGTACCTGAGATGCCCACACAGAGCCAGGGGAGGTGCTCAGTACCCCTGGGAGAACAGCATCCTCCTGGAACAGCATCAGCCTGGGGCTCCCCAGGCCTCTAAAGCTGGCCTGGGTGATGTCTGAGATGCCTGCAGCTGAATTGCATCTCTCAACTTCTGTGTAGGGAGCTGAAGGTGTCCAGCTGGAACCCATTTACCAAGGATAGGGGAAACCCTCATTTATATCCCTGAGATGAGGCTGGAAGGACCTCAAAGGCAATCTCCTTCAAGGAGCACTGCAGTAAAGTGCTTAGATTCTAATTTTGTGAAAACAAAATGCACAATGGGGGAGACTTGAGGGAAGAGAAGGTGATGATATTACTTTTCAGCAGCAGCAAACCTGCTTTAAGAAGCCCTGACCCAGCTGACTTACCCATAGGATGATTGAAAAGGTCTGTGTTTAAGGGGGGGGGGGGGGGGAAAACCAGCCCCTTCCCTGCCTCTCTGCAGAAGGCTCTTACATGTTTGTCAACTGTTAATAAGTTTTCCTAAACCAAAGACCTGCAGCCTTTTGATCCCTCTTCCTTGGCCATGGTTTGCAGTCCTCTGGTCTCTTTTGCAGGCCAGCTAAGTATCAAAGTGGACAGTGACACTGGGTGCTGGAGCCAAGCTCACACCTTCCTTTGCTTTCCACTATTTTTTTCTGATAAAGAAAATGGTTTCCTTTAGCACCAGGTTCCTCCAGCTCTCCTTGGGCATGGCAGAGGCACTCAGCTTTCCCTGGGTGCCATTTCCCTGGAGGGGTGGGGAGAGCAGCTGTAAAAAAAAATATTTAGAAGGGAGCCAAGCAACTTAGGTGTGTCTCAGCAAGTGCAAGATGTACTTTAGTCACAGGCTCATCGACGTGGGAACAGCAGCAGGGTGACTCCGGGGTTAGGGATGTCTCATGTCTTCGTAAAGGTCACTTTCACCTGCTTTCTAGTAGCTCTTGGGTAAATAAGATAATAAAATAATTTAAAAATCGTTCACAAGATTAAGTGAAAGAAAAGCAAAGCATGGAGGCTTCTTCTCAAGTGACAGCCCCTGTAGGCACCCCACGCAGTGTCCTGGGGAAAGTGGCTTCCCCCTGAGCCTGGGAGGCAGGGCAGGAGCGGCTGCACCTCTGGAAGCGAAGCAGGGGCTGCGTGCTCTCTGTGCTGCCAGGAGTCAGCGCTTTCCCTGTGATAACACCAGCTGCTGCAGACCTGGCCATAACCATCAAAAGTAAGCATCCTGGAAAAAAAAAAAAAAAAAAAACGATGCTGCTGTTAATTCAGATGAATGTTTGTAATTACAATTAATTACCATCACTCAGGTATGCGTGGCAGAATGCTTGGTAGCCATCCAAACCCCAGAGCTGAGTGTCAACGCGCCTGGCTGACCGTGGCCGTGCTGCAGGGGCGCAAAGGACACGGCCACCCCAACACGTCCAAGGCCATGGGGCAGGGACAAGCCTTTGCCCATGGAATTATCCTCCCCTGCCTGCCAAAACGGGGTGGCCACATCCAACCCTCTGCTGGGAAGGGTTTGGGGCTCCGCAAAGTCCCGAATCCCGTCTGAGAATTAGCTGGGCGAGCGCTAATAACAGCGGGGATAATTGGTGTCTGAACCCTGGAACTGTTTAATTTGCTGGGATAGGCACAGCCCCGGGGCCCCTGATGCAGCCTGACCTGGGAAAGCATCCCAGCGGCTTGAAAGCACCCGAGCAGGTGCGAAATGTTTTCCTGGGCTGGGATGAAGGGTTTGGTCCCGAGCCGAAGTCTTGGTGGGGAAATCTCGTGCCAGGAACCCCAAAAGGCCGGTCCTGACACATGCTGCGCTCGGTGTCCAAAGCCACGCTGGATTTTCCACGAAGCCAGCACCCTCGTGTGCTCCTTCCAGCGCCTCGGGGCCAAACCCCAGTGAGAGGCTCATCTCCCCCTGCGTGCCCCCACACGCACGGGCTGCAGATGGAGCTCACAGACGTGATGTCAGGGAACGCCGGAGCCGAGCAGGAAAGCTGCGACTTCACCTCTGCTGGGGTCGGGATGTGCAGGACCAGCCTGTTGGTGAAGCTTTCAGCGTGCAGGGGACGATGCTGTGAGCTCGCTGCAGACTGGTCTGGGGCAATGAGGTGGATCTGCAGCCCCTTCCGCTGAGCCGACAGCAGTTGTCTTCTCCCAAGATTTGGGGCTGAAGCAGGAAGCAGTGCACAGCGTGTGGCTCACACTGCCTCTGGGTGCCAGCTCCGTGAAGCATCGCAGCTCTGGGGGATTTGTGGCCAGGTCTAAGTGCTGGTGAGATGCCTGCCTGCACCATCACTGCGGGAGGAACAAATCCTCCCCATGAAGTATCCAAAGGGATCCAAACCCAGAACCAGGCACAAAGATGCCTCACTCACCTCACCTGCCCAGCACTGGACAAGCTTCAGGTTTTGCCTGTCCAGCCCCAAGACCCCCAACCAGTCCCATGCAGGAAGTTAGTTCCCCAGTCAAGTTTTACATCTCTTATGGAATGCTCTTCCCATAGAGAGGCAGGAAGACTCCTCAGAGGGGGACGTATCTTAGCTCAGGGTTATTGCACCATGCTCTGCTCCACCTCCTGTCGATGGTCTGCTCCAGAACCACTTCATTCCGAATGCAGTGACCGCAGGCTGTCCCACGTCCTGCCCTCAGCCCCCGGGCTGGCGGCTGCACACGGACACATCCCACCTTGCACCCAGGGATGGCAGCTGGACGGGGTCTGCAGCAAGAGACACAGTCCTGCTGCCACGGGCAGGTGCTCAGCAGGTGACCCAGGGGTTCCCACCTCCTGTCACCACACTTCCAGCAGAAGCCAGCCCAGGTGCACCCTGTTCCAGCCCCTCAGAGTTTTCTGCTGTCTCACGAGAACTGAGGGCAACCGAGGTGAGGAAGGGCCCAGAGGGGATAACGCTGTGCTCATCTCTTGACCCCTGGGGAATGCCAGCCGGGACCTTCCTCTTTTCAGTGCAGCTGCATATGTAGGCACTGCCCGTGAAGAGCAAATTTGGGGAATAAATATTAGGTTCCCAGTGATCCCCCCATTACAAAGCAAACCTCACTGCCCCAAAAAGCCCCAAAACTTTTGCTGCAGCTCTGGGGGGAGCAGAGGCTGCAGCTCCGAGCAGGGAGCTGAGGGAGTCTCTGTCATCAGGTCTTACAGAGGTCTCCATCCCCCAGTGCGGGTGATACAAAGGTACTCACCTGAAGGACACTGTTCTCCTCTCCTGTGGGTTTCTTCTAATTCGAATCGTGATGTTGTGGGGAGTGGATTGCAGGAGGCAGGGGTGATGCGCTCAGATCAGGCAACATGGGGCTGTTTGCCCCCCTTTGGACAGATGGGAACAGGAAAGTACCTGGAGGTCCAGTCACCCCAAATGCTCTGCGCTGGAAAACCCAAGGCTCTCGCTTGTTAAGAGGCTGGCAGTGCAAAGGGAAAGCTTTCTGGGGGTGGAAGAGCCAAGCACTGTGCTTAGCCAGGGCTTTGGCACCTCGTGATGGAGAAACATTCCCAGAGCTTCAGCTGGTGGTGGTGGGACAGGGCTGCAGAGCACCCCCTACAGCCACCATGGTCCTAGC
The DNA here is from genome assembly GCA_013399715.1 of Alectura lathami. NCBI lineage: Eukaryota > Metazoa > Chordata > Aves > Galliformes > Megapodiidae > Alectura > Alectura lathami. Next base: position 145,075 of record VXAV01009059.1, on the reverse strand, counting down.
AGCCCCAAAAAGGGGCCAGCCTGAGGTCTCCCTGCAGCCATCTCCCTGCGGTCACGGCTTTGCTGCCAGGACCGTGGCTGGAGAAGCAGCAGGATCGCCTTCAGCAGCAGAAGCCCCTTCATGGTGGGGCAACAAGCGGCTGGGCCACCAGAGGAGCACAAACCAGGTCCCAGTACAAGCGCTGGGAGCAAGGCACATCCCCGCGCCCCTCCAAGAGCCACGCAACATCTGCGGCGGGCCGGCTAACGAACGCAAACAGCTAACGAGCACAAACGCCCGAGCCCCGCCAGGGGGTCTTTAGCACTTCACACATCCCCGTGACGTTGAGCGATCGCCTCCCAGGCCCCGCTCGTCCCACAGCAAGCGGCGCGGAGATGAATGACTGCCGAGCAGCGGCGGCTGCGCGCTCATTTTTCATCCTCGGCGCTGCTTAACCTTTCGTGGGCAAATCTGATTTCCCCGACGCTGGCCGGGCGCCGTACCTGCATTAAGCAGCGCTGGGTCAGGGAGGGGCAGCCGTGATTGATGCCTTCTCCCCGCTAATCGGATTCTGGGGCAGGCAGATATGGATGGGCGCCCGCCTTTGATCCATGGCTCTCGTGAGCCTTCATTCAATTACCGCCCCGCAGAACGCAATTAGCGGGGCGGCGAAGCCACGTGGGGCTCACCGCCGCGGCACGCAGCCATGATGAAGGGGCTGTCACCGGCTCGGGGTCCCACCTGGGGGCCGGACGCGCTGCCACGCGTTTGGACAAAACGCCGGGGACGCGCGGAGGAGGACAGGAGAGAAGCCCTGCTTGCCCCCTGCGCTCCACCTTGCCTCTTCCCCTTCACACACCACCACCACGCGGCGCTCCCAGCACCCTCGCCCTCCTCACCGCCCATCTGAACCTCCTTGCCCTCTCTCGGCATCGTGACTCCCAGGCCTCGTTGCACCCTACACGACCCAGCTCACATCCCAAACCCAGCTGCTCCACCTCCTGCGTCTCCCTGCCCACATTTCTTCCCCTCTGCGTAATGCTCTGCACTCGATCCTCCTGGATTTCGCCCATTCTTTTTGCCAGGGAGGTGCAGCCTCTTCCCTCCCTGCTTCCACACCCACTGCTATCACAGGTCACGCTATCTCTGCCCTGTCTGCCCGCTCCCTTCTCACGTTTGTTTAGCTGCTCTAACAACCTCCACCTGTGCCCTCCAGGTGTGCGAGGACAGCAGCTCCTACCAGCTTTCTCCCTCTGCTTTTGCTCTGAACTCTTCAGTCCTGCAAACTTTACGTCCTTGGAGCGTGGCCCCTCTGCTCAGTAGCCTTGTGCCCACCCCTCCCCAGCTCTCAGGGGTAGGAGGGCCCAGCTGAAGATGGCCACGTTCTCTCACCCACCTCTGAAAATCTCCATCCTGCCAGAACTGGTTTGGACCCACGTCAGCAGAAATCTGGCACAACAGCATCAGCACCAGCAGGGATCACACTGACGTCAGCTGGGAAGGGCTGAGCAACCCCAGCGAGAGCTGTGAAGGCAGGAGGGGGAGAGCTGTTGGTGCAGAGCATGGGGCCAAGCACCAAGCCAAGGGCCTTCAGCTTCCAAAGACCAGCCAGGAGAAAGAGCTGGGGGTGATGGTCACTGCCTGCAACGAAGCAATATTGCCACAGCTCTGAAAAAGGAACTTGGGCATGTGGTGAGCCATTTCTGGGGAGGCAGGGAAGCATTAATGGCCCTGTGTGCTGCAGTCCTGGCCACCTGCTTGTATGCCACAGGCATTTTTGGTTCATGGAGAGCGTCAGATTGGAACATGGGTGGGAAATGGTGACCAGAAATTGGGGAGGAACGGTGACTGAAGTCTTTGGGCATTGCTAGGCAGGGAAAACGCCAGGTGAGGAGTGTTATCAGAAGAGCAACCACCAGGGAGGACCAAGAGCTGGCAGAGCTGGAGAACAAGAGCTGATACCAAGCAAGTGCAAACCAGCTACAAATAAGCAGCAGGAGGACACAGGATGGAGACATCTAAGCAGCTGAGAAGTGAGATGTTGGATCGCCTCCAGAGAGGCGACCTGGGGCAAAAACTCTTCACTCATTCAAAGTGTGCGTGTGGGGGGACACACCTGGCCAAAACCATCAAAAGTAAGCATCCTTGAAAACAATAAAATGGGTGAGGTCAGTTCTACAGCACAGGACCTAACAAGGTCAATCCAAGCTTCCAAGAACAACATGGAGGCTTTGAGGTCTGACCTGCACCTGAAGAGATGGGGGCTTCTGGCCACCCTCAGCTGGTCCCTGATTGACCCGGGGCTTGGCTGGGGACGTTTTGGCTCCCCTAACAGCCTCCAGCCTCTGCCCAGACTCAGAGTTCCCTTATCACCCAACAAGGTTCTCCTTCTGTTGCCTTTGCTGCAGTTCTCCAAGGAGCTGAATCCCAAACCCACAAGCAGGGAGGTTTGTTCCTCCTATTTTTCATCAAGGCGGGCGAGACACTTCCCAGCAGACGTTTCTGAGCATTTGTTTCCTCCTGTCTGTGTCCCTTCTTGCCTTCACCTCGGCTTACCTCCTCGCCTCCTTCCTTGATGAGGTTGGCTGAGGTTGCAGGAAAGCAAAGCTGTCAGATAAGCCTGTCTCCATCCAACCCATGGGATTTTCCTCTTCTAGGCAGTCCCAGGAATGGAGCTGCCGTGGGGCAGAACAAGGACCGAATAATGACTGCACCAGCTGCACTGAGGGCTGTTGCAAAGAGAAAGAGGAGGAGAAGGCAAGAGCACCAACACTGCAAGGTCCAAACGTGTCGAGGCTGTGCTGGAGCAGACCCCGTGAAGCCATGGTGATGCCAGAGCCCAGCCAGACTCGGCACTTTGCTTCTGGCCCATTTGTGCAGGACGGGCAAAGCAGCGAGCACCTGCACGGAGGCGCTAAATCCCACTGCAGAACTGCAGCATCCTGCAGATGTCGAACTGAGCAACGACATTCTTTTATTTTAAGAGATGCTTAAGAGGGCTTCCTATGGCTTTGGGGTCTCACCTGAACCTGGAGGAGGAGGCACGTTCCCTTTTGTTCATGACTGTCATCACCCGGTAGCACCCGAGGATATTTTGCGGCGGATCCACTCACTTGGGAGGTTCTCATCTTCCTTCACCCTCTTCAGCCCTGTGTGCTCGTTGCAGAGGTTTCGTTAAAAGCAAGCACTGGGGAGCACTTTTCCCTCCACTACGCATTGAATTAACATGCAGGGCTCCCTGCCATAGGCTGTGACAGAGGCCGTGCATGGATTAAAAAAGGGTTTTCGGGGAATTCATGGAATACAATCACAGCAGCCCCCAGGCAGCCCTGTCTCCTTTCACACAGCTGCTGCTTTCCAGGAAGGAGCCCTCTAAATCCTTTCCCCCTGCACTGCTCTCCTGGGTCCTTCCCCCGATCCTCCCCATCGCCCCTACGGGGCAGGACCCCCAGCCCGCCCCAGCTCGGGGTGCCCCACGGGGGCTGAGCCTCTGCGAGTTCCGTGCTGGGATCTCCCTGTCGGACAGCTTTCAGTTCACGTGCGTCACGCTGGTTTTGTGTCCCTTCGACTTCCCACCCAACGCGCCGCGCGGCGCCAAGCCCAACACCTCGCAGCAACCAACGGCCCCTGCGCGTCCAGCGCCTGGGCTGGGAGGTGTTTGGGGAATCCAATATCCCAGCGTGGATAGGGCCAGAAAGAAGTGCTGATATAATCATCAAATTGCAGAAGATGATAAATACCAGGAATGAAAACAAGCAACGTGAGCAGGCAGGATTTCCCACAGAAGGCGAACGCAATCCCCTCTGCCTTGACAAAGTGCCTACGGTCTTTGCTCTGCCCTCCAAATCTTAGCTCCTGCTCAGGACTCCTTTCCCCATCTGCAGACATCACAGAACACACATTCCTTGAAGGCAGCCACTTATTCCACTCGAGGCTTGGGTTTAATCATGCTTGTTTATGGCAGAGACCAATTCACACGGCCACTGAAATAGGCAAAAACTGGCTTCAGCCCCCAGCACGCCAACGCGATGCAGGGCATGGGAGCCAGCGCTCCTCAGGGGTGGTTTTCCCAGGACAGCCCACGAAAACAGGCGCTCCCACAGCAAATCTCCACTGCCTGCACATAAAGGATGCTGAGTTTGCTCTTTAACAGGGTCTGGGATTTTTTTCTGAAGGCAAAGGCAGCGCCTTCGCAGCAGTATCGCAGCCACGGCGAGCACAGGCACTCAGCTAGCAGTTATATGCGGTATTGTTTAATGAAGTTACAATAGGATAAATGTACAATCGAAGTCAACATGCTAATTTCTAACGCAATTTAACCTGTAAACCATGCAGTCCATTTTTTAATCAGTCCATCTTTTTTTTTTTTTTCTGTTTGTTTTTAATCAGTAGCTCTGCTAGTGAGTTTTAAGGAAAAAAAAAAAGTTCCCTTTAAAGTTAAACCTAATTTACTAATTTTTCCCCTTACTGTGCAACGACTTGTGCAAAAAAAGCTGTCTTCACCACATCATTAGTTTACAAAATCACGCTCTCCCCCCTCAGAAACTGAGAAAAGGCAACGCCAGCAGCCAGCGGGCACCGAGGGATGGGGACTGGGATGGGGACTGGGACTGGGACTGGGACTGGGATTGGGACTGGGATGGAGGAGGGGGTGTTTGGGCCAGGGAAAGCCGATGGATGAGCAATGCCAGAAGGAACCTCGGTGCAGATGGGGAGGCTGACGCAGGACCCCACGCTGCTCTCAGAGGCTGGGGTGCGAGGGCAAGAGAGGGGCTTGAAAGCCAAACGGCAGCTTTACGGGAGGCGAAGGGAAGCAACCCGCCGCAGGACACATCCCGAGCACCCCATCTGGCGGTTTTGGGGTGAATCCTGCCCCAAATCACTTCCCTCGCACGCACAGCGCAGCGCGCAGACGGACCCATCTCGACGGTGTTTGTGCTGGCCTCTACCTTCGGGCTGCGCTCCCTCCAGCTCCCAGACGGACACGCGTCGTGCTCCGGAGCTGCCGGGGGGCACGGGGCTTCTGCCCGAACCTCACTTCCAGAGCAGCACCACGCAGCCAAAACCCTTCCCAAACGGAACGCCGCAGCCGGGCAGCTGCTCCCACGGAGCACGGGTCACAGCTGGGCTTAGAACAAAGTGCAAAATGCAAACAGCATCGGACTCCAGCCCTAGGAACACGCGCAGAGGTCTGCGCCCTTCCCTTGCACACACCAAGGCTGTTCCCCTGACTCAGCCCTACGGTCTGGTCTGCAGCTCGGTGCCTTAGAGGTGTCTTCAAAAACTATTCCCAATGCACAGCCCATGGAGATTTTAAGGACAATAAGATGTGTGGATGCTTCCCAGGAAGGCAAGCTTCTCTCTTTTTTTTTTTTTTTTTTTTTTTTTTTTCTTTCCCTTTTTTTAATCCACTGGTGCTGAGTTACATTTGCCAAGCTGGGGGGAGAGGGAGGCTAACCCAGTCTTTGCTACAGCCACTGCTTTAAAAAACCTAAGGAACGATCAAGGTATGTACATGGGTGTGTTAATAGCAGCATTATTGGTTCTGGGGGCTGCAAATCTATGGTTACAGCAGCAGGTTCTGCCCCTGCCTCCCCCCAGATTACAAATTTATAGCAACAACCTTTCCCTCATAAGCAATACCATCCGTATCAGAGGATACCAGTCATTAGTAAGAGATTTAGAGGGGATTTTAAATGTCTTCCAGGGCTTTTTAAGCAATCTGTTTAAAAGATTAATTTTATTTTGAAGGGATGGAGCTGCATCTCTTGGAACAAAAAGTTAATGAGGACCAGAGCACCAAAACTCCATTTTTCATCCCCGTGATGTGACTTGTGGTTAGGTGCTTGACCTCCAGAAATCAGAAACTCCCTCAATCCCACGGGGCCAGGCTGGGCTTTCCCAGCAGCACGTCCCGGGCGCCAGGAGCGGCTCCAGCCCCGTTCCTTGTTGCTCCGAGCCGCAGCCACTCCGGGGTTTTTTATGCAATGCAATGCCGGAGCCACTCCTTGGGGAAAAAAAAAACAACAACTGGATTTCAAGCCAGCAGCAGGAGCTGGCTGCTTTTCCCAGCTCCTGGGGTGATGCTGCCTGGTCTCGCTCCCTTCTCCCCGCTGGAGAAAAATCCTCAGTGTGCGAAGGCACCGCCTCGCCCGGCAGCGAAGTCGGTGGCTGAGAAACGCAATTAAGAATTGTGTTTGACAGTCTGTCCTCCCACCAACAAAACCTGGCCACGCCAGAGCGCCTCACTTGTCATGCTCGCTGATGCTCAGTTTTGCTGTTGCCAGCATCTGTAGCAGCTGGATTCTTAAGTGTTTTAAAGTGCTTGTTGCTGCTGGGTGGCCCTCCACCTAAGTGCCCCGTGCACTGAAGCCTCCCCTGCTCCTGCCACCGTTGGGTTTTGTTCCAATTTCTGTTGCCTGCAGAGAGCTCTGTTGCTCAGCTCTGCTTCGGCCCCCTGCACCCCCTGTCCCTGCCTGGAGGGTCGCACCAGGTGTGTCTGCAGAGAGGGTCCCTTGCTGTGACAGCTGTCAGCCAGCTGCTGCTTCTTCACCCATCCTTCCTGCATGTACTTCAGTGTACCCTCTGATCCCCCCACAAAGACAGGAGCCACAAAGCCAAGTTCCAGCATTTGCTTTTCCCTTGTGTTAATGAAAATAAGCCAGTAAGCTGGCTGAGGATGCTGTGATGGGACAAAGCCCCAAATGCTCACTGCTTGCAACGTGCCCATTTCAGGGTTCAGTAACACGTACCCTTATCAAAAGGACAACCAAAGGAGTATTGCTGAGGAACAAGGAGGGACGATGAAGCACCACCCCTTTGTGCATCCAGAGCCGCAGTGTGGATGGAGCAAGAACCACCAAGCAGAAAGTGCTCGTGGTCAGAAAGCAAAGAGCCCAAACACCCCAAGAAGGTGCAGGTGCTGTTCTGCAACCCCGACCTGGCAGCACACGGACACGTCCTGCCCCTGTGCACCTCGGGAGCCTGCACGAGGGAGGTGAAGGGGAACAGAGTGCTCAGCAAGGCTCCAGAAGCTTCCAGAAGTGGTCTGAGAGACGATGGCCCGATGTATTCAAATGATGTCAGAAATGTGCACTGCTGGTGCTCTGCTGCAGCAGCCCTAGCGTGCACAACGAGGATCTGAATTCCCTTTAATGCAGCATCAGGGGTTGGCAGTGGGGGAACCGGCTGGATAAGCTTTCACCTGCGGTAATTAGAGTCAAAAGAGGAAAGAAAAGATAAGGGCAAAAGTCCCTTCTCTCTGTAACCTGAACCCCAGGATTAACATCCTGTTGATAGCGCGACGTGGTCCTCGAAGGCTGCCTTGATTTCAGCGGATGATGCATGGGCACCTCCGGAGCACGGAGCACGGAGCCCAGAGCGTAAAGCTCAGAGCACAGAGCTCAGAGCACAGAGCCCAGAGCTCTGCTGCAGGCACTCAGAGCCGATGCTGCTCCGGGGGTACGTCCTGCATCCTGCATTTCCGGGATGTCCCCAGGGCTGCTCTCTGTCCCAGCCAGCTCGCAGGGCTGCTGCAAGGTGTGCAGGAAGCACAGGGACGTGGCACCACGGCAGCAGGAAGGGAGGATGGGAAAGCAGCATGGAAGACCAGTAAGAACAGGCAAAACTAAGCAGTGCCCTGCACACCAGGAGTGCTTTTCCCCCCTGGCACCCAGCAGGGTGCACACGGCAGCAGCACCCCAGCAGCAGACCAGCCCCCCAGGGCACCCTGACCTCCCCTAATCCATGCAGCCAGGCAGCTCTTGAAGCCCTTTTGCACCCAGTGCAGGTCCAAAAGACACCACCGGGTCCTGGAGGCGTAGCTCGGGGCGCACCTGCTCTGAGCGGTGCCACCACGGCCAGCGAAGGGCCACGGCTCCCTGCAAGCCACCTGCGACCGAGGGTGGGAATCAGCCCCTAGGGAAAAAGGGGAGAGGGGCTGGGAAATCGCTGCCTTTCCTCCTACACAACCCCGACCCTCCTCCTGAACGCGTGCTCCTTTTACCGGAGCCCACAAGAAGAACCTGAAACCACGACTCCTCCCTGTATTTTTTGTTTTCCCTTGCTCTGCAACTGAATAACTTAACAAAAGGAAGTCAAACTAATTCTTTGAATTTGGCTTACAAAAAAATAAAACAAAAAAAAAAAACAAAAAAAACCCACAGTCTGGGTGTGAACTTCTCCCTCAGGTTTTCCTGTCGCTTTACAAACCCCTGAAAATAGGAGTTCATCGTGGAGACTGCTGACAGCACCTCCGCCCACCGGCACGGGCAGTGCCACCTGCCTTCCCCAGGATTGTTTAACAGCGCTTTGTCGTAAGGGTGGGTTTCATCAATACTATACAGGTGAATACAAAAATACAGGTACTCTCTTTGAACAAGGATCCCAAGTCCAGGCGTGCGGAAGGCTGCGGCGGCGCGGGGAGCGGCACGGCGCGGGTCCCTCACGAGTGATGGCTGTTGATGAGGCTGCGGAGCTGCTTGGCCACCGTGTCTATCAGCTTCTGCTTGTCCCGCTCGTTCTTCCGAAACTGGGCAAAAACGTTGTTCTTCCTGCTCGTGTCCCGCATCCTGCGCAGAGCACAAACAGGCGGGTTACGGGGCTGCACCAAGGGAACCTCGTGGGGAAGGCCCCCGTGCCGGCTGGTAGAGCGAGGAGGTGATGATCCGCAGGGTGTAGCCCCAGGTTTTATCATGCACTTTGTGCAAAGGGTTGCGTCTTTGCTTTAAACCCTGCCAAGCCCTGCCCCTGTCACCTGCCACAAAGCCAAGGCACTGCAACAACCCCGACCCTCTAACCCCTCTTGCCCTCTCCTTTCAATGTCATTACGTGGTGAATGACAGTGCTGTAATGTTAGGAGGGTGAGGAAATTAAAAAGTTAGCATAAAATCCACAGCATTAATGATTCTTATTGGACACGGTGCATTGCATGCGGCCAAGAGATGCAGCTTTGGGGCAGCCGTACAGTTTCAGACTCGTGGACTTCACACGATGTCAGAGGAAGGAATCCAGCACTACCCCAATTTACACATCTGCTTCAGAGTCGTACTTGTTTCAGTTGCACTGAATACAAAAGCAGTGCACTGGTCTCCACGAGGTCCCTGAGCCCAGGACCCCCAGGGCAGAGAACAGAACAGTGCTGGGACAGGACCCGAAGGCAGCTCCGTTCCTCTCCGGCATGCAAAGCTCAGCGTTCATGCACGCTTGCATTCGCAGATGCACTGTGGGGGCAACGCCTCGTTGCACGGTTCAAGCAGGAGCTTTAGGCAGGCAGGGCTTGTGCTGGGAACTGGAACCACCCCACAAGGCCAACGTCAGCAGAGCCTAAAGGCACGGGGCTCCCAGCACCCAGCTGGGGCAGAGCCGGCACCGCTCTCCGCAATGCCCTGATTCGTAAATGGTTTTGTTGGTAAATCAGACCTGGCAGAGGCAGGTGGCTTTGGATGAGCCACCTAAACCCGTGTTTTCAGCTTTGGGTACCCAAATGAAGCACAAAGTGACAGGGACACAGTGGTGACAGTCCCTGGAAGCACGGCAGTTTATCAGACTCGGGCTTCTGTGTTATCTGAGCACAGAACAAACCTCTTCCAACTCCTTTAACCCATTAAAAAAATATCTGAGATTTTTCGTGCTTCAGTCTCCCTAAAAAGAGTCAACGGGAATCTGAAATGTTCCAAAACCCATCCAGCCTGGAGCTGAAAACAGAGATAACAACCTTATCCCAAAGGCTAATTTGCTATAGTTAAAAGTGCCCAAAGGCTCAGGATTACAGCTGAGCTGCTTTCCCAACAGCAACCAGATAGTTTGGAGCAATTTTATTCAGCAAAATAAGTATTTTTTTTTTCTTTCTTTTACTTTTTTAACCCAAGCAGGTTCCCAGCTCCTCTGCTGCAAGAGCCAGGCAGCACTTGCACTGGCAAGAAGAGGGATTTCTGAGTCGCACAGATTACAGCTGCTGCAGCATCATGAATTTTGGGAATAACCACCCTGCTGCAGGACACCATCCCTCCCTCAGAGTGCCTTCCCAAGGGGGCTGAGAGCTCTGTCTCCATTTCACAGGATGTGCAGGGACACCTGCCATGCTGAAAGCAAACCTGCACCTTGAGAAACCTCCACCCACGGCCACCCATCAGCGCCTGCCGGCAGCAAAAAGCACCGAGTTTCTGCCCAGTAATACCCATGGGCAGCGCAGGGCATCCTCTGCAGCCCAAAAATCTCGTGGGAGCTGCTCAGGTGCAGATTTATTTCCATGAAATACTTTTGAAGAACTGTGTGCTGACGCAAAAAATCCTCCTGCTGAGGGGGACACGGATAAAGCCACCAGCTCAGGGTGACAAAGCGCCGCTGGCAATGCACTGACCCCATCCTGAACCCCAAGTGCCTGAGTGCCTGCGAGGGACAGGAGCTGCTGGTATCTCCCACGTGGACGTGGAAGGACCAAGCTGCTAACAGCTGGATTTCCTCGACGAACAAACTCGCCTGCAGAACACAAAGCCCTGCAATAGCTACGGGTGCGTGCTCCCCCACGGCTGCAAGGGGCATCTCCCACCTACACCCAAGCGTCACACAAGGTGAGAGGGATCTTTTCCCTAAAGCAAAGAGTTACAAAGCTGCTAGGTGCCAGCCAGCCCTCCAAACCAGTGCTGCTGTCAGGAAGCAGGGCTGGAACGCGGTGTTTGCTCAGGGCTCGCGCTGCTCGCTCTCTCCCCATAGAGCAGGAGCAAGCCCGAGCGTGCCTGCAGGGATGGGGCAGGGTCCAGAGGGTTTCTCCAGGTGACAGTGTCACCGTGAGGGGCTCCCAGCTGTGTTGCTGCAGAAGTTTGGGGTGGCTTGGAGGGATGGGGTCACAGATGAAAAAAAAACTTAAAGCCAGGCTTATCCCACACCACCATGGGTCAGCACTGGGGTGCTGCATGCCAGCCCCTTTCTTTTCCAGGCCATAGGCAGCACCTGGTTCTCAGGAGCTGGCAGGCACGGTCCCAGACAGAGCTGTGCATCCTCACGCCCAGAACGTCGGGCTGGAAATAGAGGCAGCGTTTTCCAGCAGCTCTTTGGGGGATCCACACTTTTATTTCTTAGTGTGTGCCTGCAGAGCCCCAGGACAGCTGAGGCTGGTTTTGTAACGTGTCCCCGTGTGCTGGCCCAGGAACTAAAGGGAAGAGGAAGGGAAAGAGAGAGCTCAATGCTGTCCCCACCCCTGTCAACAAACACCGCCTTAAGTAGAGCCAAGCTTTGTTTAAATTAATCTATAAGAAAAAAAAGCAAGGCAGTAAAAGCTCCTCTTTTAGTTCTAATTAGTGCATTTGAGACGATAAAGTTACCAGAGGGAACCGTTTCAAAGGCAGCTTGCATTTAGATCGTTTAGTGCTCCATTTAAACCAAACAATAAAGTCACTGCGAGGTGAGGGTAAAAGCCCAAGCAAGCAGCATACTTACACTCGTGATATCCTACGAGGGATGTGTGATTAGGAAAAGAGATAATCATGAGAACAAGTTACAAAAACTGGCTGCTTCGTGTCCAAACTTTCAGGGTTTTTTTTTTTGTTTGTTTGTTTTATGGATCGCTCTGGCTACACTGCACACTTTTATATCATGGACATGGGGTTGCAAATGTGTTGTGAACAATGCAATGATTGCACAGCACATACCAACACGTATAAAAGCTGCTATAAGGTAAAAAAGTGCCTTCCACAGACCAACTGCTTCAGCGCAGTCCCTGCGTGCAGACTGGTAGCACTTGGATGTCGCGGGCTGATGTGAAATGAGACACTCTCATCTGTGGGAGAGGGAGAGGTGAGGGTGTGTGGACGGCAGACAGCCCAGAAGCACACCAGGTTCAGGCTTAACCCCGACACTACACTGGGCACCTCTGCATGACAGGTACCCAACAAAACGACCCAAATCCAGCCTAAGGACCTGATTTCATGGCAAACCTCACCCAGCCTCACCGCCAGCTCGCCTGTCCTGCCCGCTCCTCCATGCAGCAGCCACAGAACAAGCAATTATTAATTATAAATTGTTATTTTGGGCAGGTCGCCCTTCTGTCAGATCAGCTGGTGAGGTCTGATGGAAGCAAAGGGGCAGAGTGGGGCTGATCCTCGTGGTGAGCGCAAGTGACCTGGTGGCACTTGTCTCCAACTGCAGGCATGTACTGGAGGGGTGGCAAGGGCAGCGAACACCGCTGTTTGGGACTGAAGCCAACATGCTGCTTCCACGTCCGAGCGCACCGTGGGGGCTGAGGTTTTCCAAGCCTGGAGTTTTTGACCGTGAGCTGCTCCAGAGCGTGGACTGGGCTCGTAGGACTGCCAGATGCTCCCCTCCAGGCTCCAGGATGGGTCCTGCAGCTCCATGGAGGACGCGTGGAGGTGACCACAGGGGCCGGCTGCTCCTCAGCACAGCTCCAGGGCTGCGGCTGAAGGATTTGCTTGCAACAAGCTCCCGGGGTAAGAAGTGCAGGCTTCAAAGAGGCTTGGATTCACCAATTTCTGGATTTACCAGAGAGCATGGGTCTGTCCTCTCTGAGAGCAAGCCTTGGAGCCACCTAAAGACACTGTCCCTGTCCCATAGCTGGGCTTTTAGCATATGATCTTCCGCGTGCAACCACTAAACAGAGCTGTAAGTGCTTGCAGGCTGGCAATTTTTATAGGATTTTGGGGACTAGCTTGAGGTACACCTCTGTACAGTGGAAGTCTGTCATGAAACAAGGAGAACAAGGAGAATTCTGCTTAAAAATGAAGCAAAAATCAGAGACCTTGACCAAATCAATGCTTTTTTGATACAAAAACTAGAGCTCAGGTCAGTGGGATGAAACAGGACTTTGTGTTAGTGCTCCCACTGCCCACCCGGGGCTGAAAGCCTCGCCTGCAGCCTGGGGCTGCACCGTGCAGCGCAAGGAGCTGCGAAAACCCACGAGGGCCCCGAGGGAGCCGGGGCTGCAGAGCGCTGGGTGCCCAGCCCTGCACTCACTTCTCCAGCAGGACGAGGGCCGTGGTGGGGTTCACCCGGAGGTACTTGCAGGTGGGTTGCCCGTAGTCAGCCAGGTACGTCGACCAGTCCCACTGGATGAACAGATCCAGGAGCTGCAGCGGAGGCGGGGAAGAAAAACAAACACAGAGAGATTTTAAGGAGCTGGCGAGAGAGCAGGTGGTTTATCTGCATCCTGGCAGAGGCCCCGGGCAGGTGGTGTTAACCAGAAAAGCCATGGTTTGCAGTCCTAACCTCCTGTAGCCAGACTGCACGCCTGCTGAGCTTTCCCATTTTAGGGGAGCACAGAGGTACAGGGTGCTTGAGGACCAGGGCACCCCAAGGACCTCGCTAGTGGAGCCCCAGAGCCCTGCTGCATTCAGCTGCCTTCGGGCCTAAAGCCACCAGGCATTTCTTTTGTCCCCAGATAACCAGCAGCCGCATGTGAACCGTGCCACGAGGATTTCTTATCCCGTCTGCTCCGTTTCCTATCCTCCTCCAAGCGCTCTGTACGTGTCTCCAGCGATTGCAGCTCCCCAGGGGGCACCTCTAGGGGCTTAGTGGGTTATGAAGGAGACCCAGGAGGTTTCCAGACATTCATAGAGAAACCACTGATGCCCCCAGCAGCCGAGAGGCAGGCAGGAGGTAGAGGCATGTTCTGTGATAACCCTGCTCCAGACCTCAAATTTCACACCTGAAGCCCTTCACCTCCCCAAACCACACGCACTGAGGACAGTGCCTGGAGCCCTCCCAGCTGCTTTGGGAGGGGAACGAGCCCAGTGCCAGCCCGGCGTCCCCAGATGCCCCTGCCCTAAAACCCAACCACTGTGCCGCGATGCCCCGCACCACGCTCTCCTCCGCAGGATTTCACCGGGATTTCCACAGGCAGCAAACCGAGGGGGAGCACCCACGCACCCCACGCCACGAGGGCTCACTTCCCCCCGGGATGCTGAGCCCTGCGGGCAGGCACCGGCACGTCCCAGCCGCACAAAACAGGTTCGCTACGAGCGGCCGCGTTCCCCCTGTCCCTGTGACCGCTCTATTCCGCGGCGCCGGCTGCCAAGCCCGCGGACGTCTTCATCGGTGGCAGCCGAGCGTCCCGGCGCCCGCCCCGAGAAGAAGGGCCCCGCAGTTTTGTCTGCCCGTGACCGTCCCCAGGCGAGGCGAGGGCCATAGAGGGCTCATTGTGCCCGCGTCTCCATGGTTTTCCTGGAGGCTCCAGCACTGTTTAACAACACAGCCCGCCCGGCAAAGACGGGGATTTGGCTCCTCCAAGACCTCAAGGTACAAAACAAAAATGTGCAACAAGATTCTTTTTGACTATGTAGGTCAGGGCGAAGAAAGCAAGCTGTCGGGAACAATCCCCCGCGCTGGCGGGGGGGACGGATTAGCTGGGACCTCGGAGGGCTCTTCCAGCCCGCGGTCCCGCGCGCCTTTGTGCTGCAGGTCAGCTCTGGGGCCCGCAGGGCGAGCTACAAACCGGGGCTGCACACTGCTGGGAGCTTTTTCCAAAGGGCACCCTAAAGCCCAGCCCTGAGGATGATTTTGTGTGCGCCTTCCACCTGGCACAGCGGGGTCAGAGCTCTTCCACCGGGTCTGTCCTGCTCTGGGGATGGCTGCAGGGGCTGAATCCTTCCTCCAGTTCACCATGGTCCTTTTGCTGGAGGTTCTGGGGGGGCTGAGCATGCCTTTAGCAAAGCGTGGACAATGGAGCATGAATTACTTCTGCAGAAAGTGCGTGGCCGGACCAGCAAGGACCAGGTTCATGGGGAGTGGAAATAAAGCACCAGAAGAAAGGGATAAAAAAAAAAGAACAGAAATAAAAAGGTGAAGGTTAGAAGTGTGTTATGGGAAGTTTACAAAATAGCACATGTTAAAATGCTGCTAGAAACAGCATGCAAAGGCAGCGGGGGGCACAGCAGAGGCTTGGGGAGCTGAGCAGGAGCACAGGGAAAGGGCTTGGGCTCCTGTGCATGTCTCCAAGAGAGCCACAAATTCAGCATTTGGGTATTTTAAAGCAAAGATTGAACGAGCAGATGGGCAGGACACCTTGCTCCCCAGCTCAGCAGCCTGAGACAGGGCTTTCTGCTCCCACCCGGCCAGGATGGCACAGGGTGCAGGGACAAGCCGTGCTGCAGCAGGGCTTGGCTTCAGCCCTGCTTCAACCCCAGGCAGAGCAGCAACGCAGCCACCTTGCACGGGGCATGGCTGAAAGAGCGAAGAAAACGCACAGAACCCAATAAATAAGCACTGTCCTAAACACAAACCCACCCAGGCTGGACCCTGGGAGGGCCACGCTCCCGCGTGCTGGCTCCTGACACCGGTGGGTGGCTGTGGGCTTACGGCTCTTTGCCTGCAGCCACCCTGCCGGATGCCAAGCAGGAGAACCAGGAGTGAGGGTGCCCGTGGCCGAGCACCGCGGGCGCTTGCAGGGCTCAGCCGCAGGCGCAGGTCGGAGCCGGGCGAGAGACAGACGTCCTGCGGGAGGGAGGGAGCTGCCTCGGGACGATTTATCTGCCACATAAACGCGGTTTTATTGCTTTTACTGTTTAAACTTTTCACCTCTGCTGCTAAATCTGAACGACACCGAAAAAAAAAAAAAGGGAAGGAGAAAAGCGTCTGCACGGCGGTGCTGGGCAGCTCCATGGGCTGCAGCGGCCTTCCAGGGGAGATTCCAAATAAAATATGCAAATACCATTAATTCTTCAAACTAGAGTCTGCTTTTCAAGGCTATAAATCAAAGTCGACAGCACACACACTGGGGGAAAGGAAAAGAAGAGGGAAAAAAAAAGAAGCTTTTACTGCAGCGATGGGGAAGCGCACTGAGCTCTGAGAGCTGCAGACGTGCAGGCTGCAACCCTGCAGCTGCACAGAAAGCACATCTGCTGCAGGGGCAGGCATTAGAGTTCAAGTACCCGTTTATAAGAACGCAGAAATGGAGCTCGAGCATAAAATCATAGAATCACAGAATCTCTAGGGTTGGAAAAGACCTCCAAGATCACCTCGTCCAACTGTGAGCCCACCACCATGTCCCCGAGTGCCACATCCACGCGGCTTCTGAACGCCCCCAGGGACGGGGAGCCCACACCTCCCCGGGCAGCCTGCCCCAGCGCCTGGCCACTCCCTCAGAGAAGTTTTTCCTGACATCCAGCCTGAACCCCCCTCGCTGCAGCCTCCTCTCAGGGAGTTGCAGAGAGCACCAAGCTCTGCCCTGAGCCTCCTCTGCTCCAGACTAAAACATGAATCTGACCTGACGCAAAGCACAGCTTGGAGGCTTTGAAGCAGCCCTGGAACCACCCCAAAGGCTCCGCTGACTTTTCTTCCTTCCTCTTCTGGCCTGATGACGCAGTGCCACCTCAGGCACCCGCAAACTTCTGGCCGCCGGGGAACTCGAGGTGCACCAAGCACTCGTGGAGAAAACCACTGGAGGAGGAGTGCAGTCGTCCTCGTGTGGCAGCCGTCCCCAGTTACCTGCTGCAAGCGATGGTTCATTTCCAAGGCCTGCTGAAGGCACATGGTTGGGTTGGAGACGTGCATCTCAGTCGTGTGACACTCAGATGTGCCATCACTGCCACATGGTCACACCTTCCCCTGTGCCCCAGCCTGTCTGCTTTTTAACATCCTGACTGTGTCGGGGCGAATTCTTGCATAAACTGTTGGTATTTATGAAGACATATTTACACAATAGCCATTGCCTGAGGCAAGCTGGCACAAGTCTCATGGCAGCGCAGCGACCAGATGGTGAAAGGAAAACCAACCCCATCCTGAAGAGGAGCTCTCACCTTGTTTCAAGGTCCGCAATTGTCAGCTTCAAGCCCTTCATATAGTAAAAATACAGCATCCCCCGAACAAACGCCCCTTCCCCTCTTATACATCTACTCTCAGTGACACGAGAGCATCAAGGTGGCTTGAGAAGGACTCTCCAGAGCATCAGTCGACCCGCCACCAATGAGACTGGTGGGAAGCACCCGATAAAGAACTAAACCTCCCTATAAAAGCCCAGTTTGGGGAATTTATTCCTTTCCTCTCCACCTTCCGTGGTGCTCAGGGCTCACGGAGTGGGAGCAGGGCAGCACCTGCCCGTAAAAACCCCAAGCAAACACTGTGAGCACACGTGCACGCACGCGACAGAGGATGAAAAGAGGATGAAAAGGGATGCTCATGACTTGTGAGCATCCGCTGGCAGGGCTGGCAGCCTGTTTGCACAAACTGAAACGCAGTTATTCCTCACATCAGACTGAGCTAGGGGAGCTGGAGTTAACGTGCTGTGTCTCTGGGCAGGAGACAGCCCGGCGTCTGCAGGAGCCGGGGCCGGCTGGTGCCAGCAGCAGGCGTGGGATTTCCCTCGCGGGGGTATTTGCAGGGATTCAGGTCAACGCCCCGAAAGCAAGGCAGAGGAGGTAGCTGAGCCACACAGACGGCGTGGGCTGTGCGTCCCCTGCATGCTGGGGTGCATCGCGAAGTTTTGGGGGTTTCCCAACCAGAGGCAGCAGTCCTGCCCTGCACACAACTGCCAGCCCGTGCTCACAACCAACTGCCCTTGCTTTTGGGGGAGAAGGAGTGAATATTTTCAGAACCAAGCGGAATTCAGCTCCGCAAAGCCCCGTGATCACATTCCCTCCTTTTCATTACAACCTCCAAGCCCGATGCTCTCCCCCAGTGCTGCAGCTGGCAGCAAGCAGAAAGAACAGCCTCGACCCGACACCCTCTGCAGAGCAGCCCTGTGTCAGCCTGTAAGAGATCACACCACCGGCTTACAAACCTTATAAACCCGAATCTTTCCTTTAAAAACCTCATTTTGCTGACTTGACACCACAGCCCCATCGCTAAAGGTGACAACCAGAGGCTCAGATCCTTCCCGTCATCGCACCAAAACCCATCCGGACAAAGGGACGAGCTGCTCCCAGCGGGACCAGAGAACACCCAGCCAAGAATACCGAACATCTCCACGGGAAACAGAAGAAACCACGGAACCCAGCCCCGTGCCAAGTCCCCGTTTGCCCATGCCCATGCCCACAGCCATCCCACCACCGGCCGCGCAGCCCCTGCCACCAGCCAGCGGGTAACTGCAGAGCACAAAGCCCAGGGAGCTTCCAAAACCAGCAGCCACAGACAAGTACATTCAAAATAATTTATTTTGGTGAGGTTTCAATTATGCCTCGTGGGAAAGTAATACTGAAAGCAGAAAGAAATACTTGAACCCATGGGGAGACGTGGGTTTGGGCAACAGCACCGCTAAGAAGGAAAGGCACCAGGAATTGGAACACGATGTTTGCTTGTTTGCTTGCGGAAGACGCAGAGGGTAAAACCGTGCCCTAAATGAAAGCAGGAGTGTGTTTCTCACTGATGTCACTGGAAACTAAGCCTTCCTCTAAGCACGAGGCAGCACGACGCACAAGGCGAGGGATCGACGCGCACAGAGGGCAGGGGAAGTTAGTTTTATTTTGGGTGCTCACCAGACAGACTCCAAGGCATTAATTTAGGCTGGAAGGGCAGCACTGCCCAGCCTGCTTGGGTCTTCCCGAAGGCAAAACAACCCCAAGCCCTGCAGAGGCCCCACCTGGGGCTGTCCTTCCTCCCCGACACTCAGATTGAAGGGCAGAAAACCAAGGCCCCGTTCCTCCTCTCTCATCTCAGCCGGATTTGTTTTTCAAGTTAAGGCAGCAATTTTATCTTCCCGCCTTTCTCTGTTTTCTCTTCTATCTATAAAAGTTCTTGGAAAAAACTATGAGAAGAATCCGGAAGGATTTATGGCAGAAGGGACAGTATGGAACAGAGGGAGGCTGGAGACCGACAAAGCCCCGAGTTGCCCAGCCCGGGTTATTTTCAGGCCCGTGTTATTGCCTGTTTATAGGTCTGCATTTCTTACGTGGGATCTCCAGGGGAAGGAAAGCTCTTCTGCTTCTCCATCTGCAAATGTTCACCGTTTATTAGGAGGAAAACCTCTGGCTTTCCACCTACTTTGAACTAATGGTGCAAGTACACAGTTGGACTTTTCTTCTTCCTTTTTTTTTTTTTTTCAGAAGAAATTTATTCCAAAGACCTCAATAAAATCTTACAAACATGCTGCAACGTTACCCGAAAGACTCCTCTGATATTAGCTCACTTCTGCACTTACGGTAATAAAAATCCCTTTGGGGTTCAGTACTGCTTGGCTGGGCTCTGGAAGGAAACCCCCTTCCCCTCCCAGCCTCTGTCACCAGGCCACACGAGGGAACTGGAACTTGAGGAGACCCAAGGTGGAGCAGCACAAGAGCAAAGGGCGGCACGGTGACAGCCCCGAGGGCTCCTGGAAAGTCCCTGCCGGCTTCGTCCGTGCTTCTGCCGGCTCTGCTGGGGCAGGACCGTGGCCTTAGTCACCGGCTGGAGTGCTGCCCGCAGGGAAGGCGGCTCTGAATTCTAGGGAAATCCCACGTTTCTCCAGCCATTGCGAAGCGCTGTGCAGTGCCAACTGAAAAAATAACACAGCGCTGCAAACAGTGGGTGCAAAAACACTGGCATTTTGATGTTTCAGAAGAAAATCAGGTGGCTCCAGTGGTAACTGCCCAGACAGGGGATTTTATGAATGGCAAAAAGGAACACGAGGAAACTGCAATGCCAGATTTATTAGCCGATTTGCAGCCGTAAAAATAATTATTTACACTCATCAATTCTTCCTGCAGGTTCACACGTTTGCATGGTGCTTTCCACGACCAGAGGCTCTCTGCCCTCCTGATCCTCCAATCTGCATCAAAGAGACAAAGCTGGGCAGAGGCCAAGAGGAACCAAAGAGTGCAGGGAGCCCGCTCTCGAGGGACAGCCACTGAACAGCGCGTTGTGTCTCCACCGACAGCACAAAGGGGGATTCATCGCCGACGCAGGGACGTCGCCCCCAGAGCACCCCCACGGCTCCTCCCCGCCGCCCGCAGAGCACGCAGTGCTGAGGGGATGCAGGTTATAGAATCACAGAATCACAGAATTGCTGGAGCTGGGAGGGACCCTTAAAGGCCACCCAGCCCCACTCCCTGCAGGGCGCAGGGGCACCCCCCGCTGGGGCAGGGTGCCCAGAGTCCCCCAGCCTGACCCTGGCTGTCCCCAGGGACGGGGCAGCCACCGCCTCTCGGGGCACCCTGTGCCAGCGCCTCCCCACCCTGAGCCCCAAGGACTTTTTCCTCTGCCCAGCTCCATCTCCCCTCTCTCAGGGTGGAACCATCTCCCAGCCCCACGTCCCTGCAGCACCCCCTGCCCCCTCCTTGCTCACAGCCCCCTCCGGGCGCTGCAGGGCCGCTCCCGGGGCTCCCGGAGCCTTCTCCTCCCCAGGCTGCACAGCCCCAGCTCCCAGCCTGGCCCCGCAGGGAGGTGTTCCCCGCTCAGGGCATCTCTGTGCCCCCTCTGGTTGCGCTCCAGCAGCCCCACGTCCCTGCTGTGCTGAGCGCTCCCCGTCAGGACGCAGGGCTCCAGGTGGGGGCTCACAGCGCAGAGCAGAGGGGCAGGGTCCCCTCCCTGCCCTGCTTCCCACGCTGCTCCGGGTGCAGCCCAGGGTGCTGTTGGTTCCTGGGCTGCAGGCGCACTGCTGGCTCATGGCCAGCTGCCACCCCCAGCACCCCCAGGTCCCTTTCAGCAGGGCCATGCTCTCTGTTCAGAGATGATGGCAAGGAGCATCATCCCCAGCAGTACCCTCCCTGCCTCTACAGTCTGGCTGAGAAGGGAAGGGGACAGTGCCAAAGTGCAACGAAATCATAAAAACTGAAAGCAACACGCGTGTACACGGTCAGAAAAGAGGGATTTGAAAAGGAAGGGAAAAAGCACATCTTTTGGAGGGGTCTCCCCTGCCTCCTCCCCGTCTCATGCCTCACATTTTTCCCGAAGCCTCCGAGGTGCTGGCGGAGCAGCACCTGCAGCTCCCAGCTGACAGCCGGCCCCTGGCTGCCTTTCCTGCACATCCCAGGGCCGCGTCAGCAGAAAGGAGGGGAAGGCTGGAAACCGTCAGTTTCGAGGGAAGCGAGCTCGGTCACCTCAGCCCCGTGCGTTTATCGGAGCTGCCCTGCCTGAGCCACGCTTCAAAATGGGCTGCTCTGCGGTGAATGTGAAGAAGTGACATGGCGAATTCTCTCCAATAGCTCAGCTGCAGGTCTGGATGCTTGGGGAAGGAAGGAGAAGGGTTAATAGAAAAAAGCACAGAAACCTCTAAGCACACAAAAGTTGGTGGAGAGGGGACGAAGCAGCAGTCCCCCAGACCAGCCTGTGTGCAGAACACCTGCACCACCGACCCTATACAAAAACCACGTGCAGTGCCACCTCTCCAGGGGCAAATACCCCGGACCACTGCACAGAGCAGCCCAGCAGCAAAGCCAGCTGCAGACCTGCAGCACCACCACACGACAACCGAGCCCCTCTTCCAGGTCAGCCCAGGCCAGCAGGTGCTCGGCAGCGGCAATGTGACGCCCAGACACCCCGGTGAGGGGCACGGAGCCACGTTTGCCATGCAAGAGTCCCACCTGCACCGTGCAGGGACAGGGATAGACCTGGGAGCAGGGACAAGCAAGACAGCAGCGCTCTCCTGAGCACAGCACTGATGCTGGAATGGACCTGCTCCCTCTGTCCCTAAAGGCACCGCTGTCACTTTCCCCAGCCCCACAGCTAGGGGCTGGCACTCGCAGGGAACCAAACCACGGGGTCAGCCCGGCACAATTATTTTTCCTGTTGCTCTGATGATGCCAAGACCTTTGCAAGTTGCATTTTTCTTTTGTTTACACATTAAAAAGGGAAAAAAAAAAACGGAAAGAAAAAAAAACAGGCGACCTCTCGCTAACCCCAGCCGGTCTGCGCGAAGCTGCCGCTGCCTTCACCTCCGAGTGAACTTTCAGATTATCTCAGACAAGATTCACCTTGCATTGAACTTGTACCCCGCGCTGCAGCACACAGTCACGTAATGTTGATTAAACATTACAGTGCAACGTGGCCATAAATTTAATGAGCGCTATCGGCGCGCTTCCTCCCCGCGTCCTCGCGCCGGGGGAGAGGGAGGCGGGCTGGGCGCCGGCCGCACGCGCACCCGCACACCCACAGCGGGACGTGGAGCGACAGCTCCGGGAGGAAAGGAAGGGTGAAAGCAGCCCCTCCTGCACGTGCAATGAGTTGTGCACAGCCTCTGCAGCAGGAGCGAGCAGCCTGTCCGGAGAGATCCCTGCATAAACAGGAAGCATGAGAGCTGGCCTAAGGATGCTCAAAATACCTGGAAAAAAATTTAAAAAAAAAAAAAAAAAAAAAAGAGCAAAGAGCAGAGAGCAGCCTGGGGGAAACCTTTTGGGGCCACCGCCTCCTAAACGCTGGCTGTCCCCAGTGTGCTGCTGGGCAGGGGGCAGGGGCAGAGCTGGACCCACCTGCAGACGCAGGGCAGAGCGTCCGGGCAGCGAAATGGATACGCCTGGAGCTGCCGCTCGAGTTCAAGTGCTTGAAATGCTTTCTTTTTTCCTCTTTTTTTTTTTTTTTTTAAACATTTGCTCAAAACTAAGCTAATACATCCCCTGCTTTTCATGATAACTTCCTCCTTATCCTCAGCGCTTTTGTTTAGCAGAAAGGACAGGATCTATTGTTGCCGGCGAGCCTTGCCCTGGGGTCCAATTTGACCATGCTCTCATTTTTCCCCTATGTAACTGATGCTTATTTCTTTAAGCCCTACTGTAAACAGAAAACACACTGCGGTGCCTTGCCGGGCTTTGCAGGAGGCAGGCTCAGACCCGGGCCTTTTTTCTCTTTGGAAACAACACGACTGGGCTTTCGGCCTCTCCAGACGCAGCGCCTGCGGGATGTGCGGGCGCGAGGATGCGGTACCCGGGTGGGCGATGGGGCTGCCGCTGTCCGCACCAATGTCCTCATCCTGCTGGCAGGGCTGGAAACGTTCCCCTCACTTTGGAGTTCCTCTTCAAACTTACCCCAGCGTTCAGTGCGCCCTTGCAATCGAAGCATCGTGCTGAACCAGGCTCCAAAGCAAGACGGGCACGATTTTACCAGCCCCTTCCTCCTAACACGGGGGCTCTTTCCCATTTTGTCCTCGTGGCTCCTCTCTGAGCTGGATCTGCCAGGAGAAGACCTGCTCCGGATGACCACAGGAACCAGTGACTTCTGGGGTCTCCAGCAGGGCAGGGACCAGGGGGTGCGGGGCTGGGCTGGGTGCTGCCAGCTCCCACTGACCCACTTGTAGGGTTTGCTTGGGTTTAACCAGTGCTGTCACCTGCAAAACTGATTTGGCTTACGGAAGAACCTGGCAATTTGGGTGGTTTATGAGAAGTATTTTTATAAGGCTGCAGGATATATATTTCCAGAGCCTGAATACTGTTTGGAAAACAGCGAGAGCCATTCAGAGCCAGTTAGCATATTCTACAGAAAGGCAGACACACAAGCAGATGGATATTTAAAACAGCTGTGAGGACAAGACTGGTAGGAATCATTTGGCTGAAGGCAAACACAGAAATAAAATAACTTTGCAGAAGGTTAGAAATCAGTGACTTTGGTAACGCCCTGCTTAAGGGAAAAACTGTATTTCTCCAGCTTCTAGGGACTAATAAATTACCATGAAAAATGTAATCTTGATTAAAATTCATTATTACATCTTTTATTTCCATGCACACTGTAAAAGAATCTCTTTTTCAAGTGAATGGACACCACCAAGCACCCCCGTTTGGAAGCCTCTGCCACTCCTCTCAGCATCTCCACGACAAAGCACATTTTAAACCCCAAGGCCAGGAACTCGCCGGCTCCAGCTGGGACCGATGCTTTTAGGGCAGCTGCACGCTCAGGACCCCAAGATTTGCCCCCAAAAAGTGCTCCCAGGAAGGGTGAAAAGAGGAGGGCTTGAAATTGAAACCTAGCTGGGGTCTGTTCTAAAACACAGCCAGCTATGTGTTGCCCTTTTCTGAGGAAACAATGTTCTTTGAGAAAATGTCGAGCTTTTGCCCCGATCCTGCATCTGCTCGCCCTGCTCTGCAGCGGGGCAGCGGCAGGATTTATGGCTATTTGTTACAGATAAACCTCGGGAGGAATCTGAAAGCAAAGCAAAGCCTTTCCTTGCACGGTGTCACACTAACCTCTGGATGGCCTTGCGCTTATTGTCAGAGCCTTGGAAAGGTGTAAACAAAGCCAGATTTCAGATGCCAAGAGCTGGGACAGGCTAAGCAGGGCAGAACGCAGACAGTCTGCGAAATCACCTTGATGCACAGGGTCCAAAAGCAGGGCAGCAAGGTTTTACGGTGCGCACAGCGCGATCGCAGCGTTATAAGCTGATTTGTGGGGCAAGGAGGTGAGCGCTGGGCACAGAGCCGGGGGGAAGCACACAGGGAGCGGGGAACGGCTGCAGACTGCCCCAGCTCAGGGCATGGGAACCTTAGTGGTGGGTACCAGAGGGACCACAGCATCTTCGCCCAGATGAGATCTGCCTCTCCCTGCCACCCTGCCCCAGTCTGCCCTGCCACATCTGCCACCCAATCCCACCGCGATTTTTCCACGCAGAAAAGCAGCTTATTTTGCAAAACGCTGGGGGAAATCCACCAGCCCTTTGCTCTGCAGTCTGAAGGATCCATTCACTCCCAACTACAGGTGGTGAAAGCCTTCCAAAGACCCTCAAGAACCTGGACAGCTCACACAGCTTGGGCAGCACCAAAGCCAGACCGAACGCGGCTTCACTCCCAGAACCGCAGCCCCGCTCCACACCGAGCATCCCTCTTCTGAGCAAACAGACGGGGCTCGGCTGCACGCGGGCATTGTGCACCACCACGCTGCGTGATTTCCTTCTATTCAGAGCTTTTCTTTTTCTCAAGGCTTCTCAGACGTCAGGGTTTACACATAGGTGTCCACATTTCCGTCCCCACTCGCTGCCTCATTCACTTGTTTCCGCAGCGCTATCCTGCCCCTGCGCTCGTCTGCTCACCGCTTCCTGCCATACGAGGAGGGCAGAATGACAAGGATCTGTCTTTATTTACACTGAGCTGTTTACTTTCTTCTTTCTTTTGGTTTTATTATTGTTTGATAGGAACATAAAGCAGAACCCCAGCAGATCAATGCCAGATACTCGGATCCAAAGGGCTTCTTGCAAATTTCCTTTTCGTTGTTGTAAAACTTGCGCAGGGTTATGAACTCCTTAAACAAACAGCTGAGGTCATTGTTAGATGCAAAAGAAAAAAAAAAAAAAAGTATTTAAATAAATAAGAAAGCAAGACTAACATTACAGCCACAGCAGAGGCTGCAGGGCAGAAAAGGCACCGAGGTTGTGCAAAGCAGAACTCACTGCAAAAGCATTGCTACTGCAGAAGAGAAGAAATCCTGAGTCGTGCAAGCAGGGAGCACACATGCACGTGCTTTCCATTGGGCAAAGTTCTCTTTTCTTGACCAGAAACGTGGCCTTGCAATGGCAATTTCTGTACTGATGTGATGACGGGATGCAATGAAGCGCTGCCTTTACTTCTGGCACATCATCCCCCACCTCTGCACAGCAATGACACTGCACAGCCGAAGGCAGCCTCTCCAAACAAGCCCCTGTTGCTCCTGCTTTCAGCCTGCTCCCAGCAGAGCTGCCCCAGAGCCCATAGAATCACAGAATCATAGAACGCCTCGGTTTGGAAGGGACCTCAGAGATCACCTAGTTCCAACCCCCCTGCCGTGGACAGGGCTGCCAGCCACTAGCTCACTAGATCAAACTGCCCAGGAACCCATCCAGCCTGGCCTTGAACACAGCCAGGGATGGGGCAGCCACAGCTTCTCTGGGCAGCCTGTGCCAGCGCCTCACCGCTCTCTCAGTGAAGAATTTCACTGCCAGAGAAGAGCCCAGAAGCTCTGCTCAGCTGCTTGGAGGTGCCCACGATTCCAGGGCTCCATTGAGCACGCTGTAATTAGCAGCACCCAGCACCAGCTCCACCAGCCTGCGCCACACACTCTGCATGACATTACGATGGTGAAACCTGGATGTGTTTTCAGATCCTCCCCATCACATCCCCTTTTTCCCCGAGTCGCTCCCACCCACAAATCACAAAACCAAGCCCCACTGAAAGCTTGATTTGGGTGCACACAACGATCTACCGTGCACAGCTCCACCCAGAAGCATTTCTGCAGGCACTGAGGTGCCACAAGAGCTCTGTGTACATCAGAAGAGGAGGTCTGGTCGATGTGGAGGTGATTTCACTGGGTTTGGATCCTCAGCAGAGCAAGGCAGCGGCCTCAGCCATCTCCCACCTACTGCTGCAGGAGCAGCAAAAGCTCCCACCTGCAACCAAAGCAGCTGCACCTACGGCAGCAGGCAGCCCGCAGTGCTAATAAGGAAAGGGGTTTGGGAAAGGAAACGGAAGGAACGCAGACACCATTCTTATGGAAGGAAATAAATCACCATCAGGGCACTCGTCAAAGGCAGAGGATGACTGGGTGACGCTGTCAAAGGCAATGTATGAATATCGAGAAATTTAGACAAAAGGAAGGAATGGGATCTAAGCACGCTGCAACAGAAGACACCGAGCGGCCTCTTGTTCAACCAGAACATTTACAGTTAGAAAGAAGCGTCTGCCCGGCTGCCTCTACACCCAACCTCTTCCCATCTCTTGCTCCATATGGGATAGAATTACTCGCACATCCCCAGAGGCAACTGCCTGCAGGGTTTCATTTCCAATCGCCAGCGATACTACAATTTCCACTCAGCAGGATTGCTCTCACCCTTTGGTGAACTTCGTATTTTTGGAGAACCAGCCCGGAGTCTGCAGTCGCTGTCTCCCAGGAGGGCTGCTGCTGTAAATCATACATGAAGAGCAGGATCCATCGCAAACAGCTCCCCCCCACCTACAGGGGCTGCAGACTGCCTGGATGTGCAGCCCCAGACAAGTTGCTCTTGCACCTTTGTAACTTCAGGACTCCGCAAGGAAACTCCTCTCTGTATTCTGCTGCTCGCCTCTTTGCAGCTAACAAGCCTCTCTCCAAGCCTCATTTCTCATTCCCGCCTTACGCTTTCTTCCACATTTCTTCCTCCTGCCTCGAGGTTTTCCCCTCTGAACCACCGGCTGCAGCTGATGCTCCTTCCTTTTCAAAGAGGGCTCATTTGCTGAAAGGCCCAGAAAGCCCCCAGCCTCTCGAGACAGAAGCATGAATAAGTTAGACCACGAATTCAAAACTAAGGAAAAATTAAAAATAAATAAAAGCCAAGCAAGCTCGTGGCATGCGCTGAACTTTCCTTGTGCTCAAATACAAATTTTTCATGACATCTCATCACTTATTTACAGCGCGAAGTCAGTGGGTCCGTGACCTCTGCACAGCACCGCGATGCACCGACGGCAGCAGCACCCCGCAGCCCCCGAAGGCAGGGGGGCACGAGCAAGCAATCTTTCAATGTTGACCACACTACTGCTCTGAACTGAAAAAAAAATAAGCCTTGTAGACTGAGAAGGAAGAAAGGTTTAGAAAGATACTGCAGCTAGGATGGAGATCGTATGGGTTATTAATCATCTGCGTGCCTGCAGGCTTAATCTAATGCCTAAAGCAGAAGTGCAAAGATGCTACGACGCGCACGAGGGAAAACAATGCTGCCTTCTAGCAGCCTGGAGAACATCACAGCATCCGCAGTTCTGCTCCTCTTGTGCTGCAGATGCGTGCCATGGTAAATACCTCAGTGCTTTTCACCGCGTCTCCAACATCCCCCAGAGCAAATGCGCGGAAGGGCTCAGAAATTCCCCTCCTGTGCTCCCCGGGTGCTTGGCCCTACAGCTCACCACCCACGGGTGCAGGGCGTTCTGTCAGCACCAGAGGCACTTCCCTGACTCCAGGGTAGGGTCACGGCTCGCCCAACGCGACCTCGCGGTCCCAGCTCTGCAGGCTCTGGGGAGCTGGCTGCACCTCCGCTGCGAGGAGCAGATGGGGAACCACAGGGGTGTGGGCTTGGAAACTTCTGGTATCGGCCACTGCTGGTGGCACGGGGGCTGCCACCACTGGTGACACAGTGCCCAATGCGTGCCATCCAGCTCTCCAGCAGCAGGTCCAGACAAGAACACCCTGCTTCCAAAGGCCAAGAGAATGATTAAGACAAAAAGATAATTTAAATGAATTATGGAACAGGCCTGCTGCCTGCTCCCTGAATTATTCAGCCCGAACCCACAACCAGCAGCAGATAAACTGCAGCTGAAGGCAATGGCACTCAGCGCTCTGTCCCCAGGCCACCAGCGCTGCAGTGACAACACGCGGGGAATGGCACTGTCATTGTCACACCGAGCGCCGATGCCGCTGGCAAGAGCTGAGCCCTGAAACGCTCCAGGAGCACAGAAGGGCAAATAAAGCCCAGAAATAAGCATCGCGCAGTTGCAGAGATACTGAAAATCAGCCATTCCTTTAAAAAAAAATAAATTAGGCCACACGGGACGTAAGGGTCAGGTCACTCAGAGCCAGCCAGCGGCTTGTCCAAACTCCTGGACAAGTGCTTCAGTCAGCACCCAGCTAAGCACGAGTGGCTTCCCATAAATTTGTGTCTCACGATCAATCGCTTCTGCTACAAGGCTGGGCCAGCCCTGCTTGGACACTGTCCCACCCCCACAGCCCTCGGCCACTGGGTTCCCTGGGGGCACGGAGGTGTGAGCTCCGGGCACCACGCTCGCCGGGCTTCCCCCGTCCTCCCTCTGGATGCTGCTCTCCACCGAGCTCAGCGTAACCCAACAACCCTCCGCCCCGGTGAAATTTCAGTGCGCTCTTTCAGCAAGAGTCAGGAGGAGCAGAGGGGAGGGGGAAAGGAACGGAGATCGCAGGCAACGTGGTTGCATGGGTTTTGTTTTCCTTTGGAAAGGATTGCATTAGATATAGAATTATGCCATATATTGGGTTAAATTATATATTGGGTTAAATTATATATTGGCTTATACCATATATTATATATAACAAACATCCCAGGCAAACTGCATGAGTAATGCAGCATCCCTCTTGCCAAGGGCACCACAGAAGACAAAAATAATAGGTTTAGGATGGGGACAGTGAGAGAAGCTGTAACTGCAGGGAGAAAGTGAAGGGCACAGAGTGTTTGCAGCTCAGGATTTTAGGAAAAAAAAAGGGACAAGGGAGGGTTACTGAGCATGTGCCAGGAGACAGCAGCCGCAGAACGGGTGCACACCGCATGTAATGGGAGAGGAGCCACAGGCAGCTCCCCCGGGGTTAAGGAAGCAGCAAAGAGTTCACAAAGAGCACCAAGAAGGATGCTGCTGCACCAGGACCTGTAGCCACAGATTTATTGCAATAATTAATGTTAATTAAGATCTAGGATCAGAAATGGGACGAATCTGATTATTTTAAAAACTTGGAACCCGCAGCAGAAAGAAAAAAATAAAACAAAATCCCAAATTCATTTCAAAGCTATGCACAAAAGTCATTTAACACTGGGAAAGTGAGGAATGGAGTTATGAGCACAGTGTAAGGCCGATAAGGATCTGACCCATCCTTTGTGGTTTGGGGGCTGGGAGGAGGTGGCCCGCTGCAGGCAGGGGGGCTGGCGGCTCTCCTTTCTCCCCCCAAGGCCCCGCTGCAGAGTTTACAATTTAATTTTCTGCATTTGTAATCTGTAGCCCTTGTGTATATAACGTCTAATGAAAAGGGCCTTTTTTAAATTAGCATGGTATTTGGGGAAAAGAAAAAAACACCCACCATGTGTTTCTATTTCATTATCAAACTTCATTTATAAAAAAAGAAAAAAATACTTGAGCAGAGGGTGATCAGATTCAGTTGGCAGGGAGAGAGGATGGTCAGAACACACAGATATGCTCATGCAAATGCCTGCACAGCGTCAAAAAGCCTTTGGGCACATTCCTGCTCTTGCTGAGTTCACAGAACTCCACCACCCAGGGCTCGAGGCGCGGGGCTCCCTGCAGCGCCTGCCTGGTGCTGCATCCTCCTGCTGACGGCGCAGGAATCCCTGCAGCGATGCCCTGCTGCTCTGTGCTGGTGCTCCGACTCCTTCCCCTAAGGACGGCTGCCTCGAGAGAACGAGGCTGACGTGGTTGCTCTTCCTTTAATCTTTGTTTTGAAGCAGAAGGGTCAGCGACAAACGCGGGCTGTCAGGCAGCGACCTCAGACGCGCAGAACCACAGACCTTTGGGGGCTGGAAGGAGTCTGGAGCCCCAGATGCCCTGCTCGAGGGCAGCTGCAGCTCAGGGCATCGCTCAGCTGGGTTCCAGGTGTCTCCGGGGCTGGAGACCCTGCAGCAACTTGGGGGAGCAGGTGGCACAGAATGGAGACGAGAGCACACAGGAGCTCAGCTGCAGCAGGCACCAGAGATCCCAAACAAATTCAAGCCAACGGCACCACGCACCCCAACGACGCCGCTCGCCGACGGTGGGGGTTCCTCAGCGACAGGTGCTACCAGGGGTTGGAAAGACCCTCGGCAAATCAGCCCAGCGTCTTCCAGAGGGCATCATCAACACAAGCTCTTCTCCCAGAAGGCTCACACTGCCTTTGTGAACCCACTACACCCTACTATTTATTTTTTATTATTTTATTTATTAGTTTTTTTATATGCATATTTTATTCCTTCTTAGCGATTTCTCCTTTTTTTTGCTACCCCTACGTCCTCTGGCCTGGACCCTTCTTGCAGACACTACATTTCTGTCTCCTATCCCCTTTCTGTTTGATTTTTTTTTTTTTCCTTTTTTCTTTCCTCCCAAGGCTCCCAGCACACCCTACAGAGGCAGCACTTCCATTTCCCCAGGGCTCTCAATTAGAGGGAAATCCCCAGGGCTTTTCCTCACCCCCATTGCTTCATTTCTCAGCCCTGCACCTCAGAGGGAGGAAGCCGTCCTGTTTTCCTTATTAATCAGAAATCTCTGGCATTGACCACAAGAAAAGCTTCCAAGAACATTGAACTTTTTGGTTCAATGCATTTCATCATAATAGAGCTACCAGCATGCAGAGTTGATTTAGTTTTGCAGTTTTCTGTGGAAATACCTTCCAAGCACTCTGCTTGGCCTCCAGAAATGCTCTGCTGTGCTCAGAGCAGGAATGCCCCCAGAAAAGCAGCTGCATTTTTGGTAGCTAGCAAATTCCTCAAAAGCAGCAGTGAAGCCACAGCCCTGACCTGCACTGAGCCTGAAACATGCAAAGCTGGGGGGAAAAATGGTATTTCCATCAGAATTCGAACAACTGTCGTTAAAAGCAGCGTTCTGGAACAAAAACACTTAGCGAATTGCGTGTTCTTCATTAGGCACGTCCGACCTGCCCTGCTGGCGCAGGCCTGGAAGCAGCGAGGAGCAGCGGCGAGGATGCTCGGGGCCGACCGCACGCCGCCGGGGGCAGGGAGCAGCAGCAACGCGATCCCCGCGCGCGTCCGGAAAGCACCGGCCGTGCCCCGAGCTGCCTTCCCAGCCGGGCGGGTTCCGAACTGCTCCTCCGAGCACACTCATCGGGGCTGGAAGTTCACCTGGCACTCACAGTGTTTATTATTGCAGAGCTGGGCCGGGGATCGTCGATCGCACCTGCGGCTCTTTGCAAAGCCAGCTCTTCTGGTCTCCTCTCTTTACAGAGGGCTCGTCAGGACACTTCACCCCATTTTCTCCAGAAAAGAGCATACAAGCACTTTAAATAATGGGGTTTCCATTTTCCTGGGAGGATTACTTCCCTTGTTAATAAAATCTGAGCATCCAACTTGCTCCACCCTCCCTCCCCTGTCTCCTTTGGGACTGTAACTACATTACAGCTTTTCCCCGGGTGATTCTTCACCTTTCCAGCACTGGAGAGGAGCAAACTGGTGCAAACGGGGTCGCCAGCACCAAGCAAAGGTGAGCTCCCCAGAGGTCAGGGCACAAACCAGAGCTGAGCTGAGCTACTGCGCCTGCGCCACGGTGGAGACATCAGCCACGTCCCCACCGCCTGCGGACACGGTGAGGCTACATCCACCCTGCACCCACCCACCAGCAGAAAAGAGGGAAGATGCAGAATTAGCATCCATGTGCGGATGGACAACTGAGGCACAGAGACTACACGACTTTCTGGCTGACACTTCGACATATTTCCGAAGGCGCAGGGCCTGAAGCCATCCTTAATCTTCCTAAAATTAAGAAAAATACGTACATTGCTTTATTACTCTCAAGACTCTCAAGGCGAATGCCTCGGGAAATAAGGTCCCCTCGCAGCAGGCTGTGCTGGAAGGGCTGCAGGCCGAGAGCTCTGAGCTCCCTTGATTTTATCAGGGTCCACCCAGACGAACATTATTTCGAGATTGCCTTTGGTACTTAATACTGTTTCAACACTGGATCTGACCTGGTCGCGGCGCAGGCTGTAAGCTGAGTGTTCCTCCGAGGTTACGGCCGCGAGACGGATTGGGGCTGCAGCGGCGGCTGGCGGGGCAGTAAGCAATTCATTTTTCTGTACTGTGTAATTCTATTCAATGCAACGGATTAATTGTTCTCCCAGTATCTCCGAAATACTGCCTCGAACGGGAGATACGCAGAGGGTGCGGGGAGCAGCATCCCAACGGGAGGGAAACGTCCTACTCACACGCAGGGAGCAGGGGCAGTTAAAGGCGCTTTGCCCCAGCACCCGGCACACGCAGAACAAAGAGAGACAGCCTCGACGTTCGGAGCCAGCGCTCTGGAAGCAAAGCTCCTAAACTCACGTCTGGGCACACCGAGCTGCTCTGATTTTGCAAAGAGCAGGAGTACAAGCGTCCCCAGTGTCTCGGACACGCTGCAATCTTTGCCTCTAAATCCACATTCCCAAAATAACTGGGGTTCTGAACAGAATCCTGCAAACCTTGGATTCCTTAGAACAAACAAACAGAAAACCACAACACCTGGGAAGAAAGCACATTTTGCATTAGCACTGCAGCCTCGTTTTTCCTGGTACACTCTTCTGAACCCGTCTTTGGAAGCGTTCGGCAGTCTATGTTTTAAATTCAGCCACATCAGCTTTGATTTACTGTGGCAGGGAATTGCTATGTATTAAAACAAGGGAACTTTCTCGTGATTCAAGTTCCCATCCCTTTTCAGTTTAAGAGTCTTTAATTTCATTACCTCGTTCTCACTGGATGGGACAGATGGAAAACCAGAGCTGAGCAGCTTTTTCTCTCCTTATGTTTTTCTACTGGTTTTCAGCTCTTTATCCTCTCACCACCAAGCAAAGGACCGCGATCGTTTCTGGTTTTGCAGGGCCTCAGCTACTAATATCGCTGCGCAGTGCTTTCCCCTTCTGTTCTGCATTACGACTCAAAGCTCGGTCTCTGCATCAACAACTTGTTTGTGGCAATTCCACATGCTGTTAAGTAAACTGAGTAGATAACTCGGTTAGAGAGGAGGGTAAGGCAGGGCTTTTGCTGTCAAGGAAAAATCCTTCAAGTCCAGGAAGAACTGGAAACCCAGAGATGGAAACCAAGGTCAGTGTGCTCGGCTCTGGGCTGCCCGGACGCCGCAGAGCGGTGCTTTGCACGGTGCTCCATCCAAAATTGAAGAGCTGAATGCAGAAAAGAGGAAAGATGCAGAATTAGCGTCCATGTGAGGATGGACAGCTGAGGCACAGGGACAGTGCGGCATTCTGGCGGACACTCTGACACATTTCCCAAGGACATCAGTCCTGTGTGGAATCCACACGGTGCTGGCGGAGGGGGTCTGAACCTCACCAGCTCCACCGGGCCTCGTGGCTCTAGCTCAGCTCCTGGCTTTTATGGCTGCTTTCACGTGAATTTCAGCTTGTTCCAGGCTAACGCACGGGGACGTGTCCTGGGATCCTCTGCTGCAGCTTTAGCCCCGTCCAGCTCAGGCACTTTCCACCTGCGCAGTCTAACAAAGCATTTCCAAACACACCGTGAAGTTGTTTACGAAAACTAATCTTGCTTTAATGGCCTCTCTCGCCAAGCTGATTTTGCTATGATTTCATACCCAATATTTTTGTCCATACAGATGTCTTACATTTTCTTCTGAGTTTATTTATTGATCCTGTAACGCTGATAGGATGTTCTACAGATAACTACAGACCAAAAGCAATTAACCTAGCGCTGAACTTCAGTTCCGAAAAGGATCAGCATATAACCACGCGTCCCACTGGCTGCGAGATTTTCGCAGTCACTCACGACATTGGTTTACCCTGCGGTTAATCATAAACGGAGCCCGCTCCTCAGCAGGCTGAGCCCTTCGCTGCCCCGAGCAGCCTCCCCGTGGAAGTGCCATCGTCTCACGCAACCAAGACGGCAGAGCTGCCTCCACGTGACAGCTCCAGGACACACCGTCACCCCCGGCACTCGAACTGGGAGGTCAGCGAGGACTTGAAGTGGAACCAGCCCCACGGCCCCACTCAGCCTGTGGGATGTCCGTACTGCAAACCAGACGTGTGGCTGGGTCGTGCTGGGTTTCGGAGCAGTGCCGTGCCCTCGGGCTGCCACCTCGCCCTGCAGCTGCCACGCTCCTGAAAGCAGAGCTCGGGGCTGCAGTCCAGGCTGTTCTCGACTGTATTTATTTCTAAGCCATTACCTGACACCTTCTCAGCAGTCTAGGAGAACTCTGGGGTTATGAGCAATGGCTCTGCAAACACCGTGCATCTTCACAGCACGGTGACAAGGAAGGAATCTACAGAGTCCAGATCACCTGAGGGCTAAAACACACAGCTAACACCCCTCAGCCCCCACAGTCGGGACCTGAGTTACTTTTCTGGCCACCTCCCATCAGGGACAGATCCAGGGCGAGCGGAGGTCGCCCAGCCTTCCCTGCAGCTGACAGCTTTCTGATGCATCGCTGGGCGCTCACACATTCCCCTCGCCTCTCCCCCTCCAAAGCCTCCGAAACATAAATTACTTTCGCAGAAGAAATGGAAACTTGATCATTAAAATGAGATAACTGAACAAACTCACAGCTGGGGATGGGGGCTGCTAAATCCAAAGCCAAGATCAATTTTGTTAGGAGGGAGAACTGTCATTTAATCGATAGCATGTGCAGCCTATTATTCTGCTGTTTGCCATGGGCTCGCAGACGGCGTGTTAACAAGGAGACGGTCCACAAGCACAGGTTTGGCTGCTGCTGGGAATACTGATATGCTACAATCTGCTAAGCTTTAAAGCTGGGGTGACATTTCAGGTGACCAGCGAAGGGTGGAAGTGTTTAATTTAGGACACCTTCCGGTACAATCGCAGCAATAGGAGATCTCGTAGATAAGTTACACTCTCCAGCATACTTGTGGAGATTTTTTTTTTCTTCCCCTTTTGCTATCAGTTAGGACAAAGGGGCCTTTATGATGTTTTTAGCAAACCTGTTTATTTAGTACATACTGTGGCTGATCTGCTGTTGAAATATCATCCATTTCCCTCCACAGAGATACACTCAAAGGAGCAGCAAGTAATCAGCTTTAAACAAAAAGACCATCTAAATATACAAGAAGAGGAGAACAATAGCAGCATTAATTATAAAACAGGCAGGCTGCTTTCCAAGGGGAATTCATATGCACTGCATTTGTTTATGCACAATTTATTTCTCTTTCTGGGGTTCAGAAGAGCTGTGGCTATGCTGAGCAGCGCGTTATCACGTGGGGAGGATCGGGAAGAGAGAAGTGTCCAACAAACTGTACCCAGCTCTGGCCAAAACCAGCAGGAGAACCACAGCCACAGTGTTTTTAACTTGGAAAACACAGAAGTATGTGGGTTTTTTTCCTGCTTGATTGTTTCAAACACCAAATAACAAAGGCAGGGATGGATCCCATAGCTCTGTGGAAATGGGGAACTTGCTAAAATCTTACTTATCACTTTAATAGGACCAGCTCGATTCCTCTCCTGCTGCTGGCCCAGCAGCCTTGGAAAAATCCCTTGGATGATGCTGCAGCTGGATGCTCCAACAGGAGCTGAGGGCTGAGCTCCAACAAGCACTGCAACTTGCACGCCCATCCCAGTGCTTTAAAGGGTAATTTTTTTTTTTTTTTTTTTTTTAATTCAGCCAAAGAGGAGACAGTTAAAGGCAGCGTTTGTGCTTTAACAAGACTGCCAGCTCTGCAGCTGCTGTGATTCCTGCTTAGACAAGGTCAAGGAGCACTAGTCCCCAGGGAGAGCATAGGGTGCAAATACAGAGAAATCCTTGCTTGGAGGAGATTGCACTTCGCTCCTCTTTAACCCGACACAATAAAGAGAAAAGCATATTCGTGAGATGCCAGAGGGAACAGGTAAAGGACTCTGCACTGGTACCCAGCAAGG
Source organism: Alectura lathami (assembly GCA_013399715.1). Taxonomy (NCBI): domain Eukaryota; kingdom Metazoa; phylum Chordata; class Aves; order Galliformes; family Megapodiidae; genus Alectura; species Alectura lathami. The sequence continues at coordinate 108,993 of VXAV01009059.1, read as the reverse complement.
CTCACACACAGCACACCTTTGGCAGAGGTAAACAAGTGTTCGTCAGCACCCAAAGAACTTGCCATGGACATCGCAGCATGGAGGGAAACAGGAGGAGTAAAGGTTCGCGAACCCATCAACGGGCAGCTTGCACCCGTGCAAAAACTCTCACTGTTTGCAAAGGGTTTGCAGGACGAGTCCCTGTCACGAGTGTAAAGACCTCCAGACTAAGAGCAAGCTGTCAGCGTTATGCTGCAGTGAGTAAAGGCCTGCAGGACACATGGAGTCGTTCCTGCATCGTCCTCGGCTGACGTAATGCATCCAGTTTTGGACACCGTGATGCACGAGGGATGGGGATCAACTGGAGAGCTTTCAGGGGACAGCAGCGGGAGTGATCAGATGCAGAAAACACAACACATGAGGAATTGGCACCGATCAGCCTGTGGAAGGGAGGCAACAGCTGTTGCAAATGCAAAAATCAGCTATACAGACACAGGATAAATCTATCCACTCCATGGAGGACCAAGCAACAACACAAATTAAATCCAAGGACACTGATGCTTAATGGTAGAAAAAAAAATTCTAGCAGCAAGGAGAGGTGAAGCAGTAGGACAGGCTGTGTGAGAGAGCCCAAGACATGCTGTCACCGGGGTGTTTTTTCTAAGAACAAGGCGACAAACGACTGTTGCAAAGAACTTCAGTATAGAGATGAGTATCTTTTGTCAGAGGATCTCTCCACGTCCCTCCAAGATCTGCTCTCTGTGGTTTAGTTAGACTGCTGAATGCTTGGTACATTACAAGCAAGGGGAAACCAAAAAGTGACATGGTAGCAGCGAGTGGCAGCCACCCAAAGGTGGCTGAGGTTTACAGGATGGCTGTGGTTTGCACGAGGACGTGCACATCCTGGAGCCCAGCAGGACGATGCCGGCAATAACAAAGACATTGTGAACAACCTGAAGGACGGTGTTAGTACAGACATCTGCTTTTTGAGAGCGCCTCAGGAGAGCCTTTCATGCAGGACACAACAGGCTGCCAGTACCGAAACCATGGAACCCTACAAGAAGTCTCCAAGACACCGCATCTTTTTTTTTCCTGTTTTACAGAAACCTGAAAACATAACTGAAACCTCCTCTTTCGTTATGAAGCAAGGTCTCCATCAAGCACTCAACACTGTGCAAAAGGTGACTGCTGAAGGAAAAAAAAAAGATAATCTGGGCGCTTCTTTGCCCTACAGCAATTCAGAGCAGACTGAGGGAGGTGGAGATGTGGGGTAGTGCCGAGGGCAAGGAAACCTCCCTCTTCCCAGAGTAACCGTGCGAATCCAACAGAAAAGCAGTGAACACCTGCACTGAGTGTCACTGGCAAATGAAAACACAGAGACTTTGGGTCCCATCTCGTGGAGGACGCCCTACAAAGCAGTCACCCTACAAAGCAGGTGGACGCAGGAGCACCAAAGCACGAAGAAGATGCACCCATCGTCTGCACGGAGCTTTCCCACCATCATTCACCCAGCCACTGTTACAGGGTGGTTTTGCAAGCTTTTGCTGGCAAAGAAAATCAAACATCAGCTCCCAGGAGAGGGTCGTGCAGCAGCTCAGCTCGCTCCCAGGAGGAAGCACGGCTGATGAACGTGGTGCCAAGCAGCTCGCTTGCTGTGTTCGTTGTAAATGTGGACGAACCTCTTGCACAGATAAGGATTTGAAACACTGCCACGCAGCACTAAACCACAGCTTCATTTACAGACATTAATGACAAACTGCAAAATCCCAGCCTCCTTGGCAGTTTGTCATTAGAGCCCCCAAATGAAGTTTACAGGGTTTGGATCAATTCACTTAAAACCCTGCTTTATTTTTACAGAATATTTAACAATATATAAATAGCAGTGACATTCAGCAGGAAGATTTTTATAACGTTATTTTATGTAAATCTCACTCTTGCCAGCCCTGCGCATGAGCTCCCTTCCCACCAGGCCTAGGCCACGCGCCGCCTCCCCGCCTTGACAGCTGCCCAACCTGGCCTTCATGGCACTGAGCAGGTGCCAAAATTTTGGCTGGGCCTTTTGTGCTTCCCCCTGATAATGTGTACACAGCGGGAGGGCTATGCTGCCGACCTTATCGTGGAAGGAAGGCGGAGAGGGGTCAGGCATGGGGCAGGCCGCAGGGCAGGCCGCAGGGCAGGTCATGGGGCTGCTTGCACCACACCGCCCGTTCCCAAAGCCACCTCCAGGTCCCAAAGGTGCTCTCATCTAGTGACGAGGTGACAAAGCTCAGCAAGGTCAGTGAGGTGTCCCCACGGCTTGGCTGCGGAGCCCACGTGGCTCAGGCAGCCATGCTCAGGTAGGTGAGGCACCGCCAGCTGGTTGCAGGACTCCACCTGCACACATTCGGCTTTGTTTTTATTATCTCTTCTCTAAGCACAGCCATAATCTTCTTTTCTTCAAGTAATGTGGATACATATGTGCTCTGTCCCTCAGGCTGACGCTGCTGTACGAGGTTCATGCGGCAAAGTTTTGGCAGTGGGGACCTGCAGGGGGGCCTCTGGCAGAAGAGTCCAGAAGCTGCCCCGCGTTAGATAACGCCATGGGCAGGCTCGGCACAGCTCAGCTCCTCAACGCCCACGCTTGGGGCTTGTTTCAACTCCAAATGACCTCACCTGCTTCTTTTTTTTTTTTTTTTTTTTCCTTCTCCCTTTTGTCTATGTGGAGTAAATTTCTGTCAACAAAACTGAAAGGCCAAGTAGAGTTCACAGTAACAATTCACATTTCTTAGCAGGTTGCCCAGAACTAAACCTTAACCTTAAACACGAAGCGTTCCTGGGATTACACAGTAGCTTCAAGACACAGAGAAATATAAATCCACCACCTTCCTAGCACAGAAACTAATAGTATATCACTGCCTGCTGGACTGATTTCGGCAACCCACAACCATAACTCAGCGAGCCTGGAGCACCTCATCTGTCGGATATTTATGTGGTGCTTAATTGCATGAAGAAAAGCAACTTTCCAAGCCTAACATATGCTGCATTTTGAAATCATGAGTATGGTGGCTCTCAGCATCGTAAATCACACCCGTCCACTTCACAAGAGCCCAACAGCACGTGAATCTGAGGTCTCCTTCGGAAAACGAGGTATCACCTCCTGCTGCTGCCAGCACTGTGGGCTGCATTAAGCTTTGTGACAGCACGCTGATAAGATTTAGGAGAAAAAAATATAGGAATTGGTTTTGGCACTGGTAAAAAAGATGTAGAGCATCTTCTGCTGGTTACTGGCCAGTGTAAAATGAGTGCAAAGTCACGCTCCTTGAATTGCAGCCTCGACTGCTAATCTTCCACAACCTGCAAAGGGATTAGCCCTTTTCCATGGACTCTGGCCAGTCGGAGTCGCAGCAAGTTGTTTGCCGTCCCGCTGTCCGTATTCATGCCTTACATGGCAGATTTCTGTCTTTAGTGATGCCAGTAACGGGAGGTTAAATTGATTTCAGAAAGCATGCTAAAGCCAAATGTTATCCTCTGCAAACAGCTAGGCAGTCCTGATCCTGTTACCTGTAACCGTAAGTCACAAAACCCTATTTAAGTAGGAAATTATTAATCTGCAGTTGCACAATGGCTCGCATTAAGGTAGGCTCAAAGCTCCTTTCAAAACCAGTAATAAATGGCCAACAGAAACGCACTCGCTTCCTTGTGGCCACACACTGCCAGCTCTGCTCTGCTCCCGCCCCGTCGCCTTTGACAGGCTGACATGACAGGCTCTACAATATCTGTTTGCCTCCTTTCAAGAGATTTCTTTTGACAAGCAATAGTGAATAGTGAGCAAAACGGCCGTTGGAGCACTCACGGCAGGCTCGAGCCTGTGGCTATTGTAGGGCACTGCCACATTATGCTGCGTTATTTTTTTTTCCCAGGGAAGGGAGATGTAATAGCACGAGGCATTCCTGTGACAGAGGGTATTAACACGGAGCAGTTCCTGCGAAGGACGGGTGCGTGATGCCAAGCAAGTTGCTGGGCTTAATGACCTCCACGCTAACAGAGCTGAGCCGTTCGCTGCGGGATAGGCAGCTCTGCCGCTTCATCTTTGCTGGTGCAACTGGCTTTTTGGGAATAACTTCTGCTGCGGTGATAGGACAAGGCTCTCCGATACCTGACAACTGTTTTGCATGGCTTGCTGTCTGGATAGCATTGGTTTGGAAGGAAAAATGAATTACACTTGGTAACGCAGAGGATTATTAGTACTGTAACATATGGGAGGCGAAGGCATGTGAAGCCAAACTTTTATATAGCCTAAACAGCTGTAACACTCTACAGTTATAAATCATCCAAAAATGGAACAAAATCATTCAATACATATCCATATATATTTATATATTAAAAAAAAAAAATCACCTGTGCTCAATTACACAACCAACTCCATCAAGGAATTTCACTGCCAGCACAACAAAATAACCCTTTCACGGCGAGTCAGATCGGCCATCAGCATTCCCTGCTTTAGCTGTATGCATCACCACCCACTGTTGAGTAGGTTTCATTTGTCTTTCAAACTATCAGGGCACGGGAAAGTATTAGAAAATTGGTAAATATCATTTAGTGGAAACAGTAGGAGTTTAAATGTTGATTCAGAGCTCTGCTCTAAGAAGTTACAAATCTATGCTAGCAGCATATGACAAACACTCCTACAAATCCCAAAACCAGTGTCTCACAGCAGTAAACACGCTGTCATCCATTCTTCATCAAATGAAACACATCATAAGGCTGAGTCTTCCACAGGTTTCCCAGCCTTTCACATCTTCTCCCTTTAAGTCCGAGGGTTTCCACCTCATTTTGATCTGCTGAGCTCTAAAAAATTCAGCAGAGAGAGAAGAAGACTCGTGAACAATTAATTGAAGCTTACTGGCAATAGACTTGCCTTTCTTGGTTACCTTTTATGGACCCCTCAGAAGTTGTTCAGAGACTAAACCCCAACACTTCAGGCTGCAAAATCTCCGGGACAAGCACTTGCTGCCTTCGTGCAAGCTCAGCTTGGTGACCAGAGCCTGCTCACTGCCACTGGTGGGAAATTCAGCCCTGCAGCGAGCGAGAGCTTATCAGGAGCATCGCTCGCTATTAAGACAGTGCTGTTCATCCAGAGACTCAAAAGCATTTTGAAACATGGCAACTTTTCAGCTTGCAATGCGTTCTTTCTTTCTTTCAGGTGGAAACTGAGACGGGGACTTGGCTGAAGATCGCTGTGTGCTATGTGCTCAGAGTGCGCCATTCAAGAGCACAATTGCACATAGAAAAGGGTGGCTTTGCTTATTTTCTGAAGAGGAGGCTAAGAAAGTTTCGCTATTATCTCCTCACCAGGCCAGACATCATCAGAAATGACATAACTGGCTGCTGTCTCGGGTTGCTGCCCATTTTATTCCATAACCTCTCCCAACCCATTAGTACCAAAATGCTTTGCAAACACCGAGCCGCTGGGCCTGAATGTTGCTGGGAGCTGCTGCCATTCCGAGGAGCGTTTTTGCACCCAAGCATAAAATTGCACCCAAGGAGTTGCTGTCCCCCTTCTCCCTTCGTTCACCGGACACTTCTCACCTCCCACCCTTGCGAAGGTCCTGGTGCCAAGGGCAGCACAGCTATAACTGGCATCATGTGCTCACTGGGTTAGCTGAGTTAGAGAGCACACACGGCACAAAACCTACCTGGAAAAATGAAATAATTAAAAAATTCACATTTTCCTTCCCCACTCAGGAGCGGGGCCTGTGCAGCAGCATAACCCAGTGCACATACGTAGTTAGGCACAGTTTAAATATAGCATCTAACTACAAAAACATGAATAATTGCAGCGCTTAAAATGTCTGGCTAATCGTCAGCAGAACTGCAATCAATCACTGGTGTCAGACCGGGAAGCATTTCTCAGTTTCATACACAAAACCTTCCTTCAAACTCAAGCTCACTTTCAGAGCTTGCACTGACTCTCCCATATGATATTAATGGAAGCACTCTAGGCATGAAGAGGCACTGCTCGGAACTGATTTTCTAATAAAAAAAAAAACAAAAACAAACAAAAAAAAATCCCTTTTGCAACTACATCCAGTTGGGAATGACAGTAATAGAAAAAAAATAAATGAAAACTTCCATTCCCTGAACGGATGAATTTGGGTGTTTTCATAGATTTATTAAGGAAAACACACGGAACACATTCCGTTAATTTTGCTCTCTGCTCACTTGCAGCGCAGTTCAACAAAAAGCCTACAGCTGAACCCCAAAGGGTGGGAGCCCTCGGTGCCAGCTGCTCCTCGGCTGGAAGCTCTGCATGGAAACCACCTCTGCTCACCACCAGCCTCTTCAGGCAGCCAGCCACTATTTCCTAATCACTGCCTGCTGGACGGTGAATCACCAACACAGAAGTGCCTCATTAATGATTTTCAAGTGCTGGAGCATGCTGTTAAAGCAGTGCTTTGCTACAGCGCGTGCTCTGTCGTCTTTGCTGTGCCCGTTTCAGACCGCGGTGACCGATCAGGGCCCCACGCAGTCCCTGATGTTCTGAGCACAGTCACTCGCACCAGATCAACACACGCCGTACGAGCAAGACCAGAAGAACCGCGTCCAGTCCCCTCCTCCCCAACAGTTTCCTTCAGACCAGCTCGAGGGTCTGCCTGCTGAAACTGGCTCCACGCCTGGGCGAAGCTCACCGCTAACAGCTTTCCAGCCAGGATTCTTCTTCCCACTCCAGTACGTTAAAGACAGAAGGGTCCTGTCACCATTTACCATATTAAACAAGAAAACCTCAGCGCTGGCAGCAGCAGAAGCACTAATTATTCTGATTGCTGGCATCAGACTGCTATGGAGCCCAGACTTCATCTAAAAATCTCTGGCTGATAAAGCTCACCGAGGGTTTTTGAGCTGTCAAAACCCCTAGGTTGGCTTGAACCTGATCTGACTGGATCCCAAAGCAATTCAGAACGGACATGGGCAAGCACAACCCACTTTGTTATGCATCTCTCACCACTTACTTCTCTCCATCTTTCATGATCTTATTTTTCTTTGCAGGCAGACTCCACATGGCAAAGCACCGACAAGCACGTTGACAGCTGAGGCGTGCGCCTGTGAGCTGACATCTCAAAACAAGAACACAGGGTTCATCAAAATTAAATAGTGCTAAGATCGTGCACCTTCAACCGCAGCTCAGGCGATGCTATCTGGAGCCCGTGCAAGGCCCTTTAGGATATGGAAAGTCTCGATAAAATCTCGTGAGTAATAACCGTATTTTTAATCAGTTGCAGTCTGAGCACAAGGGCGTATGTAATTTTTTTTTTTTTTTTTAAATACTGGAACATGCAGCTTGTCTAGAGGTGCAAAAACTGCACCAGGCATCGCCTGGAACCATGGGCACTGGCAAATGTGAAAGCCCTGAGCTTCACCTCCTGCTCCAAGAGCACGCCGGCTGGCACCACAAGCAGCAAACGCCACGCACAGGTCCCTGCTCCGATTTCACAAATTTCCCCTGTATTGCAGATACCAGCCGTATGCTACTTTCCTGTTTGCTGCACAGGGTTTTCATCCTTCCTCACCCTTTCTCCTTTTCAACCCTCAGCACCTGCCACCCCCTTCTTCCTCTCTTCCAGTTCAGCTCTCTGGCTCCCACCAGCACCAGTGAGCATCCTCCCCGCTGCCAGCACCGAGGTAAGAAATTCCTGTCTCAAGATGCTCGCTGTCACTTCCAACCTGCAGCGCGCTACGTGCCGACGCTGCTGCCTGTGCACACGAGCTGCAACCCCGATGAATTTTTACTTAGGTCACCTCAGGAAATCAAGTGAAATAAGAGATACTCCCCAGCTTTGTGTTTGCTCGTTTTGCAGAGCTGCCTGAAGAGCTATTTTCCAACTCAGCTTATATATATTCTAACATTGTCCTTGCTCTTATGGCCACCAGCAAAAAAAGAAAACAATTGCACAGCCCAAAAGGAGGCCTCACTACATCTCTCTTACCTGTGCACATTTTCAAGACGTATTAACAGGTAATCGTGGTAGCAGTGAGACTGGGAAGAAATCTGCACATCAACATCAGTGAGCTCAGATGCCAGCTTCTGTTCTCGTCTGATTTAAGCCACCGTGGTAACACGCAGTGCCAAATTCTGGCAGCAAGTTCACAATGCTGCAGCGAGGAGCCCACCCTGCAGAAATAACCACGGTGGGACCCTTTGGTGCTCCAGAACCGCCACCACAGCTGTCTGTTCCAGCTCGTGTGCTGCTACAAAGGCACTGCTGCTGTAATGGTTGATATTCACAAATTCAAAACCACAAGCCAAGCTCACAAAATTAGGACGGGCTACTACCCCAGTGCAGGGCAGGGTCGTTTCCACTTCCCAGTGGGCAACTGCAGCAGCTTGCGAGCGGTACCTAACCCACCGCAGCACCCAACGCAGCCACTGCACAGAGGTGGGGATTAGCACTTCATCCCGGCCAAAATGTTTTGGCGTTTCTTTTCGGCTCATCGCTAATGCCACGGCTGTCCCCTGCTCCAGGCAGTGTGTGCCTGCCTTCCCCTGCAGGCACCTCACCAAGCTCAGCGCTGGGAGGACCCAGGCTGCTCGGCTTCCTCGCTTGTCAGCGATGTCCCTGATGGGCCCTCGCGGGAGTTTTGGCAGCCGGAGCTCCGAAGACGAGCTTGGCACTTGTCCTAACAGCCAGAAGCACCTTCAAGGCAGGGTTTGTTCTGATAAGAGATCTCTGGCTTCCTCGCTTCCTTCGCCCGAACGTGTCCATTGGTTTCCCAAACCCGTTAAATTCCTGCTCCAAGAGGGCAGTGCTGAGGGGTGCCCTTCACATCCTCACAGGTCGAAGTTTAGCAAACACCCAGGGACCCTCACTAACTTCTCCCATTATCGATTCAGCCCTACGCAACCTGGAATCAGCTGCTTCTCTGGAAAAGATCGTTCATTCCAGCACAAAGGAAAACATCATACTCCTAATGCCACCACAGTAGAACTCTTTTGGTGCATTTGGTCTACTTTTAGGAGGACTTTGTTGAACACTGTTAAAGCTTCCCATCGTCCTTCAAGGAGGATAAACCAAGGAGGTTTAAATATCTTTCCCACGGCAAACCACACATCCTGTCATTCAGAGACCTACTGTCAAAACGCCTCATGCAATGGACGGCCCATACAGACACGTTCACAAACACCACTCTGCAACATGGACCTGGATATTCTCACTTGAAACACAGGACAAAGGTGAAGGGACAAAGACTGGATTCATTTATTTCCAAGTTTTTTCCCATCTCTGTGCTTTCTGATTTGGGGTGTCAGCAGACTTGGGATTTCTCCGGAATTTAACTAAAAGATCAGTAAAAGCAGCTAGTGTATGGCAGAAGAATTGCCTTCCTGTGGAAGAAATGACACTGCGATATTAATCACTAACTCCTGTAGCATCAGTCACTGGAGCAGACAGGTTTCAATGGCAAGGACCAAAATACAGCAAAAACTGACAAAAAACTAGAGAATGCAAATGCCGCCTGCCTCCTGTCCTGGAACACAATCCTGAACTCACCGGCCACTCCAGGCTGACAGCACCGATTCCTCCAGGTTATATCTCACCAGTTTGCTGTGCCCCGAGGGCTCACTGCTTTGGGAATACAGAAATTACCATCAAGTCTCCAAGATGCCAGTTCTTTGCCAGTATTGAAACCAAGAGCAAATCCTCCAGGGAGAGATCTGAAATATCCCCTCTCCTGAGGGAAGCCACTTTGTCTTACAAAAACTTGTCATTTGGGACCTTCAGATAGGTTAGTTACGGGAAATCTGCTTTGTCTGGGCATTTTTTCCTGCAACTACTGTGTAATGACTCTCCCTGTAGAGACTCTGCTACGTGCACAACACCCAGCTGTAGAAGACCATGCTCTGGAAGCCCATGGGCAGGGCCCAAGGGTTCAAACTCCCACTTAGCACCCACTATGGGTGCAATACAGCACTGGGCGCCAAGGCTCCCCATGCTGTTGCTCTGTGCTGCCTCCCAGAGAACTTGACGTGCCTGAGGTTAGACTTTGAGAGATCTTCAAGCACAGCAAACGTGAGGAAACTGAAGCAGAACAGTAGCAAACATGCTGCAAATTCCAATTCTAGTCTGCTCCACGCTCATCACCTCGCAGAAACAGCCCTCGCGTTGACACTGAGATGCCTAAAGCCATTTGCCCAGGTGTCGGCATCAGCAGGCACCTGAAACCAGGCCTGGCAACAGGACAGCACCGAGATGGATGCGGTGGCACGCTGCAGGGAGGCGGCTCACGCGCACGGTCTGCTCGTGGGGCACCAGTTAGCAGAAGCACCGAGGAGGAATACTGCTCCCTGAGAGTACTGCAGAGCCAAGCCTTCAGCTGCTGCGACTGGTGGATATCGGGCACGCACGGGGGGCAGCGTGGGGCTGCCCTGCTCTGGAACGCTGGTGCAGAGCTGCTCACCCCAAATTAGTAAGAAGCCAGAAACAAAAAGCTTTGACAGTAAGAGGCATTTGGAAAACTGCATTTCTGGGTAAGTTTCCACCCCATAAACACTGCGGGAGTTCGATCACAGCTCTGAATTCTTTTGATTTCTGTTATAACTTATTTCTTGTTCTGCTGCCAGCTTGCATAAGCAAGGGAGCACAGTTCCATCGTTGGAGCTAGGAAGCAGGACCAGGGACGTGTAGGTACAACTTCTCCAGGAGCCGCTTTGCAGCACCTCCTGGGAGAGCAGGCAGGCAGGGATGGGCTCTGCAGCAAGCAGGGTTCTCGCTCAGTGTATCATCAGGTACCGCAGAGCACCCCAAAATCTTCCCATAAAGTGTCATTTGTTATCCTCTGAGCCAGACTCAAACAGAGGTTGCTTTACATGAGCCAGCAGTGTGTGCCTGCAGCCTGAAGGCCAACTGCACCTTGGGCTGCACCAGCAGAGGGGTGGCAGCAGGGCAGGGAGGGGGTTGCACCCCTCTGCTCTGCCCTGTGAGGGCCCCCCTGCAGGGCTGCGTCCAGGGCTGGGGACGTGGAGCTGCTGGAGCGGGGCCAGAGGAGGCCACGGGGATGCGCAGGGGCTGCAGCCCCTCTGCCATGGAGACAGGCTGAGGGGGCTGGGGGTGTTCAGCCTGGGGAACAGGAGGCTCGGGGAGACCTCACTGCGGCCTTCAGTGCCTGGAGGGGGCTGAGAGCCAGGGGGAGAGCGACTGTGTGCACGGGCACACAGGGACAGGACAGGGCGAATGGCTTTAAGCTAAAAGAGGGGAGATTTGGGTCAGATGGGAGGAGGAAATTCTGCACCCAGAGGTGGTGAGGCACTGGCCCAGGCTGCCCAGAGCAGCTGTGGGTGCCCCATCCCTGGGGGTGCTCCAGGCCAGGCTGGGTGGGCCCTGGGCAGCCTGAGCTGGGGGGTGGCAGCCAGCCCCCAGCAGGGGTTGGGGCTGGGGGGACTTTGAGGTCCCTTCTCACCCAACCATGCTGTGATTCTATGATATTCCTTTGAGGCAGGCACTGAGCTCCATCGTGTGCAGCATCGCTCGCCTCTCGCCCTCCTCACGCTACGACGCTGCGTGCTGTCACCACTCAGCTCCTGCAAGGCATCCCGGGCCAAAATATAATGTTCCCTAAATTTGCCAGATGAGAGCACGTTAACAGGCTGATCTTTCGAAACTCTCCCATTCTTATAATTTATTGATGAAAGGATTCCTCACTGGTTAGGCAATATCCCTCTGGATGAAAGCCTGGCTACGTTTCTCTTCTTTCTCCCACCCCCAGTAACGTACACCTCCTCTCTAATGGCCCCCTGATGAAAAATTCACCGCTCACCGGGCTGTGCCGCCGGTTGTGCTGCTGACGGATCGTGTTGCTTTTTACCTGTTCAGATTAATCAGGTTACAGCTCCAGCCAACAGAGCGTGGCCTCACACCTCAACTCCAGGACCCAAATCCACATCCAACATCCGAGTCAGGCAAACGCTGCAGTGATGCCTGAAACCCACCCGGCGATGCAGCCCCGCTAAGCGGGGTTAGCCATTGTTCCGCATGAAGAGAAACCTTTGTTTGCACACACAGAATCACAGCATGGTTTGGGTTGGAAGGGACCCCCCAGCCCCCCAGCCCCAACCCCTGCCGGGGGCTGGCTGCCACCCCCCAGGTCAGGCTGCCCAGGGCCCACCCAGCCTGGCCCAGAGCACCCCCAGGGATGGGGCACCCACAGCTGCTCTGGGCAACCTGGGCCAGGGTCTCACCGCCCACAGCTAGCACGCAGAAGCCATTTGTGCTTGCAGACAGAGCTGTGGCTGCAGACAGCAGTGTGCCAGCCTGGAGCCAGGGCTGGGCAGTGGGAACTGAGATGCAGGAGGTGGACGGAGTGCTCCCTGCCCTGCTGCAGGCACACAGCAGCACCTCCCAGGCTGTAAAACAGAGCAGTGCTTTGCTCCCTCCTGTGCATGGCTGTTTGGAAGTTTAATTTGTGCTTTTAATGATCTGAGACACTTCCGAATGAAAGCAGGGATAGAAATACTTCTAATTACTTTGCAAATCCTGTACCCAATCAGGCTAAGTTTATTACTGGAAGTAATTCAACTCACCACAGGACAAGGCTTGTTGATCTCTTGAAAGCTCAAACCCAGCTTAGCAGTCCTTAGGATTTTACTGCACAGGAGCAAATCCTGACTCCAAGCCCACTAAGCACCAAGGACCAACTCAGCCTACTGGAACGGGGCAGCCTTATCTCAGACCAAGGGTAACGAGCCCACCCAAGACAGATGTCTTACAACACTGCGAACGCATCTCTGTGCATACAGAAACGCCTTCTAAAAGATGGACACGTAGGCTACGGTCACACGACCGATGCCGCAGGGTGCCGCTCGTTCCGAGGCACTAATTCAAAACAGGAACGTCCTGGTGCTGGGCTGGATGGCGTGGAGGAAATGACTGATCTGCCGCAAATTCCATCTTTTATTTCAGCGACCACTTTTGCTAAAAGCAGAGCTGTTGCTCAACTTTTTATTTCTGGCTTAACCTTAGCCAGGCAACCAGATTCTAGCGAAACGAGGTAAGGCTTCAGCTGTGGGAAACGCAGGTAGCTTCTGCAGCCAGGTTCCTCAGAGGTGCAGCCCCACCAGGTTAACTGTGTTGTCACTCACCACGAGTGTCACGGAGATTACTGAACAACTAAGAGCAACTTCCGAGAACTGAGGCTCTAAGACAAACTGAAGGCAAATGAAAACACAGCAATTTTAACGCGTTACACTTCCAACAAAATTCAAAGGCCAGGATGGCAGCATCTCGGGCAACAGCTATGATTTTCAGAAACAGCCTAAACTGCAACAAAATCATAAAAAAAAAAAGAGAGATGTAAGAACTGATGAACACACTTTGCGCTTTGGATTTGCATCATCAGAAGCTTAGCTCCTATGAAAGAAAACCTTGAGCTCCTTCAGCAGTTATTGCAGCTGTGGAGCAGTGCTGCAGCTCGTAGCACTTTGCTCACAAGAGAAAAAAACATTTGTCAACTTTTCTGTATTTATCATGAAATGAAGATCAGCTGGTTGGCAAAGACTGGCCTCATTATGGTATTTGACTGTAATTGCATGTGGCTGTGGAGTCCTCTGTTGCCTTTTTCCTAAGGACTAGAAACCAACTTAAACTTGCATAAAGCCCCAGGTTCCTCACTAGGCAGAGCACGCCCATTCGACACCTGTGGACAGATCAAGGACAGAGGCTGCCCACTGTCACCCAGATCCGCTGGCAAAGCACAGCCCAGAGCCTCCCAGCTCCAGCAGTTATCCATGGAAATTCCCCTCCGTCCTTCTTCCAGCTACCCCGGACGAAACTCTCCCGACAACAAGGCTGAGGACGGTTCCTCCGACCCTTCTGCTGCTTGGATACGTGGCATGCTCTGGGGTTGCTGCGGGTCTCACTGCGGGAACGAAGCCAGAATGCTGCTTGTTTTCTGTAAATTGCATCTTTACTTAATTATTCCTGAGCTGCCCAGAAGTAACTATTACCAATGACCAGGATTCCCTGCAGAAGGCGAAATTCTCAGCAAAGCCAAGCGCTCGAGCAATGCTAGGAATGCGTGCGGACCAACCGGCGAAGAACTACCGACTTCAAATAAAGGCCCTAACATCTGGCTTAGCTTAGCCTCGAGCTGTAACCAAACCACAGTCTCCTCCACTCCACTGGCACTGTGCTCGTGAAAAATCACACGGCTATGAAATGACAGTTCCGAGTCGCAGCGGCAGCAAGTAAATATCTCCTGATTAGGTGCGAAGTAAAACTGTCTTCGCTGAAACACAATTGATGATGCACAGCTCCGACCCCCTGGGAACACTGTCCTACCGGATAACCGGAGGGCTGAGGAAAAGGTGCAGGTATTTAACCCTCGTAGAGCAACAGTCCGGCTGAGAGGTGTTGGCAGAGCACAGGGAGGCTCTGAATCAGCAGGGAGGACCCCGGGCTTTCTCCATTGCCAGCCACAAACACAGCAACGTGCTCTCTGCTTCTGCTGCTTTTCTTTTCTCAGCCTTTCTTCAGCAGTTCCAAGGGAAAGAAGCGCATGAAGCAGCGCCTGCAGCTCACGTTAGCGTCCATGCCCTTGGAAACACAGCCAGGGGAAAACAAGGGCACCGAGGCCACCAGGACGAGAATGACACAAGCCTACTTCGATTCATTTATTTTTAAGGCAGAAGCTGCAACTTTAAAGAGCAGAGGCAACGAGCTAGGTCTTTACCAGCTACCAGGCTCCTTCAGGACACTGCTAAAGAATATTTTAAGCTTCAGGAACATTTCTACCAGAAGGAAACCGCTCTCGTTTCAGCACTTCGCAAAGACGCTGCTTGCACCCTCACAGGGCGAAGGGCAATCCCTGACAAATCTTGTTATGTCACTAGAGCAACTGTCAAACTGACCCAAACACGTTGGTAAAGGCTCTAGCCCACGTGGGAATGAATGTGTGCACTGCGTAAATTCTGCAAACACTGTAAAGCTCTTCACTGCTGAGAGCAAACACGGAGAAAAGCAGGGGGAGGCGTGTGGGATAGTTCGCCTTCCAAACAAAGACACAAACCCATCACCATCTGCCATGCGTTTTCACCATACAATTTCCAAGGTTAGAGCATTTTTCTGGAACGCAGCCTGCTTATGCTGCCCTGCACTTCCAAACCAATACACTGCTGCGAGCCTGCTCCTTTCACTTCAAAGCCAAAAGGGCGGCAGGCAGCGAGCGTAAAATTTTCATGTGGGAAGCAGGGAAGCCCTCTGAGGGGTGGGCTGAGGCTTCCTGTAGGCTCCAGGCTATGGGGGGCAGAAGCAAGGGATCAGTCCCACCCGCTGAAGCCCTCTGGGCACGGCAGCAGCGGGGAGCCCGACGCTGCAGGGCAGAGCTTGCAGCTGGTGTCGCGGTGCCTTTGGGCTGGCTGCTCAGAGCAGGACCGAGGCTTAGAGCCATGAAAGGTGGCAGCTCGACAGCTCAACAAGCTGAACTCCTCTGCTAAACCACGCAGGAGCGATGCACAAAGCAGAGAGCCTAACCTGTCTGACACGGGAACGCTGTGCTGCAGAGAGATGCAACAGCCCCCCGGCAGCACTTCCCAAGGCGGTGGCCTGGCAAAGGAGCCCCTGTGGCACAGGCAAACCTGTAGGAACCGGGCTGCAGTCCCAAGCAGGCCCTAACACCCACGGTGAGTTCCAGCATCGCTGATGGAAGACAGATTTGAGCCGCCCCAAAGCCCTCAAATGCTTGATTTCATCAAACGACCCAACTGCGGCCCTATCATTTACACACACACCAAACAAATCATTGTAGCATAATCTGCTTGAGAAACTAAATCTCATTTGTGCACTATTCCAGCCTGTAATGTGGGGCCGTCACGCATTTTGAGGAGCAGGAGCTGGGTGCACGCAACTGCTTTGACAAGTTTATGGAATGCAGGATGCAGCTGGCTCATCAGTCACGGGGACAGCCACAAACATCTTCCATAACTTGCACAAAACACTGCTCAGACAGGCAGTGAAAATATACGAACAAAAATCCAAAATTAACAAGACCTGTGCTGAATTTCAGGGCTCGATCACTTAGCTCAGCCTCATGCCCAGCCTCCAGCCACCCTGCGCACATTTTCCATGTAGGCTAGGGTGACAGGAGCAGGAACCACGTCTGTTCTACTCTTTGCAAAGCACCTATCACACTTCTGGTGCAAGAAGGACTGCTGGTTGTTGACCACAAGCAGCCACACCGACCCTCTTCCATCCTAAATTTAGCAGCATGTTTTTCAAGAGGAGCTTCAGATCCGGTAAGTTCGCACAGAGGACAGCTTCCTCGCCAGAAAGGGAATAAAAACTAATTTTTTCCTATTAAAATTTGGCTTTTTCTCAATATCCACATATTTCAAAGCTTTCCATAGGGGAGATAAAGAAAGCGAGGCATGACCACGTGCCAGCACACACTGGGAGCGGACTGCACCCCTGTGCCGGTCCCCGCTGGTTCCATCCCTGTCCCCAGCAGCCTGGATCCCATTAGAGGCTTTGGCAGAGCCTTTGGGCCAGCGCCTTGCCCATGTGCGCAGCTCCCGTGGCTCCAACAGCGGGGACTTTCCTGCGCCGTGATTCAGCCTCCGGCCCCGCCAAGCGGGAAAAGTGCCCGAGCAGGGCCGACGGGGATTGGGGTCACGCTGGGGAAGAGTTTCGGGAACCTCCAAGGAACAGGTGCCAGGAGCTGGGCTGCCTCTGCTTCAGAAATGTAATCATCAGAAACACTGGCAATTCAGTTATCAGGATTTTAGACCTGGAAAACACGTGGAGGTTCATCCCCAAACACAGCGATGCTCAGAACAAAAAAAAAGGGGAACGTTGGCCAGCCAGCAGGGCTGCAACGTGTCACAGCGAACACAAAGCCGCAAAACAACCTAAGAAGCAAAGGGCAGATGGATCCCATTCTTCTGCGACATCTGGGGAGGGGTTCTTCCCAAAAACCGCTTCTCTAATTCTTTCAGCTTTCCACTAGCTCCATTTTCCTTACAAAATGCATTTCTGTTTTCAGGACCAGTTCTCACGTTAGTCCCAAACTGAAAGCTGAGGGTTATGGATTAATAGTTTCGGTACCCACAAACCTAAAAGGCACCTAGAGAGAAAAAAGAACCAGAGCTTTCTCAGAGGCAACCAACAAAAGGAAGAGAGGTAATGGCACAGGTTGCAACAGGAGAAATCACAAATAAATACAAGGGGAAAAAAACATTTCCTAGTGAGAGCGTTGGAGAAATGCAGCAGAAGTGTCCAAAGAGGTTGGAGGGTCTCTGGGGCGGAGATCCCCCCCTATACTCTTCTGTGTTACATGGTCATGTTCTGGAGCTGTTTTGTTTGTTTGGTTGGTTTTGAAAGAAAAAAAAAAAAAAAGTTATTGTACCTTAAGAAAGGTCACTAAGTGTCTAAAACTATTTCCTTGCTGCTTTCCACGAAACACCAAGCATTATAAATGGGGAGGGAATGCGGGAATGAGAAGGGTATGAGAAGAACAGAGTAGGGAAAGGAGATGTGTGCAGGGAAGAAAGAGGCAAACCAGCAACAAACTTGTGCACACACAGCTATATGCACACACAGGAGGGTATCACAGAATGGTTTGGGTTGGAAGAGTCCCTAAAGACCACCCAGTTCCAACCCCCTGCCATGGGCAGGGACACCTACCCCCAGCCCAGGTTGCTCAGAGCCCCATCCAGCCTGGCCTTGAGCACTGCCAGGGAGGAGGCACCCTCAGCCTCTCTGGGCAACCCGTGCCAGTGTCTCACCACCCTCACAGTGAAGAATTTCTTCCTAATATCCAGCCTAAATCTCCCCTCTTCCAGTCTGTGGCCATTACCCCTCATCCTGTGGCTACATGCCCTTCTGAAGAGTCCTGTATCTGAGATGCTGCCAAGAACGGGGTCAAGAAACCAGAGCTCCTCCCAGGCACCACTTTCCCACTGTGAGAAGTCACCAAGAATTCAGGCACTCCACAGGGCCCAGATCCTGCCCAAGAGTTCTGCAAAGTTGCCACTGGCTTCATCTAAAAGCCAGCCATGGAAAAATATCCAACCTGGTTGTGTCTGTTCGACTCTCTGTGCTTAAGGGAGGGCTGAAAGCCTGCCAGCAGTCTAACTCCCCATCGCCAAACCCAGGCTTCCTCAGGTCACTGAAAACGAGGAAATGCTCATCAGAAACCTGCACGTCTGCCTGTTCCACAGGAGCCAGCTAAAAGGGACCAGGGCGGCGATGCCCGTGCTGGGGGTCTCGGGTACGTTCCAGTGCAGGAAGAGTGTTTAGGTTCTGATTCAGAGGGTATGGAAGTACTCACTTACGGGAAAAGCAAACCAAATTCTGTAAACTCTGCAAACACAATACAAAAATAAAAATGAACTTTCCAACCTTGGAACGTAATCAGCGTTGCCATGTAGGTCGGCTTTGGAAACACTTTGCACATGTCCTTCAAAGCGGCCTGTAATGGGACATCAGCATTCCCGAAGGTTTAATCCCAAACTTGCCCAACTCACTGCACACAGCCAGGGCCCGAACGCTGGAGCACGGAGTTCAGCCTCGTGCTCAGAATCCTCGTGCAGTAAATCTCTGGGTGCTGCAGCTGCGTGAGGCTCACTCTGAACCCAAGCCAACCCACGCGACGGCACTCAGCGGCTCCAGGCTAACGAGCACGTCGCAAACCCCGGCAGTGTCACTGCTGAGCACGAGGCTTCCCTCGAGCAGGTCTTGGAGCACTCCAGAACAGAAGAAATACATTCAGACAACGCAGGCACCGAACACTGAAAAGCAGAAACACGAGCCTGGCGTTATCCAGAGCTGGACAGCTGTGAAAAGGGTTGGACAGGAGTGCAAGATGAAGACAGAGCTTCACCTCCCATGGCAAGCAGCATCCTGCGTGTGCTGCCTGTATCCACGCAGCACCAAGGCAATGCCACAAAGTCTGACAGGGAACGAAAATGCAGAAGGATAAGGGCCAAATCCTGCACAATGGACAGAGCGAGCACGCTGGAAGAGGCGCAGGAGGGAAGCCTTGCTGTGAGTGGCCCTGAGACACTGCCCAGCGGGCAGCCAGAGGCTACCCTGGCTGCTCCCTGCAGGCTGCAGAGACCAGAGCAGGCATTGTGCCTTGCAGTCATCCTGCTGGCAAGCGAATTCATTAGAACAGGGCACTGGAAATTCAGCCTCAGCTCTGCGAACAGCAAACGTGGTTATCTGGAGCCAGCACCTGAGCCTAAACCAAGCTGAGACGCGTCCAACCAGGACGGTGCCTCCCCAGCGCGGTGCTGGGACGTGGCTGGGGGTGGCTCGGAGGGGACAGGCAGCACCCATGGGCACGGCGGTGCTGCAGCCTGCTGGGGACACCCCCAGCTCCCACTGCAGAGCCAGGAAAGAAACTGCCTGACCCCACCACGGGGCACGCCGCAAAATTCCGCACACTGCAGCGCCGCACGGGCCGTGCTGCCTCCAGCTCTTCCATGCCCCCTTCTCCCATCTATTTGCTGATTTTCTCGATTACTTTTTTCTTTCGGCCTTGCCTAATGAACTGCTGAATCAGTTTGACACCCCCAAGCCATGACAGACAGCTCCACGTTGCCGGCAGTGTGCTGGAAACAACCGATGGGTGCTGCCTGCTGCCTGAGCACAGCATGCAGCCACCCAGGAGCCAACTGCAGAGGAGTGCATTTCCGTGGGCTTTGTGCCTTTTTCCACTGTGCTGGAGGAGACAAAGAATTAAAACAATATTGCTCCCACTGTCCATTACATCACCTTTTATTCTTGGAAAAATTATTAACTTCACAGCTATTTACCCACACAGTGGCATACATACTGTGCCATCTCTTTACCACAGCAGAAGCTTCTCATCACAGGAAAATATAAAGGATAATTTATAGGGAAAAAGACACTACTGGAGAGCAATTTGTGCTGGAGGGTTCCTCTGCTTTCTGTTAAGAGCATCCCCCTGCAGGCTGCGTGAGCAGAGCTGGGCTCAGACCACACCTTGCCTCTGATGCAGGCTGGCACTGGGGCACAGGAGGGGCTTCCAAAGCCCCGCTGCCCAGCAGGGCAGGGACTGAAACCCTCCCAGAGGGAGCAGGAAGCATCATCACAGCATGGGCATCAAAAACGGAGCACGTGAGGGAGTGACAGAGCTGTCACAGGCTGTGCATCCTTCCTGCATCCACCAGAGAAAGCTGCGAGTGCCTGGACAGCAGAGGGATCGCTGAGTGCCCTAACGGACAGAATCTGCAGCTCAGCCTGGGAGCAACGCCTCTCTTCAAGGCGATGCCTCACCTCCTCTGAGGAGCCAGGTGATGCTCGCAGAGAACTTCCACCCCTTTGAGGGGATAAAACGGAGGCAGTGATGTCCACAAACTGGGACGTGACACGTGCCTGTTTATTTGATCAGCAGCCATACAGAACACTGTACCCCAGAGGTTATACAGCAAGTTTGGGCCCAAGTCATTTAAAATAATAATGTCTCCCCCCACCAAGGCAGAAGAGAAAATGGTGTGAACTCAGTTTGACCTTAAAGCAATCCCTTAACCTAAAAATACAGAAGACAAACTGTTTCCACTGAGAGCTGCTACAAAAAACCACCCTCAATAAAAGTGCCGGACTCCTTTCAAACTAACCTCAAACATGAAGCAAATTCCAGCATGCTATTTTCCTCTGGCATCCTGGAACGTAAATCTCAAGGACAAAACTGGCCGTTCAAATTAGCTCCTACTCCTGCAGAAGCAATTGTTTTCAAACAGTTTTGAAAAGCAGTTCTGCATAGGGTTGCATTCCAGGAAGGATTCCCACCCCCTCCAGATTTTAAACATTAGGAGAAACAGAGCAATAGCAGACCGCGTACACGTCGGTTCCAAGTTGCCACAAAGAAAGAAAAGAGTAGAAATAATAATAAAAATAATCTTCACAGCGCCATCACAACAACTGAAAGCTGTGATGACCTTTTTGGACGGGATCTTCCAGAGGCCAGCAACAGGTTTAAATGAGAACAAGTGACTCCAGCTGCAGCAAGACCCAGCCTCAGCGAGGGCTTGTGCTCTGACTCAGCGTCAGGGACTGTTTCTGCTTAGGGCACACCCGGCGAGGCTCTATTCAGGTTCACTTAATCTTTGCAACAAAAGATTCCTATCTCCCGTTGCTGTCATTCCTGATTAGCACATCATTTCCCCATCAGCCATAATGTCAGCAACCAAATTAAGGTATTACACCCTGGAACATTTAATGTGATTAGATCGGAGCAGTATTTACTCTTCCACTTGGGCAGCTGTGACTGCCGCGCACAGGAGGACGGGGAGATGCCAAGTGAGCCTTGGCGTGGCACACACCTATCTGCTCCTTCACCGGCTGACACCCAGAACACAAAAGCCAGACTTTCTTTTCCTTAAAGATTTTCAGCATATCAGGGTGCTCCAAACACACACACACAGACTGTGAAGAGAGTTCAAAGACACAAGCGTCCACCCAGGGGAACCTGAAGCTCCAGCACCAGGATCCTCCAGCCCAGCCCACACCCTCCAAGGGAGACAGAGTAAGATCCTTAATGGCACAAGCTGCTGCTCGCAACAGGTCTCATCCCAAAGGACACAGAACTCCCAACCACGCGCCAGCAGCGAAAGCTCTGTCACCTCCACGCCTGATCAGACCAAGCCCCAGCCCAGGCTTTGACCAGCCAACGGTCACAGCAATTAGCCAAAAAGCAAGAATGAGGTCCCAGAGCCCAGTCACCCTATGAACGAGCTCCGGGTTCGCTCCAGTGAGAGGAAGGCTCCTGAAGGTGATGCAGGCAGCCACGGCTACCCCAGCAGGTCAGCCACTAAGCACGAGACGGGTCACCAGCCACCGAGGGTCACAGGGCAATTTTCCTTCTGTACATAAGAGCTGGAGCACAGCTCTTCAAATTGTGAATGTATTCTCACAGCTGAACGCCCAAGCCCCAGCCAGAACAGCGCAAACATCTCCTGACCACCCGTCTGCTCCCCATGGCAGTGCTGTTTCCCATCCAACACGAGCGGCTATCGGGGAACAAGTACCAGCATCTCCCCGTCACTTCTGTGCCAGACCTTTCCCCATTTAAAGCCATGTGCGGCTTTTCCCAGGGACTGCCGCTCCAGAACGCTGCAATTCTGGTGCCCCAGAGCACCACAACTGTGACACCACGGGAACAGTTTGCCCCTGCCTTGCAAACCGCCAAAACTGCTTTGGGGAAGGAAAGAGACGGATGCTTTCCTGTCTGATGGAAGCAGTGAGGGACTTGAACCCTGGAAAGGAAGGACACGAAACTGCCAGCTACATGGCCCCGTGTCACCACAGCTCTCCTGAAGCACCCAGATCCACAAGCCATCCAACACCCCCAAGCAGCAAGAGCTCAGCCGTGAGTTAAGAACAGATCTGGTGGCTTCACTTCACTGCTCTACAGCAAGATCCTCCAGCTATGGCTATTTTTTTAATTCCTCCTTTCTTTGCAGCAGCATAAAAGGATGATGCAGCTCCCTGAAGCTGACTTTAATAGCTCCATTCAAGGAACAGCCTCGCTCTGCAATTATCATGCCTATCCGGTCCAACTAATGTGCTTGTTTACACTATCTGGCAAACTCCAGCTCCAGTGTCATTTCATCACCGGGATTCTTCCGCCTAAGCCAAGACCAACAGACCACGGTGGTAATTTAAACACTGAAAGCATGCACAGTATCGATCCACAAGACCTGACGCCAGCTAGCTGCTACACTGAAACATCCCCAAGGGAACTCCCTTCGGCGGGGCCTGACGGAGAGGAGGAATTTCAATGAACGGAGGAGAAGCCTGCTAGAGAGATTAATATGCATGAGCACATGACCTGAATAAGCGCCGCGCTTCACGCGGTTTAAAGCACGCAGCCACGTAGCCCCATTTGTTCGAAGGAGCGAGGGATTATCCGAGAGAACCCTGTGGGAACACCCCGTGGGCTGGTGGTGGCTCTCTGCAGCAAATACCTGCCTGGCACATGGAAACAGCCCCACCGCTGCGGCCGCAGTGCCTAAGAATGCATGAAAGCATCCAGAAATAACAGGCGCTCAGTGAACAGATCACAGCTAAATATAACAAACACTGTCTGCAGCTACATCCTTCCCTTCCCCTGACTCTCCTCCTCCACTTTCAGGATTTACCTGTCTGCAAGCACAGACACAGCGCACGGTGGAAACCACCTCGCCCCTTACCCCCGTGGGAAGGAGCCCCACATTTCTGCTTCTCGGTGCAGAAGAGACAGAGGTTCAAAACCACTGAGCATCTCTGGGGGTCTGGAGGTTTGAACGGGCTTTTTGACCAGAGGGGCACCCTGCGTGCGCTGCAAGGGCCTCTTGCTGAAGGCTTTGTAGACACGTGCTCTCAAAGGCAGTCATTCGCACCTTGCCATCAGCAACTCAAAGGGAGGGAGGGGAGAAGACTTCAGGGCTCCTCCAGGGCCAGGTGAGACCCCTGTTTTCTGCTTGAGCCCATCAGGAGGCACAGCGTAACAGAGGAACGTTCGTCCCAGCTGGAACCTCAACAGCCCCTGGAGATGCATCTGCCCTGCGTGCCCATCCTGAGGGTCAAACCTGCAAAGGGAGTTCAGCCACTTGGCTTCACCTTATCAGAAACCCCTTGGTGGGCCCCTTCCATCGCAACACACGGGGATGCAGTGCTCCTCTCACCTTTGTTTTCTCCATCCTGTACTGCCTGGGCAAAGTTCAGGAGGACTTCTGCTCCAGAAGCATCCCACCCTCACTCTGTTCGGGCTTCATATGTGTTCTTTACAGGGTTCAGGTGCAAAACCTGCGTGTGAGACTGGTTTCACACCCAGCCAGCTCCTCTGACAAGCCCTGCAGAAGGGAACTGCCACTCCTCTGTGCCCGTGGCCAGACCAACTCCATCTGTATCAATTAAAGACCATTAGCCTAATTGCTCTCTTCCTCCCCGTGCAACGCAGCACACAGAGCTCTCTTAGCGCTCTGCTGGCCTCACACACCACCTGGGAAGTCACACGTTGTTTTGGATATGATTCAAAACCCGGAAATAATAAGGGTACTTACTCTAATATTCCATCAAAATTGCACCCTGGAGTTCAATGCCTCGTAAGCCTCTGATGCTTCGGTGAAGTTCGTTACTTTTCCAGGATTAAGAGCTCATTTTACCCACGGGCAGGAATGCAAAGCTAGAGTCAGCCGAGGGTATTTCTGGTCTGCCCACTTGTTTTCTTAACACTGGGTGTGAAAGCCCACGTTCCCCACTGCTGGCTCCCTGGCTGTGCACGGGTACCAGTAAGGGTGGAAACTGAAACGGCACTAGCACACACACCGGGAACGCAACAGGCACCCGCACTTGGATACCCGTACCACTCCCCTCCTGTTCCAGAGCAAAACTGCACTTAAGCACCGAGGCACCAATCCAGAGCAAGAGCCCAAAACCTCCCACTGCCACCAGATCGATGGAACCAGCCTGGACAATAACCCGTTCACACAGCTAACAGCCACAGCTCTTGTGTTGTATTTAAAAACAGCCATGCCCCGGAACCAACAAAACTTTAGGAATATTAATTATTATTTTTATCATTGGACGGGGCAGAATTAATAGAAAAGTTGAAATAAATCCCACTCTAATGTTCCTTGCTTTACAGTGCCACCTTGCTGTCAATTCATCAATAAAAATGACTGATGCTTTGGTGCAAGATGCGCGGTGTGTCAGCCTCCAGTAGCCCAGCTTCCTGGGCGAACTACTGGCTGAAATACAACGGCACAGCCAGCTCGGAACGGCACCCTGAGACCCTGCCTGTGAACGTGTCTGGAGGACTCCCCCCCTCCTGCCGGCTGCTCCAGCGCTGCTGTCACTCCTGCACCGCTCTCCACGGCACCGGCCTGAAGCACGCACAGGACGCGTTCTCTCTCTGTCCTCTCTGCCACTGGGCCGTTACACGTCAGCCGCCTGCCTTTCCCCACAGACCTCGTTCTCATTTATTAGCCTCTTAATCCACGTGTGCAGCACTACACAAGTGCTGGTCAATACACGCACTCCTTAAATCAACTGGGAAAATCAATGGGAGGGTCTGACAGCAGCCCGCGCTGGGAGCGCTTGTTTAAGGCAATTAATAGCTCATTCCTGGAGGGTACGGGGCACCGAAGGCTTCTCAGCGACTGCCTTGATGGATAAAAGCACCAGCGGCCTTGCCTTGCAGATCTCCCCCAGATATTCATCACGGCGCTGGTGGCTTTCTGATCTGCACGTGCTCTCTCTGCAAGCTGGCTGCTTGATGCACACAATGTCACAACGGGCTCTCCAGGAGCTCTGAAACCACCACCCAGCAACCCAGCTGCACTCGGGGGACTCCGAGGAGAAGAATTACAGGGCTGCATCGGGATATTGCTTCCCTACGGCTTCAGAGTGCCGCACCACCCAGCGAGGTGCGCTCTTCACTTTCACAGCAGCCACGGGAGCGCTCAAAAAGGAAAGAAAAAACCCCAAATCCCGCACTGCACAAGGTGAAGCTAGGATGTCAGGAAAGGCAGCTCATAAAGGCCCCTTTATGGATGGCATTTCCATTCGGGCGGCGGAGCTCTTCCTCCCCGGCCTGAGAGTGACAGCTCGAGAGCGCGCACGGAGCGCCCGAGTGGATCTGGTTTCGCCGGCGGGGATCTCGGGGCTAAGGGCAACCACCTCTGGCCCTCTCTGTTCCCCTTCACCCCTGCCTCAGTCAGCAGGGGAAAGGTGGAAGCGGGCCCTACAGCTCGGCGGTGTCCGTTTCCCTGCTCGGATGTCTCACGGCGGGGAGCAGACCCCTCCTGCCACCAGCGCGGGTCAGCTCCTGCTGCTTGTGGCCCCTGGCAGATGCCTGAAGCAAGCAACCTGCTGCAGGGCTGGGAACACGGGCAGACAGGGCTGGGGGTGCCCAGCTGCAGGCAGGACCCACGGTGGAGTCTTAGAAGAACAAAACCCAACCGCAACGAGCTCCTGATGTGCTGCACATCCCCTCAGGCTGAGGTTCTCCACGGAGTCCCGCCTGAGTGGCTGCACTGTCTGCTAGCAAAAGCTACACATGAAAGCAAGAGGAAGGAGTAACGAGTGATCACACAGTGTTTTGCTGAATTGTTCCCAGCACACCGCCCCGGAAAGAAAACATGATTTGACTGTTAACATTGAGAGGCCCACGCAGCAGCGCTGGGTGTATGGCAGGGCTCAGACCAAACCTCAGAGCACAAAAATCCTGCTCATTCCGGAGCAAACCCAGGCACCAACCCCGAGCACCACCTAAGGTAAGAACAGCACGTCCCACCCCCTCACCTTCTGATTTCAGCAGGAGCTGGACACCTACACGAGCCAGGTCTCATGTTTGCATGACAGCTGCAGGAATTTCATACGCAACCACGAGGTCTATTCCTCTTTCTAAAAATTCTCATTTCCTCCTCTTATTTCTTTTGTCTAGCCTAAAAATCTCTGAATGAAAGAGGATTTGATCAGGGTTTTTATGTTTGTTTTTATTGTTCCACTCTGCAAAGTGTCGACAGACTCCACAATTTCCATCGCTATGCCCCAACGAAAGAAAGCCAGGCCGTGCTTTCCGTGTAAGAGAAGTGCTAACAGAATGTGTTTGCACTCTTGATTTTATGTTTGAAGGCTCCGGGGAGCACCCAGGCTCTTTCACTCCTCGGCGTGCCAGTGCATCCGCCCTGGATCAGGAGCGATGGCTTCTGACGGAGCCGGAGCAGCCGAATGGACTGGGGATCTGGGCGATTTTAACGTAATTGGACTACAAAAGAGACTGCTAAAAGGAACACTAACACTAGATGAAACTCACCAAAGCAACAGAAAGCAGAGTTAAGGCTCTAAATCCGCCCTGAGCTCATGCCTTTGTGTGTCTTTCTGTCTCCCATTCCCTTTCTGCAGAGCACAGCGAGCAGCAGTCTGGATTTTCAGCACACACTTTGAACCATCCTTTCTTTGTGAGTCAGACATTTAACACTGATTCAAAAATAAATAAATTACTTAATGTGCCCTTTTCAAATACTGTTGGTTTACAGGCATTAAAAAAAAAAACTGGCACTAAGAAACAGGCATTAAAAAAAAAAAAAACCCTGAGCCTAACGAGCAAGAAAAACAGTGGTTTGGCCAAGCCCCTGGAATGCCCTTCCTGGTCCTCTTGCGACGGGTTAGCAGCTGTCTGGGGGATTCCTGCATGGTTCCCTGGGCAGTGCCTGCCCACAAGCCGTGTCTGGGCACATCTCCACGGCCGTTCACCCAGCGATGCACCGGAGAGGAGCAAAAAATCCCTCTGTGTCATCTGTGATGGGCTTCCAACATGGAGCATCCTTCTGACGCGTTGAGCACCACCAGAGCTGCAGGACAGCTGAAGCCTGAGCTTCAGGAGGTGGCAACGCATCTTACAAACCATCCTGCTCATTCTCAGACGTGCCACAACTGCTCTGAGAGAGACTTCCACCAAGGTCCAGGTGGTTACCAGAAAAGAGACAGCCCCTTGCTTCCAATGATGCTGCCAATGGGATAAACTGGATGGTGCTACCTCGAGGCAGAAGGGTCGGTGATACCGAGAGCGTGAAGTAAGGTTAAACACCACTGAACGTCTGTGGAGGTCTGTTTGTTAGCTGCTGCGTTTTATCGGTGTTTTTTACGCCATTCCCTCCATCTTATCTTTCTATTTCTTCACCTCTCCCAAGTTTCCTAGGACAAGGGAGATAAGATGTCAGGGATGGATGGACAGAAACACCCCGACACCTTGACCACTGAAATGGAACGGGATTTGGAGCACAAGCAGTGACACAGGAGCAGGTCCCATGCACTCATGTGAACTCCGGCAGCTCCGGGCTGAAGCCCTGGTCACACCTTGCTCGCAGGTGAAACACGAGCTGCGTTCTCACCAGAGCGAGCTCCTTTCATCTCTCCGGCTTCCAGACAGCCTGGGCTGCAGGACACAGCCAGCTCCACCTTGCAGCGTGCCTGTGACTCACGCAGCGCGAGCACGTTGGGTTCACAGAGGGCCTTAATCAATCCACGACTGCACACAAACTGTTACTCTCGACCAAGCGATTCCAACAAACGTTTTGAAAGGGAAACGATTTCATGTCACATACAGATTCAGAAAACAAACCCAGGCATTTCTTGAGAGAGCAAGCTGATGTGCAAGTCTTATGTTGTTAACAAGGCCATTGTACTACCCCACGCAGATGACTTTTGAGAGGAAACTCAGCATGATGCTTGAGCAGCCAGGACAGCACTGAGGTCCACCATAAATTAACACCAGACTACAGCTTTGAAATCGCTTTCCCCAGGCATTTTGGCATTTAGAAAAAACAGCCTAATTTGGGTCTGTGTCAGTGGAGAGGTGTGACAGGGGGTGAAGGCGATGATATCTCCACTTCTGAGAAGTGCCGTGGCCACGGCTGCTGGATGCCTGGAAAAGCATTTATCCCACTCAGGGGATAATTGGCGATAATGCGCTCGGCTCCGAGTCAGGCACATGCAGCCTGCCCCTTCTGGTCTCCACGGTTTGTTTAGACTCCTCAGCTCTTCGTGTTTGCACAAGACCCAGCAAAACGGGCAGTTCTCAGTTGGCCTGTAGGCACTGCCGTAATGAACGTGATTAAGAATGGTTGATGCCTTATCCCGCAGATACCAATCAGCGGAGGGAATTCGGAGGGGAGCAGCAAAAGTAATTAACAGCCTAGAGATATGATCTTAACAGCAAAAACCTATATTTAAGGGTAATGATAAAACTAGCTCAAACCCATCACTGCCAGGTAATTAAGAATTAAGGCTGCCACTGGAACATGTGTCTTCACACCTCTTGTTTCCTGACTGCACAAGAACACGATGACATTTGCAATGAAAGATTCATAGGATCCAAAGATGAACAGGATCCAAAGATGAACAGGATCCAACATTCCGCCTGACACCGCTCGGAAGAACACGCAAGGGACAGCTCTCAGGAGCCAGCACAGACGAGAGCTCAGAGAGCTGAGCTGGAGAGGACAGGGTGCTGAGGCCGTGTGGCAATGGTTAAATAAAGCAAGCACTATTAAACGAGGGCAGAGGACAGGGTAAAAACAGGAGAGGACGCAGCTAAGAAGAGGCAAGAGACTGAAAGTTAAGTGAGATGAAAAATGCAGGTGTCTTCTTCTACCTAAGGGCGGGCAGAAGTTGCAAAGGGCATTAAACACTAAGGACGAGCAGAAACCAAACCGCAGAAAACTGCTTCTCAAAAACCAGGGTACAGATCCCCCACGATGGGGGATGCCCTCGACCAGAGCGGCACAGCGGGTGCGTGCGCCCCAGCCGGGCTGCGGGACCGACGGGCGCGGCGGTGGGCACGGCAGCCTGCAGAACAGCTCGGAGGTGGGAAAAAGCAATTGCCAAGGAAGCAGATTAGGTGAAGCCAGTGAGTCACCTTTCATCTCTGCCTTACTGCATCCAGTGATTAAAGCCCAGCTACTCTGTCTGCAGCTCCTCTTATGACAGAAACCTGCGCTTCAAAGACACAAGCAAGCACATGCGAAGCAGAGACGTCTCGCTGAGATGTTTAACTTAATTGATCCTCCCTCTAATACGATTTTCAACTTCTCTTGCATCTTCCAGCAAAACAAGTGGAGAAAAATAAGCCAAACCAGTTTGACATCTAACGAACCCCTCCACGCCACTGCACACTCATGGGACTGGCAGTCCCTACCTCAGCAGGCTCAGGAACCTTGGCTCCAGGGTTCATCCAGTGTCTTGTTTTCACACTGCTCTCCAGATATCTTTACAGGGCAGGGAAACCACATTTAATTGCAAAATATAAAAACAAGTTAAAAAAAAAAAGCCAGCAACCTGTGGCTTCCTGCCTGGTGGGAACAAACCTGCACGCCGGGTCGGGTGCTGCCTCAAAACTCCTGGAGGGGCTGTCTCCACCTTCCTGCCATCAAGCTGCCCTACAGATGGCCAGAGCCTTGTTGCATCATCCCAAGGCCATGGCCCTTCAGGCCAAATTTGCAAGTGCTTCCCCTCAGCCACCGTGCTCGGGACAGCATACTGAAGCCCTGAGCTTCCTGAGCCTCTTAAGCAGCCAAGAGCCAAGGCACCTGGAGTCTGAAGAGCCCCACTGATCACCTGAAGGTTGAAGCCATGCTGGATATCCCAAATACCAGCACTGCCACATCTCAACCCATCCTACAACCGAGCAGGCAGTCCCTTAAGAACCTGTAGAATCAAGAAGCCCAGACTTCCCCTTGGTCTTGCTCAAGCCTGAGCTACATGTGGCAAAGTCTCTGCTGCCTCACGGATGAGCTCCCACTGCAGCTTTTCTCCAGCAGGGCCGTTGCACCTTTGAAGCCCACCAGCCAAACGTGGCCAAACTGTTGCCAGACAATTCAGAAGTCACTGGAGGAAACTAAGATGGATGCAAAGACAGAACATGTACACACTTCACCCCGCGGAGCGTTCCTGCCTAACTTTTCATACTGTGTCTTCCAAATGGGGGAAACCCTCCAGCAACGATGTGAACAACGCAGAACAGACAGAAAATGTGTATGAGGGGAAGACGAAGGGGGCACAAAACAGGGACAGAAGGGAACTGTGTTTTGAAGGGAGCACTCTTCTATCAACTATCTCTATCAGAGGGAATAGGGAAAAATTCATGCATCAGAGGGAGACCTCTCATTATGCAGCTGGCTGGCATCCAACACAAACCCACAGTAACCACAACTGGCTTTCAAACCCAGTAAAAAGAACACATAAAATGTTTGCTGTTTGACAAGCGGGGAGCAGAACAGCTGTTACACACCCAGCTAGTGCTCGCCTATCTTACCTCGCCGGCGGGGTCTGAAAAGCTGATGCTCAAATTCACGAGCACC
Source organism: Alectura lathami (assembly GCA_013399715.1). Lineage (NCBI taxonomy): Eukaryota > Metazoa > Chordata > Aves > Galliformes > Megapodiidae > Alectura > Alectura lathami. The sequence goes on along the minus strand of VXAV01009059.1, from coordinate 78,182 downwards.
GTCCAGTTACAATCAAAGCACGACAAAAGGACGGTGTGGAGGAGCAGAACCTCCCGGCCCTCATCCCCTGCACATCCAGGTGCCTCCTGGCTGCGCCTCCCCAGATCGCCCTCGGTGCGGAAAGTTTGCGCTTCCCCTGGAAATTGGACACACAGATTTACAACCCGCTGGACAGACGGAGAGGCCTCGAGAAAGGAGCTCTAATCCGGCTGAGACATTCCCTCGCTAGAGCCCAGAGAGCGAAATTCTTCGAGTGCTGGAGACAGATTTTCCTTGGCGGGTGGCCACAAGTGTCGATCTGGCTTCTAGGAGAGATCAGCGTGGCTGGGGATTGCAGCGACTTCACAGACAAACATAAAACCTTCCTCCTCAACCAACTTGCTTATAATAAACCCATGAAAATGAAAAGCTAAAACACTTCCAGCTGGCCAGAAGCTTGTGGAGAGAACAGCGAACTTATTGCATGTGCAGACTCGGGCTGATCTGAAGTCCCCTGGAGCTGCTCAGGGGCACTTGGACACGCCGTGGTATGTGGACCCGAGTGCCTAAGTCACTTTTGAAAGAAAGATGCGGCAGACTGAATTATTGAGGCGCCTTTCAGATTGGAGCAAGGTTATTTATGGAAACAAATTTATTTCAGACTTCTAACGTGCAGCAAGGAGTGCATAAGAGCAAAGTTCGAACTTTAAGGGGAGAAAGTAACTGTGTCTTCCTTGTAAAGCCTTAAATATTTGAGTGTCACTGTCAGACTTGTTATATAAGGGCTCTTACAGAAGGATTGTGATGCAACTTGATTTGCTTTATCGCTTCATTAAAGGTATTTACGGATTTAGAATTGTCCCAGGATAGGGAGAAAACTCGCTGTTAAAATTACTGCCTGCTCAGCACAGAGACTTGGCTCTCTGAGCTTGACTCTTCTCCTCTTTGCCATACCATGATGGAACTTCTCCCAGCTTCACAGAATCACAGAATGTTAGAGATTGGAAGGGACCTCGAAAGATCATCTAGTCCAATCCCCCTGCCGAAGCAGGAACACCTAGAGCAGATTGCAAATGGGAAAATCAGTGCTCTTCAGTGCAATGGGAAAATCAGGCTCTTTGTACAGAGGGATCTTCTGAACAAGGGGGAAAACTGCTGCTCCTAGACAGTGACATTTTAATAGGGTTTCCTTCCATTACAGCGATCTGTGTCTGAGAGACAAACCCAGTCACTGAATTCTTCTACCATTTTACATTTTATTGTACTAGGAATCAATTTTGATTTTAAAGTAACTTAATCCCACAATGCTTCAAATTTTTCTGTCTTATCTATAATTGCTTTTTACCAGATCAAGATTGTTAGTACCGAAATAGATTGAGAAGGAAGGGGGAAATCTCTTCAGTCTCCCTACCCTGTGTTTTGTGTCCATCCATTTTTCCTCCCTACACAGCCAAGCTCCAGTGCTGCTGACTGCTCATGCAGAACCACACGGGACAGCTCCAGGGTGGGTACTTGGAACATAAACCTGAGATTACCTTTAACCTTCCGTAAAATCTGCTCATTGCTTTCTGTCAACGTTGTGTTAACATTCAGTGTCTTCAAAGAGAAAGAATGCCATGTCTAAATAGAACAAATTCAAAGCAAATCAAAGAAAATCTTTGCTGCACCTCCATCCATCTGCCCACCCTCCAGCTCCCAGGTGCCAGCCAGGCAAAAGTGCCGTGGTGGTGGAACCACAGGACCCGCGAGAGCCCCCGAGCAGCTGAGGGAGCTTCATGCCTATGCCCAAAGCTTGGTGACATGTCACGTGCCACGGGATCAGGGCATCGGCGCGATAAAGGCAGTTGGGAAGCGTCTCATCCCTTCATGCGGTTGCTAATCTCAGGAAGCAGAGCAAGATGTTGTCCATTATTGCTACAACCCTTGGCATCGACAGCATGGCTGTTATCCCGAAGAACATCTAGGACTGCCTGTCCTCACCTGGCACTCAGCAGGCCACAGCACCTCCCTCTTCTCCTTGCAACATTCAGAAAAGCTCTTATTTTCAAATGCAAGAAAAAGGTGGGACTGCCTTCCAAAACAAAGAAAATGTTCTGTACAAGGAAGAACATTTGACAGAGGAAGAAGAATTGTAGAGAGCTACTGTGCGGCCCCCTCCTCGCTCGAGCTGAATTCACTTGGCTGCGTTTTGCACTTAGGAACCGCACAAACATTTCGCATACCCCAGCCTGCTGCTATCGCGCTGCCTCAGAGCAGCTGAACCTCACAGAGCAGTTTTAAGGCATTTCATTCTTCAGAAAGCCACAGCTTTCCTCTTCAAAATCCCCGCATTCATGTCTTCGTGCTTGGAAAAGAACCAAAGCCTCCACATTTCCTTATACCCGGGAGGTTGCAAGCGCATTGCGTACCGCAGTCAATAAAGTGCCAAGGAGCTAATGAAGATAAAAGTGTCAAGGCGCAGCCGTGATACCACGCACCTTTTCCATGGAGCTACTTTGACCGTCCTGCAAACAAATTTGGCACTTACGGGCCCGAGCACAAAGTGCGCCCGCGCGGCATCCCGACGTTATTAAAGTTATTGCTGCCCCGCAGAAGTGTCACGGGGTGATGGATTGCTCGGCACGTCAATTGGATTCAGAGAAGCCCTCAAACCCTGACGGGTTAAAAGCGGCTCTGGCGTGAATCGGAGTCACGGTGGTGAGGAGCTCATCGATACAAGGGATTATGCAGATTTAAGAAATACCCTCAGCACCCGAAAGTTTTCAGAATGCAAACTACGTCAACCCGGCAAACAAGAGGTACTGCATCATGATGGCAGGAGGGACAAAGCCAAGGGGGTTTAACAGACAAAAAAAGATTGTTTTAATAGGAGAGAAGCATCAGTCATTGAGTCTTACTTCATTCAGACTTTCTATCCAACCCATCCATCTTCGGTGCCAAGAGATGACAGGACCACCTCACTTTTTCCCCCCGGCGTGGTGGATCCATAATGCCCATTTCCAGCCCTAACAAATGACTCGCTGCAGTGGCCCTTTTCCCTGCGCTGGCTTGCCAAGCCCTACGAACACCTCAGCACCTGCCGTGGTCAAGTTGGCTCCTTGGGCACCGATGGGTGGATCCCAACCACCTCCTCCAGCAGCCACTTGGTCACTCGTGGCCGAGTGACACTCGTGTGCCGCTTGTCACATCTATGGCACAGGAGACTGGGGAGGGGGAGCGGGACCAAGGGCAGACACACCACGCACACCCTCCCCACACCAACGGGAATGCAAATCCCTCGCCAAACGCCTCTCCAGGCATTATCTGCGAACAAAAGCGCTCGGGGCAGGCGGTCTCTGCATCAGTGCCCTCTCTGTTCGCAGCACCTGCTCCACACCAGCCACGCCATTATCGCTCTGCGGCGGCCGCAGAAGCCAACGGGAGCACAATGGGCCCGCTGGCCAGGGTCAGGGTTCGCTCTCCCTCGCCCCGTCCCACCAGCCCCCTTCACCTCCGCCATCTCCAGGAGCACGGAGCACGGAGGTGGCTTGGGGCGCACGGAGGCGGGGGAGCGCCCGGGGGGGAATATAGGTCTCTGGCGTAAATCACCAACGCCGTTTCCCCTCCTCTCCCTTTCCTTAAGACCTGATGGTCTTCAGTCACACATCTTAAAAGAAAAACAAAAAACAAAAACACAAAGACTTACTTGTCTCAAGTCGATGAAGGCCAACTGCAGCGTGTCCCCTTGGAACCCAGGCACTGGGCCGGATCTGGCAAACTCTGTGGGAAAGAAAAGAGGATAAAAAGCGCCTTTAACTAACCATGGACAGGGAGATTGGCAGACGGATGACAGGGAAGACAAGAGAGGCTGGGGGAGAGGAGGACCGCGCTTCTAAGGAGTCATGTCTCCCTCCCTTCAGCTTCTTTGTTTGCCCTTCAAAATTCGTGTCATCAAAACACCATTAATTCCACCGTCCTGACAGCAAGGAAACTGTACTAATTCGACCTGAAATTTATTCCCATGAGCCGTACTGGGCTTCAGAGTATTTGTTTTGTGAATGGACAAACAACTCGCAGAGAAGAAAGGGGGGGATGGGGGTGGAAAAGTTTTTCCTCTCGACACAATAAAATCTTCAGCTGTGAAACTCTTTTCAGTTCCGAAAGCTATTTATATTTTAGGGCGCTGAAGGAATTTTCTAATTTCACGCCTGTCACCAGGCTCCATAAGCATTCATCAAAAAAATATGCCCGGCCGCATCATTAATTACTCGGCAGCAGATTATTTGCATTATCTGGCACGGTGTGCTACTGCCAGCATACAGTCACCCCAAACGGGAAGAATCGCGGCCATTCTGTGGCATATTTATTTATTTTGGATGAAGACATCTGACAACTGAATAACATTGGCTTCGAAAGCGAAGAGAATATTTTCAAGGCCACATTTACCTCCTTCCAATGTAATCTGGCCAAAATTTCATACTTCAGTCATTTATTTGTCTTCTAATCCATTATTTAAGCCAAGTCTAAAGCCACCAAGGGGGAGTTTAACAAATTCATGTTAGAGGACCTCAGTTCTTCCCTGCCATTGAGCAGCTTTTCCTCGGTAGCGCTCATGAAGCCAATGACTGCACATATTCAAGTGTGTCTTTTGAAGACGCGTCCAAGGTTGATTTTGCCCAACTTCACTTGGTTTTCACCCTCTTTAGCTACAGAAATAATGGCTTTATCTCTGCTCTCCATGCAACTTTTCGTCACCAAGGGGACCTAACTCATGAAGCCACAACTCAACCTCATGAAAGACTCAAGAGGGAGCTTCCACCCTTGGCTGAGTTTTGCTGCTCCTGCAGACACTGAAGACGCTGCGTGCCAGAATGGAGAGTTTTGAGGAAAGGCAACAGAGCGTGATGGTAGAAAAGAAGAGAGGGGAAAATATACGCTATCCTATGAATTTTTACATTATATAATGCCAAAGTCTACTATTGCTCAACTCTTCTTGTTTTCTCCATGCAGGAGTCCCCAGACGCCCTTGCAGTTCCATAAAACCAAGGAATAAGGAAGGCTCAGCAATAAGAAAGGAGGATTTTCCCTTCAGTCTCCATGACTGAAACAAGGTACAAGTGGACAAAGCCATATGTCATCTTATTTTCAAGCAGATGCCTCAGAAAAGGAAAACCAAACCATCACGGACCTATTTTTAGAGACTTCCTATAGCAGCCCAGTCATCTGAACAACTCCCACGGCCTTAACAAGAACGGGCTAATGGATTAGCTGGGATTCAGACCTGCTCCTTAAGTGCCTTATTTCTGGAAACTAGAGAGCGGTTATTCATTGGCTTTCTGGCTCCACCTTCTATCCAAATCTTGGCATGGAGAACATCCTTCAGCGCAGACAGAGGGACCTCCAAAGGCCAATTTTCAGCCACTCACAGCTTTGCTTTTAGTGCGTTCAGATGCCAGAGGAGCTCTGATCACTCATCTCTGCAGTCAGCACTCAATGGTAAGTGCTGAAGGACAATAAAACTGAAGACCGCTTCCCTTTGCGAAGTCAAAGCAAATCTGCTTTGTTACAAAATCTAAACACAGGCTAACAAACTTGGCTTTACAATTATTATTTTACCACTAGAAACAGATAAAAATAAATAAATATAAAAGTATGCTAACATTTGGATTTCGAAAAGCAGCAGCATGACCCAAAGCCAGGAGCACCCATCCCCAGCTGCGTCCATGGCCTTTTGTCACTTGAGTACAAGATGGGACTGGACAGAGACAGGAGCTGCTCAGCTCGCAGCCAGCTTCACTGGCCAGCACTGCAGTATCTAAGCTGCAAATAGTCCCAAGGGCACTCACATTTGACCCTCCAAACATGTTTTAATTCTAACTGCAGAGCTGGTTTAGTGCACAATTGCTACGGTGAGCGTGGCTTGCCTGAACCGACATGCACACACAAGGCAGGACGAACACAAGCTTCCCGACTCTGATCTGCAAGGGACAAATCATCTTCGCACACTCGCTGTACGCCCCACTGTCTCATCTGGAAAAATTATCCCCAAAGCCACATCAATCCTCAAACACCCCCACTCTGAAGGAGCACGTACCTGAGAAGCCCCAAACGTTCCGACGTGTGGAACAGCCTTTGAGCTTCCCCTGAGAGGTGAAGCGGCCCTGGGCTGCTCGGTACCACTCTTGTCTCTGGGCTGCAATACCCAACAAGCTGGCTCAACTGTTATGCCCTGCGCTCCGGGGATGGGGTCACATCATGTTACTAATCACATCTGGAGCAACACTGGCAAGGAGGAACTCTGAAAGGCCTGCACTGAAAAGAATTTTCTGTTTTAGATGTAAGGGCTTCGCAGCTGCTAGGAGTCTAGTTAGAAGTTCACACGGAGTTGTGAAATTTAAGATCTTCCCAGAAGCACGAATTTCAAACACTCACGTGAAAACACTCACAAATGGATGTTGAATGTTTTCAAGACTCATGAATTTGTCACTATTGCCACCCGCTCGTGAGCAATCTGAGATGGATTTTATCCCATGCCACAGCCAGCAGCTCACCTTCAGCTTCTCTCGCTGAGCAACCCCGTGGGAGTAGCGCAGGGGGAGGTATGGCGTGGCACTGCCCTTCACCACCGCACACTCAACAGCGGTAGCACGCTGAACACGCTCTTCATTAACCAGCATTTGCCTGACCAGTAATTCTCATAACAAGAACGGGTCGGAGTCCCTGCAGCACTACCAATGCCCTTGACATCCAAGGAGCGAAATGACACATGAGGCCATATTGCTTGTATTACAGAAGAAATTAGATCAAGACTATATGCTAGAGGAAAGCTGCTACAGCAACTGACTGTAAGGAGCCAGAGGAGGAATGAATGCCATGCTTCACCCTGTGGCTGTTACAAAAATAGCTGTACCTCCTGTAATCATAGGTCACACTTTACATACCAATGCCACAAACTTATTTTGGAAGGAGAAACAAACAATGTCTTAAAGAAAAAAGAAACAAAGAAGAGAACAGAGCTTTAGAGGAAAGACACAGCCAGTTCTTCTTGGTTTTAATCTCTTCAACCAGATTTCAGGATAATTTTCTCGGAACGACCAAGCACAGTGCTGGCCTCGGTACTGTCGGATTCATTTATTGTACTTTCTCCACTACCAAGGCAAGTGGCAAACATAGCAAGCCACCTACAGTACAGCCCCTTGAGCAGAAAATCACCAGAGAATAGAGCGGATCAGTATGCGGCTGTTTGTACAAAGCATTTAGCCAGGCTAAAGGTTTGAGAGGCTTGTGTTCAGGCCAAAAAAGTAATGTCTCTGCAAGGTCTACGGGCTTGGGCCACCCAGGGCAGGTCACAGAGGGACTCTAACCTCTCTTCCAAAACATTTCACCAGTGAAAGAATCAAGGAACAGGAACCGTTAAGCCCTTTACAATGAACAAAGAATAAAGAGTTCAAACGCACACAAGAAAAGAGACATCCACTGTAAATTAGTTATACAGAATGGGAGGAATCTCCTTCTGCATACTGTACACGGCCATACACACAGGGACGGAGTCTTACGCATATTGTGTGCTTAAAATAAACACAGCTGGCTACTTTATTCCTCAAAAAGACCATCCTGAGGGCTCGATTTTCTTTAACTTACACGACGCTGCCAGGATTTACGATGGCAGACCTGCGGGATTGAGGCTACAGCAGCTCCTGGTGAGGGGAACCTGGGATATCCACCTGAGCCTCTCACAAACGAGTTTTTGTACTGGGGGAAACAACCACGTCCGTATTCCCTCATGGATAACCTAGGTCTTAAAATCAGCGTCCTCAGATAAACTCTTGGAAGACCATCTTAGAAAATTCAAGCAACAGGACACCTTGCTCCTCACCCAGAGGCACAAATGACACCTGAGGATACTCACGCTGAAGAGGAAATTTTTGCATGGACTCTGGAGAAGTTCATAAGGCAAAAAAAGAAAAAAAAGGAGAGCTGGGATAAGTCAAGTTTAGGCAAGAGGACCAAAGGCAAGGTCCTGCTGGCAGAGCCCTATTGTTCTCTTCCCAACTTCTGCTGAGCTTACACGAGCTTATACCCGAAACCCAAGACTCCCACCAGACAAGAAGTTCTCAGCTCCACCAGAGCACTAACACTGGGAAAAGTGGAATGAGCACCTCCCACCGTCAGCTCATTTGAGCTGCAAAGCCTGACGAGCATCAGCAGTGTGCGTGTCCCTGCTGGGCGGGGAGGGAAGCGGGCGCTGAGCTGGTGGTTAAACAGCAAGCTCTGAAAATTGCCTCGGCTCAAGCAGTTACCATGGACTGGTCTTGAAACTGAGCAGTATTCCAAGGAGACAGCGGCAGAGGAGAGCAGCTAGTAAAAATTTCATCTGTCTTCACCATAATGGAAAAAAACGGAAGTGTCTGATCTAGTTCAGATCACAGGGAGATAAATTCCAGTTGTATTATGCAAATAGGTTTTAAATTCACTGTTAGTTTCTTTCTGTATATTTTAAACATCTCCAGTTCTTTAAAACCCAACACACAGATAACCCCACTGAGAGGCCCATTACTTTTCATTTGCTAAGAAGGGAAGAGAATGGCGAGGATTTTCAGGGACCCAGCTCATACTTCCAAAGTCCCATTTAAATCTGCGTGGGCAGAGGCATCTTCCTAAAGTGAGTTGCAAAGGAAAATCAGGGAAGATTAATCTAGAAATGCAAAAGCGGCACGGCCGCAGGCCTGAGGATCCCCCTTCCATCCCCTCCATCACTCTGCGCACCAACAATTCCCCAACAGCTGGAAAACGCAGGGAGGTTTCCTAGCCAGGGCTAAGGTCTGAAGAGGTGGGGATGGAGGAGCATCGTCCTCCCAGGGAAAAAAAGCCCCGGTCTGCCAGGTCCCAGGGATCAGTGGAGGAAACAAACACGTTCCTTGGGAAGCAAAGTTGGAACCCCCGGCTCAGAGGTGAGCTCTGACAGGTCCCACCACTGGCTACGAGCCGCTAACATGATAAAAGCCCTTGGTGCCATCCCTGAAAACACCTCCTCGGGTCCTGAGGAGACCAGCACCTCGGAAACGCAGCGCTCAGCCCCAGCACACAACGTGCCACGCGCTGAAGGTTAAAAGGGAGCAGGCAGCCGTGGTGCCCCGGCAGGTTTGCAGGGGAAGGGCTGCCCACGGTGCCGAGCGAATAACGGGATTTCCGCGTGAGAAGGTTCTGGGGCCAGATAAGGCAGCCAGGAACGAGGTGGCGAACAGCTGCCCGGGGACCCGTATCGGCACGTTTTGGCGTGCTCTCGTGTTGGGCTCAGCGTTCCTCCAACTGGCTGACACATCTGTGTTCCTTATTGACTACACCCGCGAGTGGGCTGAACAAAAATTTGGAGTTTAATGAAATTTTAAATATAATTTTACGGCACTTTTAATTTCTCGTAAAGCAGCAGTTAAAAGACTTTAGAGATTATGGAACTGCTTATTTTATGATCTAAGAATTGTAAAAACAATCTGCCTCAACCACCGCTGGAATCAGTTACGGATGTGAAACGCTTTTGTACGGGTGAGAGCAGCCGCCTTCCTTTTCTCCTTTTCTCCTTTTTCTGTCACAATTCCCAACTCTGGGTTGTCACGTTGGATTCCTGTACCTCCGAGGTGCAGGAGATGTGGAAAAAGAAACAGCAGCACCAGGAGGTCCCGAAAAGAGCAGAGCACGGAACTAGGTGAAAAGGCACAGAGCGACTGCACAAAGCCCCGTTAAATCTTGGGCTGTGGATGCGTGCTGCAAGACAGCAAACCCATTTTAAAAAGCAAATGTCTATTCTGAAAAAAGAATCCCCTCTCTATTTACAGGTTCACAGAAATATTTGTGTTGCTTTTCTTTTTTTTTTTCCCCTCCAGAGTTGTTGTTTTCTCCCTCTTTTCAAGTTGGCTCGTTCGGCCGGGGCCAGAACTCACTCCTAAATTGAGACATAATTAGATGTGTCCTACCGTGTCTTTCTGGACAACTCATTTAACCTCTACGTCTTATTTCACTCTAGGTTTAAATAAGAGGTGAGAGAATCTCTCTCGACTGCATAAAAAGAGCTGTAAAAGCCAAGCGATAATAACAAGAGTTACAAGTAATATCTGGCCAGAAATAAACAATTTAAAACGACTTTTGCCCTTTCCTGGACGTCAGACAAGCTATCCAAGCACACAGATCTCTCATAAAGCCGCACCAAAAGACTTCCAAGTCTCTCAGACTACGGATGCACGTCTTGGGCGAAAGCTCTTTGCTGGAAAAAAGAGCTCCAGCACCTCGAAGCGCGGGCCCGCGGCTTCCACCTCCGAGCACCGTGTCCAGTCCCCTGCAACGTGGCTGCCACGGCTCCCCTGGGGAACAGTGCCACGGGAGAACAGCTCTCGTTTTCCACAGGTTTCTCTCATCACACTCAGCCTAATAAGATTTTTACAATCTTGCAGCTTCATTCCTCCCTGCCTCTTTCACACCAAAAATGCTGCTGACGTACACGGGACTATTCATGCGGCCGAGACATGCAAGATTTGGCTCTTCATGTTTATTTAATTTACTGCTTCTCCCCAGCACTCCCAAAGCTTGCTTTCTGAAGTTTATAAAATGAACAAACTGTACACGCAGCGCTTTGAATGTGCAAAGCACCATCCAAAAATTGCTACGTACATTGCTACGGATGGATTTATAGCACAGGCCACAGGTCCCACCACCGGCCTGCTCCTATCTGGAGCCAAACTTCGGCCCGAGGCTTGGTTGTGCAGCCATTCCCTCTCATTATAGTGATGGAACAGCAAATCATTTGTAAATTAGAAACTATTTTACGAATCCAGGAGTCTGGAGAATCAATTTACCAGTGTCACAAGTTAAGCTTAAGCCATCATCTTTTCACCTCTACAATCACTGCCTGTTGCGTATATAAACATGTTTTCTTGTAATGTGTATTACACCGACTCCAATATAGAGTAAATGACCTGCATCACTTTCAAACCATGCCTAATTTACAACTACGTTTTCACTTATTTGTCTCATCACTCTCCTAACTAGCTTACACTTTTGGCATTCACCATCCACTTAAACAACAGCCTGATAAACTCAGGGACTGAACTTCCAAAGCCCGTTTTCCATATCACAGAACTCACTGTGAGTGCGCTTATCAGCACTAAAATCCGATTTAAATACGGTAAATACATTACAAAGCTGCTAAAATAGGGTAAGTACCCAATAAAGCTGCTAAAGAAGGCTGGAGGCAGAGGCATAAAAAAATCCAGTACAGAATGAGTATAATGAGGACGCTGAGATTTGCGCCCACAAATTAAAAAATGAACAACAAAAACAAAAACCAACCCACCAACCTTTGCAAACTGAAATATGTTTTCTGAATACAACAACCCTACAGATCTTTTTTTTTTTTTTTTTTTTTGATAATAAAATCTTGATGCATTGCTCCTCAAAACCAGCAGCAAACCTATTCCCTGTGTCAGCAAAGCCAGCAGGCAAACAAGCAGGGACGAGGGAACGCATTCCTGCTGCCGAAAAGGAAGAAAAGACTTTGTCTGGGCTGTGAGGGTGGCAGTGATGGATGGGAGGCTCCGGCCGCAGCATCTGTCTCCATTCCCCCGCCCGCGCCGGCTCCTCGGCCGGGGCTGGGTGGAGCAGGTCGCGTCCCCGCTGCTCAGGTTGGCGGCACCTGCTCCTCAGCTCTGTCTCGCAGAACAATTGCTCCAGATCGGGAGGAATTTGAGGAATCGTGCTTTTAAAACCGGTATTAAATGTCATCTGTTTTACTTAGCACTGGGGGCTTTCAGGGAAGGGGTGCTGCTTAGTGACCCAAGTTACTGATGGGGTGGAGAACTGCAGGGTCATGAGTCTGTTTTCAGCCAAAAGAAAAAGAAAGGAAACTATTACTAATGACAAATGCTTCCTATTATTCTCAGCAACACAGACTGTCCCTCTGCGGACACAGATTGAGAACACAGCTGCTAACGGGGTAGCTGATGGGACACAAATTAGACAGCCTGAGTTTAGGGCTGAAGGCACTTCTGAAAGAAAAATAAGGTATTGCTTGCTTTGTGACAGATGATATAGCTGCAAACTTTGGATATGATTCATTAAACACTGATCCTTCTCCCAGGCTCCTCGGCAAAAAGTGCTGCAAATTAGCAAAAGAGATGACCAGTGCCTCAAAAATATCCCTACAAAACCCACAAAATCTTACAAGGTGACCTTTCTTGAAAATAAAGGTTAATCTCTCAGTAGGTACTGCTGATAGGTGCTGCCTGACTGAGACACGGTTAGCAAGGCTCTGGAAAAGGGCAGGAGGATCCACTTGGCCAGCGTTAAGTGCCAAGAGATGATGAAAACACCACAACAGGTTTCACTGCATACACGGAGTTACCAAAGACAGGAACAGCACACTCCCAGCTGTGTAGGCTCCGACACCGTTCCCAGTGCAGACAGCGATCATCCTGCTGTGGGGTTTAACAGGAGCCACGTCAGGGCAGGGGGCATTTCAGAAGCCTCTGCAATGAACAGCTTTATCACAATCTAAACAAGAAACACCCCAACCTCCATATCAACCAAGAAAGCCAAAAAGGTGGGTATATGACTGTACTCCCCCCTAAAATCTTCACCCACTCTGAACTTCAAATATTTCTCAAGCCCTGTCAAGCTCAGCGTCTTCCATAGCCACCGGGCTTGTGATATTTTCACAGGCAACCTTGGAACGTCATACACCAGATTGTAATGCCACGCAGAAAAACAGCCTGGCAGCCAGCCATTCCTCTGAGCTAGGTTTGGCCAGTTCTCTCCAGAGCAGGGCACTGCCCTGCTGCAGCATAAGACATCCGGGGTGAGACGTGCTCCAGTGCAAGGCAGCAGCTCCGACTGACCTGGGGACACCACAGCTGTGCCCGCTTCTCCCCGGTTCATGGCTACCAATCTGTCCAAACCTGAACTTTTTAAACCCTGTTTATACTTTTTCATTCCACAAACACCCTGGCAAGAGCGAGCGGCACCGCTGGGCTGCACAGTGCTGACGCCTCCCAAATCCAGCGGAGTAGGGTGACAGTGCAGGGGGACGGCTGTGCGCTGGGACTGAAGGACTGCACGGCGGTGCTGCTGCTGCCATTAAAAAAAGCTGTCTGTGGTGTGGACCCATCGCCTTTCCGGGCTCCAATTAGCATCTAAAAACAGCCTCACAAGGGAGGGAGGTTCCTGCGAAGAAGTGTACCAGTCCTGCTTTGGATTAAATTATAAAAATAGGAAGAAGGTGTGCTGTCAGTTCTGTTCTATATTTTGTTAACACCTACAGGCAGTGGGATAATAAGCAACTTGAGAGAAATCTTAGGATTTCAGAGCTTATTCAGGTGTCAGATGAACCAAAATGAGCAGGGTTGAGCGCAAGCCACGTTGCTGGTCCCTGCGAAGCTCACACGCACACCTCTGAATAGATATAACCAGTCTGCTTACAAGGCATCTCTTTCCATAACAGTGACTTTGCAAAAAGGGCATGCTTTGAGAAAAAATTCCCTGCAGCTGATAGAGAAGACAAACAGCTGAGGTCAGGAGAGGACCAGAACTTGTTCAGAGCAGTTATTGTTTTCTGAAACAGTCATAAGTGAACTGATTTTTCTTAGCCCTCCTCATGTTTCACCCACCCTAATTCCTCATATTTTTTAAATACTCTGTCTCAAAAAGCAGGGATGATCTGGAAAGCATCAATGAAGCATTTAAGAAGAAAAGGAACAGTAAAGCTTTGATCTCTTAGAATTTGCTGGGCTGCTTCTGTCCTGAAGATATTGCCACACGTCCTCCTGGACAGCACCAGTGAGCTCTGCCAGTCCCAAGCACTTGGCACACGAACACCGAGCCCTGGCTCGGGTCCTGGCATACAAATGGGCAAAGCGAAACACGGACGATGGGATGGTTCTGCATCTTACGTTCACACTCCTCCACGTCCAGGTTGAACTGCTGCAAGGCGCCCAGCGTCAGCTGCCGCACTTCGGCTTCCAGCAGCAGCTGCATCAGCGAGGTGGACAAGTGCTTGCATGCCGACATGCAGGCGGTCTGCGCCACCTTCCCCTGCAAAACAAAAGGGAGACGTGGTAAGGCCCATGAGCACAACACGGAAGAGAGGCTTCTTCAGAGCAGGACTCTCCAGTCCACCCTCCTTAATGAGCTGCTAGCAGACCTTCAGTGAGTGCTCAATATTGCAATCACTGTCTTTAAAGGGAATCACCTTCTTAGGATCACGCTGCTACCAGCAGAGTCACACTTTCTAAGAGGCAGAGTGCTCAGGAGCAGCTCAAACTAAGGCAACCTTGGGGAACTGCTTAGAGCTTTAAGCAGCTCTCATTACAACACCCTACCGTGGACAAGACAACCGACCAGATTTTATTCAACATCCTGCACAGACTGCCTGAAGTAACCTGTTTAATAGGTCAAAACTGCGGGAGCAATGACGGTCCAAAACTCCAGCCTACAACTAAAACATCATCTATTTGTGTTCCACAACAGGAATTTCAAAATCCCCTTCCAGCAGAGGTGCTTAGCTCAACGAGGGCTCTTTCAGTCTTGACTATGTGGTAGTAGGGTGCACTCTGCTCCTCCACCAGGTTGTGTGTCATCCATGGTGCCAAAAGAAGTCGCTTGGGTCTGCAGAACAAGGCACACAAGCACGTTCGTCGCTGTGCACCCTACAGAGCTGGGGGCACACCGTGGTGACCACAAATCCAGGCCTGTCTGTAGCACGCTGATGCCCTTCAGCCCACTTCCGGCACTGTGTGGCACCTTCCGGATGCAGACGGGGAACAAGGAGAAGGAAACGCCAAAGCAGGGAGGTGCTGAAGCTGTGAGCTGTTTGCATGGATAGGATTGCTCCCCAGGTGCAGTGGTTTCACCCCGATGGGCAGCTCAGCTCCACCACACTGCTCCCAAATTCCCCCTCCTCAAAGGAAGAAGGGGAGAAAATACGATGGAAAAGAGCTCAAGGGTTGAGATAAGGACAGGGAGATTGCCCACCCGCCATGGGCAAAACAGAGTCAAGGCAGGGAGGTTAACGCAATTTATTGCCCGTTAGTACAGACCACAGCAGTGAGAACTAAAAGCAAACTAAAAACACCTTCCCTCATCCACGCTCTCCTACCTCCTTCACCGGAGTTCCACGCACCCCCGCTGCACCGCGGGCTCCTCCATGGCTGCACGTGGATCTGCTCCGCGTGGTGCCGTGGGCTGCAGGGGGCACAGCCTGCTCCACCATGGGCCTCCCCATGGGCTGCAGGGAGACCCTGGAGCACCTCCTGCTGCACTCACCTGTGTGCCTGCAGGGCTGCTTCTCTCTCCTTTCTCACTCCTCTGCTGGGCTCTGCTCACAAAGGCACCCCCTGCAGCCCCCTGCTACCAAAACCTCGCCACATAAACCCAACACACCAGGGCTGGGCAGTGAGGCCACGTCCGGCACCTAACTGTTCCACAGAGAAGGCGACCATCAACCCTTGCCTCCTCTGAGCCACCGCTACTTCACGGTGATGAAGCTGGGGCCTACAGGGCCAAACCACGGCTGTGCCAGCGCCCTGCCGGGACAGCTGCTGCCTGAAAACCAAACACAGGGATGAAGGCAGGTGGGAACTGATGGGGTAAACGTGTGGAGCCAGGCACTGGGGTTATCCTTGAGCCATGTATGAAACATCCCTCTGCCACCAAGATGCAGCTTCAAGGCAGGGAAGAACACGCTGACAGCTTCAGGACGTAAAGGTTTGCCACGCCTGGCAGCTCAGTGCAACGTGGGCTTAGATATGCCCCGGTATTTCCGTCTCCAGTTGAAGCTATCAGAAGCAAATTTAAAAAGATTAACCAACCAGCTCTACCTGCGGTCAGTAAAGACTCACTTCAGACCAACAAAGCGGCCGATGCCGATCGCTTCCTTCACCTCCGGGTGCCCTACGCATCTGCTCTGGAGGTTTCCCATTTGCTGCAGAGCTAATTCCCCTGCTATTTCATACTTTACTATTCTCCTTTTTAATTTCATCTCTGCATTTCCAGTGTCTGAACAGACCAAATGAAGACAACTATTTTCTGTTTGAAAGCTACAGATGAGAAAACATGTCAGAATTAAGCGTTGTTACTTAGGTAACACCAATGCTGTTGCTCCCAAGATTTTGTTCCTCTTCATTCTACCAATTAACTTCATCTTTTTGAAATGTTTGATGCCATTTTTTTTTTAATCCACTACTTAAATTCCTTGAAAATTTAATATCTGTTAGGAAAGCATGAGTAATTACTAGTTTCAGCTACTACAGAAACTTGAGAATATTGTCAGTAAATATTTATTTTTAATAACATTTCCTGTGGCCTACAGCAATGACTTTTAAGGAACAAATGCAATCTTGAACTATGAATCCCATGAACGGTTCATGCCCTGGATAAACCCTCCATCACCTGATCACAAAACAGTTGCAAGGCAAGAGAAGAGCCATCACCAAACTATTCAATTATGACGCAAATTTTCTAGAGCCGTAAGATTGCAAACAGAAACACGACAAGTTGCAAAATCAGCACGCTTAGGAGAAGACACCATGTTGGGGGAGAGCAATCGCTGTCACCAGATGTCAACGTACAGCTAACGAGAACGGAAACGCTAAGTAACGCTTATGTGAGCAGTGGGTATTGCACAAGCAAAAATGACATCTTCCTCACATTCCTCACCCAGCAGAGCTTCTCCTGTTAAAACCAGCTCCACACAGATCCATTTTATCCCAGTGACTGGCCAGACCAGATGCCATTGGCTATGATGGCACCATCTGGCTTGCAGAAAGTTTTAACTGTTTCTTGAATGGGAAAGGTTTTACTCCAAAGCAAAACCAGCCACAGTGCACGAATAAGGTGGTGTGGGCGTCAACAGCAGAAGGACGGAACTGAGCTGGCAGAGATGATGCCCAGAACGTCTCAGCGAATTACAATGTCCGAAGTAAAGTGCAGGGCCCATGGTGGGGTGCAGGGAGGGCTTGGAAGGGAGAGGCAGCCCTGGCTGAAGGACAGGAGGGTGCCCAGAACCCACCACCTCCTTAGAACGGCCTCAGCGGGTCACCGAGCCCGAGCTCCCACACACCGACTTGGCTTAAGCACGGGCTGGTAGGAAAGCCGTCAGGAGAGAGGGAAGCTGATGAGCACGGGCGCAAGGAGTCGAGTTCCTCCACAACGGCCTACAGATTCTTGAGCCTTCTGAGATGCCAGGAGGAGACAGACGTGGAAAAGTCCTTTCTGTGAGCAACACAGCTTTCCCCACCCAACAAATCACCACCAGACCTAAGGGATAAGCCTCCAAAACTCTTGGCAGAGTTGTGATCAGCCGACTTGAACTTCTCCCCTCATTTACAACTACCCAAAAGACTTCCCCCATTGCTCGAGTACAAAACTTGTGGCAGATAAGATCTAGGTAACAGGCTGCCGCATGCAGTGTGGGTGTGCAACGTACGTTAAACTCATAAAAACGTGCAGACCTTCTGGCATGAGAGCAGACGCAGACAGGCCCGTTGGCCAACACCGCACAGAGCCATCCTGCTCTCCTGTCTGCAGCCCCACGACAGCGCTTCTGGTAATGGAGCTACCACGCAAACAGCCGTGCTTCAGCTGGAGATTATGTTCTCAAACGCACACAAAAGAATTTAACACGCTCTCTTGGAAACAAGGAGGGGCTTACGAGGTCTCGAAGATTTTTACAAGCATCTTAGAAATCGTATTTAATCTGGGATTAAAGCGAGGGATTCGGGCGGCGCTTCAGATGAGGATCACAAGTTCCGCTGCTGCAGCACGAACAGACGAGGAGATTTTTGACACTTGGACTGGGAAGTGCTCTTACCAGCTTCACAAAGTTGCTTCGGGTCTACAGGCAACATCCATCTTCAGCAGTGGGAGAAATTCATTTTTTATTAATCAAAAAGCAGAGCCATGCTCGGAGGGCAGGGCAGGCACTCCATCTCCATTGTTTACTGCCGTTCCCAGGCTCCAGCAGCATTCATTACTCACCTCAGAACAAACACCTTTGCTAAAATTAAGATGAAACATGGCAACCATAAAGTTTAGCGGAGCCACGGGTTTTTGCTTTTCATCACTTCCCCGCGCCGCTCTGACACATTTGGTTATTTAAAACGCAGCTCGTGCCCATTCCTCATCCTCAGCCGCGGTGGGAAGCACGCTGCTGGCCGACTGCGATTTTTCTTCATTACTTCCAACAGACACTTGAGTTTTTGTTATGCTCCAGTAGTTTCGACATGTTATTGAGCAGAAGGCTCAGTGCTGGTCCAGACAGGAGGGAGAGGATGAGAAAGCAAAGCTGCCACACCCCACAGTCACAGCCTGGGACCTGCATCCATGCTGGGCAGGGGGCACAGGGCACACCAAGTCCTCTCTTCCCTCCTTGTAACCCACGACTTGCAATTTTCATCCCAGCTTCTGCAGGTCAGAGCTCGAGCAAACACCATCCTCTCCCACCCCAAAACATCATCCCTTCTACTTGCTGTTCCACAGCTTTTCCATAGTGAACTTGAGATTCCCTGAGATGTGCAACTCGGGCCCAAAGGGGACTTCTCTCCCTCCATACACCCCTTTACTCTGCTTGCAAAAGCATCTGAAAATCACGAGCACCTTGTGCTTCCCCATCAGCCTGAGCTTGGACAAGGGTTGCAACCCTCAGAGCAGCCTGAGAGATGCTGAGACACAAACCCCCATGGGCAAAGGCAAAAGGAAAACCCACAGGAAGGTTTTCTGCCTCACTGAGAAAAAAGTTGGTGGAACACTCTCCTCGCACGCCGAGTGAGGGTCGGATCGGAAGCGCGGAGGCACCTAAAGGGTTACCTGCGCCTGCAAACACACCTGCTCCACTGCACACATTCCTCTGGCCAGCCAGGCTTGCCCGAAGAAAGAGTGAATGACAAGCGACACGGGGAGGGCGTGAAGAATAGCAAATAATTGAAATGAAGTGTCAAGTTAATCAGCCAAACGCAAGGAAGACGGGAGGGAAGAGTAATTTAATCATCACGGCTTGACAGCAGAACCACTCCGCGGAGCCTTCGCAGCAGAAGCGGCTTGCAAAGTCCTGCAGTGGTGCTTTAGGAAATCCTTTGTGAGCATTTTCTACTGTGCTGCGTTGCAGGGAGGGCAGAGGGAAGCCAGCAGGAGCAGCTTCTGGCACAGCCTTCCCTGCTCCTTCCTTTTCACATGGGACTTGGCCAGGCCCAAACGTTTTTCAGGTGCAAACGTGCACTGCATCTTTGAAAACACTGAAGCTGAATCTTCTCGTGACAGCTGAGAATCCCACCTTTTATTTCCATTATTCTTAAGGTTTAAGCACTTAAAATCCACGCTTTTTAAAAGAAATAATTGGCTTTTAATCTCAGATTTAAGAACATACAAACACCTCACAGTTCAGACTCAAAATTACTGGATGAAAGATAAAAGTACATAAAGGTATTCTTTCCGACTTGTAAGCATTAATCCACACTTCCTTATATTTACTACCACAGGGCTTGAAGATGCCAGAGGGTTTTAAATCATTGTGCTAAAGGCCTGGTTACAGACAGGAAGGTGCAGAAAGTCCTGCCACCACGGGGGACAACTGCCTCCGTGGATCAGCGTCCCACTCCTCGTGCATCAAGGTCTGAAACCTTCCAGAATTTATATTCTTTCAGTCTCATAAATACAGACACAGACAGTGACATAGAGACCAGTTAGAGCAGCTCCTTGTAAGAACAGCAACTGCCTACAAACATCAATTTCAGAACATTTCCCCAGAAACGAAGTGCAGTACTAGCTTAATAAGCAGCCACTGCTGATAGGAGAAAAACACAACCAGGACGCTGATCTACTGCTACGAACAAGCTGCTGCTGCAGGTGAAGGAGGCTGTGCGTGTTTACACTTCTGCTGGTCTGGGTTGCGTGGCTGAGGCTGGAGGCATCCCCCTCCAGGTTCCTCTGGTCCCCTTCCACCCCAGCAGGGACACCCAGAGCAGGGTGCCCAGCCCCACGCCCAGGCGGCTTCTGGAGGGCCCCAAGGAGGAGACCCCCAAGGAGGAGACCCCCCAGCCCCTCTGGTCCCTGGGCCAGCTCCGGCCCCCGCCCAGCGCAGCAGTGCTGCCTGGTGGGCAGAGCCTGGCTCACCAGGGCACGCTTCTTCCCCATGGCTGCGAGCCGAGCCCGTGATTGATGTGTTTTCCACCAAGCCTCCAAAACCATCACCGGCCCCACCCTCGGCAGCGGTGCCGGGACATGTGCCTCGGCGTGGAGGTTCCAGCCAGCGGGACGCATCAGAGGTGTCGGCCCCAGACGCTGCTCCTTGAAGCTCCCGCGATGCCGCTGCGGTTCGGAGGAGCCATCGCGCTCCCCTGCGCTCAGCAGGGAGGGCTCAGGTCTCAGTAATTACCGTGATGGTTTTTGTAAGGCTGTGGTGCAACTACTTGCACTCCCAAAGGCTGTCCTCATGCCAGCACCCCAAGAAATCACAGGGCTACGTCCTGGATCCACCACGTGGTGCAAAGCCTGCTCTGCCTGCACACAGCTCAGAAATGCTTCACCCTTCTCAATGCACCAGCACCTCACGCTCAGGAATGCTTTATCCAAAACGCAAGACGTGATTTGGAGAGGAAGCCGAAGGAGCAACAACGCAACCCCAACCCGCAGCACTTCTACAGGCAGCACTGCAGTGCTGGGCGGGGGCCGGAGCTGGCACAGGGATGCACAGGGGTGTGAGACCCAGCGAGGCTGCTCGTGGCCGTGCCAAGGAATGAAACAACGGAGCCAGACCTCCCGATGCTGTCCCCAGCACATGAGCCAGTGGTGCCCACCAGAGCCCATCAGCACGGGCAGCTCTGCTCGGACCGAGCCCCACCGAGTCAATCACGCTGCAGGAAACCAGCCATGAAATCATCTCATTTCAGCTGCGTTTCGTCCTGGGGCAGCAGATTAAGCCCCTCGGGTTCCCAGGAGGCAGAGCAGCCGCGGCGGGGAAGGTCAGCGCGGAGCCGGCGCTGCTCACGGTAGCGTATTTGTTTGAAAATAGCAAATATGTTAACAATTAGGGAAGGGAAAAGCTGAAAGGCTGCCTTGTTAATTAAGGAACTTGCTATCAAAGGACTCATTAAAAGCTACTGAAACGGAATGGTTGTTAAAATAAATACCCATTAATCTTAGCGTGCAATCAGGGATCGGCTGCCGCTACCACCTCACTGCAGGGCTGGGGGCTCCCGGCTCGCACCGACCCCAGCGAGGCTGCGGGGCCGTCCCGCAGCACCGCCACCCCGAAGGGCCAGCCCCTGCCCCTCGCTGCCCCTCGCCCCTGGGGCAGAACCAGCCCTGAGCCTTCCACCCTGAGGACAGGCCCTGCAGGCCGCGGGCGATGCAGATCCCTGGAGGCGGAGGGGATTTCCTCACACCCCCGAGCCCCAGATCTCGCAAATCTTTGTCACTTTTTTGGGTCAGCTCTGCTGATTTCAAGCCTCCTGGTTTGCCTGTGCCACCTGAATTCGCCACGTTCTCAACACCACCCTGATTCATTTTTATTTTGTTGTTGTTTTAAAAAAAACAATTATTTTACAGTTTAAAGAAGTTTACTTCCAAAGGAAACAGACAACCCTGCTATTAACTGCCCAGAAATCCATCTTCAATTCTGAGAAAACGTTTTTTCCGCGGTTGTTTTCTTGGACCTGCCGTGGATCTGCGCCCAGTACCTTGCAAATAAAAATGAGCAACGGATGCACTGGGAAGAGACAGGGGCACAAGAACACAGCCCAGGCTGGAGCTCACAGGATGGGGTCACCGACACCGAGCCACGCAGGGAGACGTGGCAGTGCAGCATCCCACACTGATGTCCCTTGTATCATGACCCTGTGGCACAGCAGAGCTTGAAGGAAACACGAAGGAAGCTTCTGCCCTGGTAGCTAAAGAGGGAAGATGCTGACCTCAGGAACTGTGGGGTTCAGCAGCTCAGGCCTGCCCAGACCAAGGCACAAGAAGGGAAAAGCCATGGAAGCATGGTCTCGGACTCCCCCTCAGCCACATTTCAGGTCTTCTCCTTCCACACACCAAAGGTCCTTTGTATCACTTGGGGGAGATAAAACTACAGGTTTTCTGCTGCTCAAGTTTACAAAAGGAGAAGCAGGGACTGCACGCATCCTGCTTTGAAGAAGGCATTTTGGGTACAAGGTGCACCCGGGACCTTCGCGTCAACAGCCCCCCCCTCACCAAGCCCCACTCCATCCCACTCGGGGTGTGGGGCAGGCCCTGTGCTGCGGCTGCCGTGCTGAAATGCCGCGGCACAGGACGGTCTCTGGTGCGGGAGCACAGGGCAGCTGCAGGTCCCCTCCCTGCACACGCCGGTGCTGGGGCTGGGAGCGGGGCAGGTTCTGCTCGCCCATGGGAGAAGCCCCACTGCCATCAGCAAACCACGAGATTTAAGCCACCACCGGGGCACTGCCATGCCCTTTTCTGATGGAAAACGGGAATTTGCGTCCTCCTGTAACTTCACCCCTATCATCTAATAACCTGCATCAGGAGAACAGCTTTCCACCACTGAATCCCAGATTCCACCCACCAGCAGCAACACCTTCAAGCAGCGCCCACGAGCACAGACCCAAGCAAAGTTTGTCACCACACAAAAACAAACCAGCGAGCCAGTTACCGTGCCCGCTGCAGTCCAATACACACCCCTCACATCCCAATAAAAGCAGAAAACGGTGTCCAAGGCCAACAGCTGGAGGCTGATTTGGATGAAGCTGGAGTGAGCCCACAGCAGCACAGCACTTTGCTCGTGGTTCAGCAGTGCCCTGTGGCAACGCTCTCACCCCAGACCTGCTGCCTTCTGCTTTATGTGAGCCTCATTTTTAGGCAACAACAGATGACAAAGTCCCATTCACCCCCTCCCTCTGCTCTCTGCGTGCTCGGTGCTGTTACACGCCGCGCTGCAGCCGCCTGCCCAGCCTTGCTGCAAGGAGGAACGGCATCCAAGACAGGGAGGTGGAGGGCTCAGCAGCTAGCAAAGCTCCAGCAAAACCCAAAACTTATGGCCAGAGCACAGCACAACAACTAAACCCAACTCTCCGTTCCGCAGAAGGTATCTCCATGCCACGACAGGAGAGAAACCCAAAATGGACTGCACAAAATTGGGCTGTCAGCTTGCCACAGCGAGAGCTTGGCGACCTCCCCAGCGCTGAATTTTTTCAATGTTTAAACGTGCTTCGGAGCTCACACTGCAAGCAAACTCGAGCACAGACCAGGAGGGGATGGTGCTGGGGGTGAGCATCCACTTGCAGGCACAGGGACAGGGCTGTGACGCGGACTAGATGCTCCCCAGTACTCTGCCACGGAAAAACATGAAGCCCAAACCACAGAGGCACCTCTGCAGAGGAACTAAGCCCGCAGACAACCTGTGTTTAACGAGGCTCTGTGTGCACACAGACAACCCCTCTGCGGAGCTCTCTGCGCCGTGCAGCCCCCAGCCAGGCTCCCGGTCCCCGTGTCCATGGGGTGAGGCATCCCAAGCTGCCTGACATAAACCAGAGCCGCGGCCCGACAATTATCAGAGAGCACAACTGGAACGAACGAGAAGAAATAAATGACATATTTAATCCTCCTCTTTTGTGGCTTTTATTTTCTTTTGTATTCGCTTTGGGAATAACATTCTTTCCATTGGGAAGAGGTTGATTTTCCATTAAATACAAAGCAGCTGCCATTTTGGAAACAAAAAGTTGATTAAATGCAGATTTTTGTATTTTCTTCCTAACGTACGAAGAGCTAGAACCACACTTACTTCTGCTGATTTATCAGGGCAAAGCATCTGCCAACTACGGCAGCAGGAAGACTTAAAAGAGAGAGTGCACAGAGCTGTTTCATCCACGCTGTGCACTGCTAGCAGTCGTGCTGTAAATAAAAGGGGAAGGATCTCCAGGCCTGGGCTCAGCCTCGCGCGGAGCCCGGACACGGGGGCTGCCCGCGCTTTGCTCCTGCAGACCCAGGGCTCAGCAGACGCCCGCTGCTGCGGTGCCCGGTGTGGTTTCCGCGGTGTTCGGCTCTGCCTGCTGGAAGCAGAACTCGGATGTGACTTCAGACCCAGATGTTGAGCAGATTGGAAAAAAGGATGAGCTCAAAACATTAAAAAACCTCTCAATTTCCAGTGCAAGTCAGTAGATTTTTTTTTTCCCAAGCTGGGCCATCCGATTTGCTTACTGAGGAGCAGTGACCAACGCAAGAAGCATGCGAGACTTGAGCTGCTTTCACAGTTTTCCAAGAACTCAATCTTACATGAAATGCCCATTTTCAATATTTACATGTTCTAGCTGAAAAACAGAGAGAAGAAAATAAAAGCTGCAAAATTACCGGTGCCTTGTTGGCCTTTTTCATTAGCTCATTGGGTTCTCCTCGCCATTCATGAAACACAAGGAAGAAAGACCACGCCAACCCCGAGAAATCCACAAAGATCTGCATATTGAAACGCTTTGCTTCCTCTCCTTGCTGTGTAGGCTGCCAAATGCCTGGAGAACACACAGCTGTGTGGTGGCACCCAGTGACAGTCACCAGACCCCGTGTCCCCAGCTGCAACCTCCTCCATCCCACAGTCTGCTCCAGCACTCACAGAACCATAGGCTTACAGCACGGTTGGGTTGGAAGAGACCCCCCAGCCCCAACCCCTGCTGGGGGCTGGCTGCCACCCCCCAGCTCAGGCTGCCCAGGGCCCACCCAGCCTTGAGCACCCCCAGGGACGGGGCACCCACAGCTGCTCTGGGCAGCCTGGGCCAGGGCCTCAGCGCCTCTGGGTGCGGAATTTCCTCCTCCCATCTGACCCAAATCTCCCCTCTTTCAGCTCAAAACCATTCCCCCTGTCCTGTCCCTGTCTGCCCCTGCACACAGTCGCTCTCCTCCTGGCTCTCAGCCCCCTCCAGGCACTGAAGGCCGCAGTGAGGTCTCCCCGAGCCTTCTCTTCCCCAGGCTGAACACCCCCAGCCCCCAGGCCCTCAGCCTGTCTCCATGGCAGAGGGGCTGCAGCCCCCGAGCATCCCGGTGGCTGGACCATGCTTGGCTCCAAATGCTCAGCCCAAGATCCCACCAATTCTCCGCGCAGCCTCAATTCGGGGCACTGTGCACGGGGATCCCGGAGGAAAGGCGAACGCGAGGTCGGGCTCCTTGAAGGCAGGTTGCTCTGCTCCCGTGGTTAGGCTGAGCGAGATAGCTAGGGGCTTCTGCAGCAGATGTGGTGTTAATCAGCATTCCTTTGCACGTTCCCAACTTACGAGGAGTCTTGCAAGACTTCAGGTTGCCAGTGTGTGAAACCAGAGGAAAGCATATAATTGTGAAGCTGATTGTTTCGCTTAAATTTGAGCCCAAAGGGAAAAGCATGCCTTAACCTCTGGTAGGGCTGCTGGAAGGTCTGCGCTGGGCTCTGGGGCAGGAAGCGGCGGGCGTGTTTGAATTCCTTGCGCTGAGGATGGGTTTGCAGCTGCCAAATTCCCCGTACCACACATCGGATGCTTTGTGTATGTAAGCGCAAGCAAAAGTAAGCACAAAATAGCTTTATAAATCTTAGTTTGTAAAGTGAAATCAAAGCCAAACACGCCAAGGTGACTACACAAAGGGAAGCGGTACCTAGGTAAGAGCGCACACCCTGGTTTAAAGGATTTATGGGACTGGGCATTTTAGCTTCAATTAATTTTCAAAGTGCTGAAAGCATACAAGAAACCATGTAATTACAAGATAACTTGGCTTACCCGGATTCCAGTTAACTAGCGCTCCTGGGTTAAGCAGAGGTCAGCCTGCTCCCCAGCCAACAAACCTAAATCCTCCGTGTTTGAACGCTTTGCTCCTTGCTTTAAAGCAAGCAGGAGTTCTCCTTCCGACTCCTAGCTTTTTGCCAGAATTCGGGATTTTGGAGACACTCGAGAAGAGCAGGAAGGTGGCACGCAGCCACCCGAGCACAGCCAGGAGCAGCCTGGGTCCACAGAGCCACGCGAGCCCTGCTCCAGGCACAACGTCATCTCCTCCCAACCTGGGCACGCATTTCAAGGGCACTCTGCCCAGCCTTCAGGGCAAATCGGTCCGAGCCACCCCTCCAGAGAGTGGGATCAGCTGTGGAGAGCAGAGGGAGCACCCCGACAGGATTTGGAGGCTGCTCACAGCCCTGTCCATGCCTGTGACCCAGGCAGTTCCCTGCTTTGGGGGGATTTGTCTGTATCTACAGCAGCGAGAAACTCCTAGGATCAGCCACGACGGCTTCGCACCGGACGTCTTGAACGCGGTTACAATTGCTCCTTTGTGCTGCTGTTTTTGTGCAGATTTTTATTCTTAAATCTCTCAGACAGGCAGATTAGTGATTTATTTCCACCAATTAATACAAACGACCAAGAGAACAAAAAATTAGAGGGGTTAAAAGCAAAATTAGAATTTGTTGCAGTTAAGAACAAAACCAACTAAGCGCAGGCTAGCAAAGTCCCACCACATAAAGGGATCACTCCATCCCTGACCCCTTCCAGGGGACCTCCAGGTATTACTTTTCATTGATTTACCTTAATGAAACTAATGCACCCCTCTCCATAGGAAGCTGACTCCATAGCTGTCTAGGCACTGGATTCAATTAAAGAAATAAATACATCTGGCTTCTAAATTGTTGGAAGCCTCGAAGGGCCAGCGGCAACGCTCCTTTTTGCATCCGCCCCTCTCGGGGCACGCCCCGAGCCACCCCGCAGGATGGCTGGGCACAAGGGGACGCTCCCCATCGCCCCTGCACACCGGTGGCTGTGGGGGGACTGCCACCAAGCGTGACACATCCCTGCCCACTGGGCCAAGACTGAGCGGCAGCTCTGGCGGAACCTGCCCTGGGATCGCTGCAAGACGGCTCCTTCTTGCCAGAGGCTGGCGTTGATTTGAGAGCTCGGTGTCGACTCGGAACCCCCCGGGTGCCCACAGGCTCCAGGCTCAGCCATGCTCAGTTTCCAGGAAAAGGGGTGCAGGCACCCGACCGTGCCAATACAGCCGGGCAGCCCCACGGGCAGCTCGAACACAGAGCAGGGCTGCAGGCGAAAAAGCAGAAGCTCAGAGCGGGGCAGAGGCACGCAGTGGCATCGAGAAGCACGAGGTGCGCTTGTTTCTGCACGTGCCTGGGCTGCAGGCACCGGAATAGAAGCAACGAGGCAGCACTCTGGGGTCTACCCGTGGAAACGCCTTAGCTTTGCGCCCGCACGCAGCAAGCAGAAAGGACAACGCTTAGAGGCATGCTTTGAACCAGAAGGCAGGTCCTGAGGGTCTTTGCGCTAATTGCTCTCATCCAAATTGGGCGATCACAACACCAAGAGCCCGTGCTACTCTCTGGAAAAATGTTCTAAGGACAGAGCCGGAGGGAAGGCTTAGTGGTCCCTGCACTAAGGCCAGGAGCAAAAGCCCCACGGGGAATCCAGCCTGACAGCTCGAAAGGGAGACGTGCGCTAAACAAACCACAGGGAGCACGGGGGATTCACAAAGGTCTTTTGTCTTCCAGGTAGAGCCTGAAAATCCTATTGTGCTTTCCCAAATAACAGACGCTGTCCCTAAACCCCCCCACGTTTAGGGATGCACGGGGGATAAAAGGAGGCAGCTAAATGCAACGTGCTTTAAGAGCAACAATTTAGCAACGCTGCTGCAACAGCACACTTGCGACTGCTCTGCGAGGAAGCCCTCCCCCTGGTCTCCTATTTATTTGACTGATTTATCTCAAACAGAGAGAAAACCCATGCCTGTGCTGGCAGCAGCGGAAGGGACAAGCTTCCACCTAAAGTTAATATTTTCCTTTCCTCCCTTTTGAGAGCAACGACCTTTCCTGGTTCAAGCCACCCTCTGGCACCGCAGGCGCGAGCGGAGCGGAGCGGACGGCACGACACGCAGCCGTGTACTCACCGACATGGTAGAGTGGGCATCTACATCCCCCTACAGAGGACAACACAGGGAGTTGAGTCAAGGGCAGAAGAGAGCAAAGCAACAGCAAGCAAGGCAGAGAGGCACGCGTCAGCCACCACCCGTGGGTGCTACAACCCACCAACCCTTCACCGCTCCTCGCTAACCGAGGCACGGGCTACGGGACGCTGCAGCTGCTCGGCGGCAGCTCAGCCTTGCGGTGCACAGCATCTTGCCCTTGAACGTAGTATGGAAGGATTTGACTTTTAAAAAGTAAAACACAGGTAACCGTTTTCTTTAAAAAGAAAATAAACACTCCTAAAGCTGTTTCTACCAAAGCAAGAGCTGCTGGGGCCAGCGTATTTATTTGCAACTGGGAAGAGATGCCAATATGGTGAATAAGGCAAACCGTTCCAGGCAGCAGTTCCAGCTGAAATCTGTGCCTGCCATCTGGCAAAAATAAGCACAAAGGGGGAAAAAATCCCTCCACTGAACTGCCCAGGACGGCGGAGGTTGGAGTTTGTTCGATCGCTGAAAGATTGCTTCCCCTTCCCGGGTCACCGTCACCTCTTGACCTGCCCTGATTACCCTCCAAAGGAGGTTATCAAGATACAAGACTAACAGAGGATTAAAGGAAACTTAAAATAAAAACAAAACACACCCCTTCCCCCCACTCTGCTCCCCTCCCCCAGGAAAACATCCTTGCTTTGTTAACCTGACAGTTCACTGTAGGTGTTGACACAACCCTCCATCTCTGAAAAGCTTAATGTCAACAAATCAGAGTGTTTGGAGTAGCCCTGTCAATGCGATTTACATTAACTTGTCTAACAAGAAATAAAAACAACAATCAGCCATCAAAGACAAAAGGCTTTTTCAGTCATTCTTTTAAAAGTATGATGCTGAAAATGTTAATTTTTGAGGCCATGGCCCTTTTCCTTGCTAAAAAACAGCAAACCTTTTTTTTTTTTTTTTTTTTTAAAAAAAAAGAAAGAAGTATTTTCTTTTAGAGGAGGCCCAAGCATCCCATATTAATAAGCACGGCAGCAGCAGTAACCAACCCTCGCTGGTTAACACAGGAAGAGGGCAGCCTCGAAGCCAAATTTTAATTATGCTTTTATTTCCACCAGCATGTTATTTGCTTTGAGACATTTTGGGCACTTAGCGGAGCATTTTCGAATTGTGGCTATAAACCACCATGAAAATCTTGTGCAGCACTGGTATGCACCAAAGCCCCGTTAACTTCACCATGAACTTTTCACCCCGGTGCGTGCTGCATCCCGGGGCTCACCATCCCCAAGCAAAAAGCAAAAAACGGAGGTTCTGGGGGCTCCCAACAGAAAGCGTTCACCACTGCCTCTGGGAACAGCAAGCCCCATTGGCACGGGCAGTAGGAGCTGCTGCAAACACTTCTGCCCCACAGCATCCACCCCGATGCTCTAACGGAAAAACGAGGAACTGCAATCCCTGCTTGACCCCTTGGAATTGCAGTCCCTGCTTGACCCCTTGGAACTGCAATCGCTGCTTGACCACCTGGAGCTGCAATCCCTGCTTGACCACCTGGAGCTGCAATCCCTGCTTGACCCCTTGAGGAAGCCAGGACTCTCTGCCAGCCCACGCCCAAGGACTAGCTTTACCAATAGCATTAATTCTTCCTCCCCAATAAATTCGGCCTTGCATCCATCCCCATACGGGAGCACAGAGCCTAAGCTGGGCAGCAGCTGCCCAGTCCCTCTCAGCACCCAGCTCCCCTCTCCACAGCACGCTGCCCCAGCTCTGCCGGACCCCCGGGGCCGCCCCCTCTGCCCGCTGTGCTCCCAGCCTTGACCCCAGGGAGGTTTCCTGCCCACGTCCAACACAATGGGATTACTGACACACGCCAAATGAAGCAAACGCCTGCATTTTTTTGCAGGATCAGGGCTTTCTATTACAGGACAGCGCTTCTTGCTGCTGTAATTTTAGTGCCATGACTGCTGACGTGCCCAAGCTGGGTTTCTTTGATCAGCAGGTGAGGGTTTTTCCCTGTAATTGCTGTCACGACAAAGGGCCGGTGAGCAGCTAGTCTTCTGCCACTTAGTCATCCCCTCTGCCTGCCACTCTTCTCCTTCCCAAAAAGCAAGTGCAAACACTCGCAGAGAGCTCCCCACTTGGGCTCACCATGGAAATTTAGCGAGCACGAAGGTGTCAGCTCTGCAGGCAGGGGCACTTCCACAGCAGCGAGGAACAGAAGGGTGGGTGCGGTGCTGAGGGCGCTGCTAGGAACCAGAGGATGCCCCGCTCTCCTCTTCCTTGTGAGCTACCACAGCATGGACATCCTATATTTTGCAGCTGGAGCAGGCTGCAAACTGATTTCAAACAGGAGAGCAGCTCCTCTTCGGCTGTAACACCGCAGTGCGTGTGGGGCTGGGCTCACACGGTATGGCTAAGGCTCTGCCTTGCTGCTGGCAGTCCCACAACAGCCCCTGACAATCCATGCCTTTGGGAGATGCTTCCTTTCCCTCCCGAGGCCCTCTCAGCCTTTCCTCTCACAAAGGAAGCACATCCCGTGCACGCGGTGCTTTCACAAACATCGCCTTCATTTTTCTGCGCTGCTTTGGACAGATGGGGGCTTTCCCACGCCTCACCTCCTACAAATCATTCAGAAAGTTACAGAATTTTTTAAGTGTTTCTAAATAAGCTGCTGGGAAGAGGCCCTTGAGCCTCACGAGAAGAGATCAGCTGAGACACCAAGGGAGCTGCTGCCCTTCCGACAGCCTTCGGCCCTTCCCGACTCATCCTCACCTACGGTGCCCGCAGGGTGTGCAGGATCTGACAGCAACACGCAGTGAGTTCATCTCCACAACGCTCCTCCAAAGGAAGGAACTCCAATATATTAAAAAATCACGGGATCCTAGAATGGCTTGGGGTGGAAGGGACCTTAAAGATCATCCAGTTCCAGCCCCTGCCACAGGCAGGGACACCTCTCTGCCATCAACCATATAACCCAGACCTACAGCTCCACAGATGAGACTGCAGCCTCTGGTTCACCTCTCTGCCCTGTGTCACGGGGCTGGTGGGAGGCTCAGAGCTGAGCAGAGCTTTGAAGACAGCAGCTGAGCAGCCCCAGCACAACCCATCCCTGGATGTGCTCAAGGCCCTGGGCAGCCTCGTCTGGTGGGGTGGCAGCCAGCCCCCGGCAGGGGCTGGGGGGGCTGTAAGGTCCCTTCCAACCCAACCATGCTGTGACTCTGTGATTACCTGGCACCTCCACCATGGCAAATGCTCATCAGCTGGCTCCTCATGCAGCTGTGGAACAGCTGCTTCGATCCAGCTCAGTCCTTTCGGGCCAGTGAGCTGCCTCCCCTGTCTCCAAAACAATTTTGATTAATTCAAAAAGGAAACATTAATATTTAAGGAAGATAAATCACTCCAGGTCCCGCTCATCAATCATGGCGGGCATCTCTCCCATCCTCCTCTCTCCTGGTAGCCACGCTTCGCGCTCCGGTGCAGAACGGGCCCCCCCTCACCCTGTGCAGGAGGCAGGGAGGAACAAAGGGGAGTTCTGCCCTCGCTGGAGGGAAGGATGAAGAGAGAGAGACAGCTTACGTGCACGTGTGTGGTGAGCAGGGAGGTACACTGCAATGCTTTCTGAGAACTTAAGTATTAATTCTCCATATGAAAATCCCTATAAAAACACAGGCATCGCTTTGCTTGAGGTATAAACGTGTTAAAAATGCCAATAAAGAATCCAAAATGAACCAGACGGGGGGGTGAGCATTTTTTAGTTTCTGGTGCCCCTCCCCTACCCACTGGGATCTGCCCTGAGCTCACACGCTCTGCTGCTTGATCTAGTGAGCTACTGGTTGGCAGCCCTGTCCATGGCAGAGGGGTTGGAGCGAGATGATCTCTGAGGTCCCTTCCAACCCAGGCCATTCTAGGATTCTATGCTCCAGGCGCAGGTCAAGCTCCCCTGCTGCGGGCAGCACCTTTCACGGCTCCCACGAACTCAGTCAGCTGGCCGCATGAGTCCTCCCAGCGCAACAGAACGGCTGGGGCTGGAAGGGACCGTCCAGCGCCGCGCGCTGCAGGGACACCTCCCATTGACCGGGTGCCCAAAGCCCCACCCAGCCTGGCCTTGGGCACCCCCAGGGATGGGGCACCCACAGCTGCTCCGGGCAGCCTGGGTCAGGCCTCTGCTCCCTCATCATGGGGAATTTCTTCCATCTCCAGGTGCTCACCTGCCTGTGCCTGTGGCCACTGCAAGCTGCTTGGGCGTGCCAACGTGGGGAGGCATTTTGGCCATAAAGCTGGACTGAATGGGCAGGCGGGCGAATGGCTCTGCAGCCTCTCTGCACAAGAGGTCACCCTTCATTTAGAAGTCTGTTCCAGTGATAATAGCCAAGAAAGCACTTTCTCCTCAGCAGCACCTCCAGGCGTGGAGAACCGCATCACACCCACGGCACAACAGCCCACTTCCATCCAGCGGTGGAACCTTCCTGCCACGATGGAGGAGCCCAAAGACATGAGCTGTGCAGAAGGCTGCTGATGTTTTGGGGCTGGAACACCTCCTGCAGCAGCTCTGGAGGGCTGAAACGTCCCTCCCAGCAGCGCAATCACCGGGACACAAACACGCAGAACGAAGTGAAGGAAGCTGCCATTGTGTATGATTAGTGCTCCCTTCCTGTTTGCCACCGAGCTGGTGAGAGGTGCCCACAGCGCGTGCCCGCATCCGCTAAGTCCAGCGGAGAAGAAAGGGCTGAATTGCTTTTAGGACAAACGCAGTGTTCAGTGGAGCTGCTATTTCAAAATACCTGCTGATTGAAGAGACTTGTAAGTATATATCCAGACAGCCCAGAACAAATCTTGTTTAAAAGACAAAAAAGCTGTCTGAGCAAAAACGCAGCTCCCTGATGACTGTATTTTTCCTATTCAAGGGGACACTAGTCAGCCAACTGCAAAAAACAACAGAAAAGCCATTTTTGATCGCAATAACAGCATATACACAGGCAGATTTTAGACAGCAGAGAAAAGAAAGAACCATATGCTGCCTTCCAGCGCAGAGCAATGTTCTGATGTACGGCACCCAGCGACTTGACAAACACTTGGAAATGGATCTGCACTTTGAAAAATGCACACCCTTACACTGAGATCTCTCAAAAATAATTCCCGAACGTGTATTAAGCTGAAAGCTACCATGTCCAGCGTGTCAGTGGCTAGTGAATTACGATCCTACTTCTGCTGGTGGACAGGGAAATTTCCTCTTTCCACGTAAGCAGACACGCAAAAATTACTGGGGAGACTCCTGCTGAAACCTGACTTCTGCTAACACATGAATCAGCTTACCTGAGAAACAGATCTGCTGCTTCATCCCACGTAACCCATTGTCAAACGGGGCCACGAGAAGGCCCCACGTCCATCACAGCCCACAAGGCTCGGGCAGCCGTTAGTTCCAACAGCCCCATCCCCTGTCGGTGGTCAGACAAAGCAAGAAAACGAGGAGGTTCCTTACCGGGAGGTGGGTGAACACGGCGAACGTGCTGCGCAGGAAGCCGATCAGATCCACGAGGTAGTCGCTGGCCCTGCTGCCGGGCTCCAGGGCCATCCAGTCGTAGTCTGCCAGCTGCAGGAACTGGTCTATCTTCTGGTTCAGGTTAGTGTAAATCTCCTCCTCGGCAGCATGGCGGGCGTCCTGCCAGACGAGACCGCGTTCTGGGGGGTGCAGCCTGCGGGTCTGCGCCACAAGGAGCAGGAGGCTAGACTGACCCGACCCTCAGCCCTACAGGTGGCACGAGACAAAGTGTCTGCGGGGTTGCAGAGGCCTCGGGTCAGCTCGTACTCAGCAGTGGGCACGATCCAGCTGGTGTCTGCCTCTGCAGCAACCCAGGGAGCAGGAGGACAAACCCAGAGTGGGATGGGAGAGAGATGGGAGAGGAATGTCCTGCATGGAGAAAGGGCTGAGACGCAGCAAACTGCGGGCACGTGAGGGCCACAACTCGCAGAGGGGCTCGGAGCATCCCTGCTGGGACAATGAGGAGACAACTCATCCTTCGGCCAAAGGGGAGGATGCTGTCAGATGGAAAAGGAAGGGGTTTCCTTGGGGTCAGGGGGCTAACCAAAACCCTTCCATTGCTGGAGTCCCTGGTGCCGTTCCCATCTCCTGCTCTCTGGCCACAGGTTCAGACACCCCACAACTGACCCAGGTACAGCCTAAGGCTTCATATGAAGTGTCTGGGGAGGATACTCCAGGGGAATGGTTTGCAGACTGGGAACTCAGTACTCTTACAGCCCTGAGATACAGAAATTAAGTTCGGAAAATCTGTTCTCCTCTTGGGTGAAAGAAGAGAGCTTGTGCTCATGGCCAGATGCATGCAACTCTGCGTGGAGATCAAACAGCAAAATGAAAGTTCATTTAAAAAAAAAAAAAAAATTAGGCTTTTGTTTAAAGCTGCTTAATCCCTCAGATAATAATTGCTGCAGTCACAGCCTGTAAATCAGGGCTACAAAAGCCCATGGTCTAGACAGCAGCAATGCATACAGCTGCTCCACAGGACAAACCCCACAAGCTCGTTTGGTGGCACAGGCTTCCCAGGCCACAACAAAGCTACCTGTCAGCTCAGCAGAGCAGTCTCTCTACGCACACGGTTTGAAAACAGGTCCCCTCAACCCAAACACCGACAGCAGCTCCCCAGAGGTGCCGTGTACCTTGAAAGTTGTGGTCCCGTAAAGTTTTGTGGTGTGGACAGTTTCTGGAAGTACGTTGGTGATATTGGTTATGAATTCTTCTAGGAACTTGCAGGATTTCTCCAAATGGGTTGTATTTATAATAATCTGCACAAGCTGCAAAGGTAAAAAAAAAGGTTTTCAAAAAAGGCGCTCCTGAAGTCAGGGAGGTGCCAGGTTACTGGCGCCAGTTTGTGAGGACTTCTGGCAGGAAAAGCTGACGCTGTACAAACACAGCAAGCTTCGCTCCACACTCAAAGGCTCTCCTTCAACAACATCAGAGCCTTAAATAAAAGGTAACTTTTTGGAAAAAAAGCATTTCCCACGACCGCCACTAATACCACTAAAGGTTTTCTGCAATGACTTTCCTAGATTCAGCTGTCAGTCAGCGCTCACCTCAGCCCAGCTCAGATGCAGCGGCCTTACAAAGCAGTGCCACGCCACCTCGCAGCTCCTCCGCCTGCCAGCGAGCCCCAGCGAGCCCACACCTCGAGTGGCACCTGGCAACAGCTCACCGAGGCGCTCAGCAAAGACACCACGAGGTTCTGCTCTTCCATGGGCGGTGCGGGGGAGCAGCAGCTCTCACCCTGCTGTCTCCTCGGTTATCGCACCCACCCTTACCTGCAATTTTCTTCCTGCCACCTTAATGCCCCGGTTCGGGACATTAAAGGCAACAACAAAGCAAAAGGCTCCACTCG
Source organism: Alectura lathami (assembly GCA_013399715.1). Taxonomy (NCBI): domain Eukaryota; kingdom Metazoa; phylum Chordata; class Aves; order Galliformes; family Megapodiidae; genus Alectura; species Alectura lathami. The sequence goes on along the minus strand of VXAV01009059.1, from coordinate 42,933 downwards.
AGTCAATCACTGCCAACGTTCATAATCCAGAGCAAAACCATCCTGGCTTCCCCTTCAGGATGGCTGACTTGGAAGCCAAATCCATCGCTAATTCCTTAAGCAGCACCTTTCTTCTGTGCAGGCTGCCGTGAATATTTTCGAGGTGTAACGTAAGCTCAAACAAAACCCTTCCAAATAACATCGAGCTCAGATATCGTGCCAGAACGCTTCCCTCGCAGACATAGGAGGCACTACAATGCTCCAGGCTGACATCGTTTAATTGCTGGAGTATGGTGTGGCAGTCTGCGCTCACCTCTTCTGAAGAAATTATTTTGAAACACAAATCATTTGCTTCTGAATGAGATGGAAATACGCAGCGCCCTGCCAGGAGCATTGTTTCTTTTCTCTTCTTGCTTCCTTGGTCCTTTTATGTTTAACTCGAGTGTTGCAGACACATAAATATTGAAGCCAAGCTGCAAAGACTGCAGCACCCAGCTCGTGTTAGTGCCAGGTGACCTAAGGACGGGCAGCGGCCACAGGCTGGAGGCTCAGTTTGGATGCCAGGAACACAAGGAGTTACTGCCAGCTGCACCAGGGTGCCCACAGAAGCTGTGGGACCTACGTTTTGGGGAAATCATGCCAGGTAGAGAAAGCGCAGACTTGGCAATAATCTAGGAGGAGATCCCTTGAGCCGATGGCCCTGTGATTTCAGCCAGCTGCTTGTTTTTCAGAAATCAAGTTGTGGTCCATTCGAACTCCTCCTGCTCTGCACTCGGTCCCTGGAAAGCATTGCACAGGCAGCTGGGAGGGCTTCTCACTTCTGAATTCCTTGGAGTAATTCAGGTCTTGACTTTTGCCTTCTAACAAGTGCTCATGTGTTTGCCTTTCCCTGTGTCAGCTTTTATGTCACAGTTGTGATCTATCTTCCTGAAGTTTCAAGATAATTAAACACTGGGTATTTCCAGCTGTGTGAGATTCCTCCCAAACCTCTTCTCCTACCATCACAGCTATTGGTCCAGATCAGCTACCAAACTCGAAGGCCCTGACTGCTTTGATTCTCCACTACCACTTGCTACAAGCTTCTCTGCTCCCTCTCTGGTTCCTTCATGTTCAGTCCCTGATGGCTAATTCCAGGCCACCAGGTGCAAACCTGCAGCTCTCAGTGCAGATGCCGCATCCAATTTCATGTAACCAGGAATTCACAGGTCAGACAGTGGTCTTGGCATCTCTAGCAGCATGTGCCTCTACACCGTGCTTGCAAGTGCTCGATCATGAAAAATGGATTAAAGAGGATAAAACAGCACGTGGGTACACGGCCTTGCATGGCCACTGCTTGGAACAGGATACTGGAGCATCCAGAAACAGACGGCATTGCTTTGCGTGAAAATTAAATCTGGGAAGTGACAGCTATGCAAGGTACTTCAATACCTCTTGGAGCCACTTTAGACACCAGGACCGTGCTTCCACATCAGCTGGGACTGTTCAGGGTGCCCGCTAATTCCACGCTCCGTGCAGTCCCATCGATGTCTCACCTTTTCCAAGGAGTCGTGCTGTGCAGGCTCTCCTCACAGAAGCCCTCCTGGCCCCCAGTGCTGCTCTCAGCCCAAAGAAAGGCATCACCTTCACTCGGCACAAACATCCACGCCAGCTAACCCGGGCAAAAGCAGCCAGTGGCAGAGCCACTGGGTTTGCCCTTCCGACACTCTGGGGCATCTGTTTGCCACAGCAGCACAAGGATCATCTGGGGGATGGACAACGCATGGGAGAGCGCAGCATTCCTCCGCGCACGGAGGGAGCCCTGGGAGGAGCAGGAGGGAAGAGGAATTTGCCCCCAGGGAGCAGAGAGATTCCAGACTGTGAGATAAAGGTCTGAGGAAGCAACATGTGTAAATACAGACTGCCATAAATGCGTTAAACTCTCCAAATCTTACCCACACAGGGTACTACAGCGTCCAGAGAACACTACACGTCCCCGCAGCACAGTTTAATTAAAGAACTGCAGCTGTGCTAATACCTGCTCGTTTAATAACAGCTCACAGAGGTCCCACTAAGGTCTTGGAACTGGCTTGGGTACCACACATGTTCCCACACAGCCGTGACTTACAAGCCTTGAACTTTCCAGAAATCTGACTTTCTGCGCAGAATTGCATCAATCTCGAAAAGAAAACGCCAGCACAGAGTTTACACTGCACAAATGTGCTGGAACTGCGTCGAGCATTGCCTTCAGATGGAGACCAGCCCTCCGTCCTTTCAGGGCTCCCACGTGCCTTTCCTCTAGCATAAAACCAGCCCAGCACTCCTTGAAGGCCTCTTACCTGCCTTCAGTCCAGACATGTAATGCTCTGAAAATTCAAAAGGGGCAATTCTAATAACAGTACAAAAAAGATTCATCCTTCTCTAAGCAAAAAGCCTTTGTTGCTTTGTACAGCAATGCTGCGTGCTTCCCTTATTGCTTTCCAAACAAGTATTTCACAGCAATGCTCCAAGCCAGCATCTCGAAAAGGTGCTGGAACAAGCTCCAAGGGACCAATCCCCATGCCCGTGCCCTGCCCTGGGAACGGGGCTGCTCAGCGCCGCCTCTCACCTCTGTCAGCCCCACGTTTTTCCTCTTGATGACGTTCTGCAAGCAGTTGCTCAGCGTTCGGGTCAGCAGCAGGTTTGTTGATTTTCTGATCATGTCGTCAACTTCCGTGGAGCTGGAAAGCAGAATTTCAAGAGAGATTTGCAAAATGCTTTATCCCAAAGCAAAATAAAAAAAAAAAAGAAAGAAAGAAAAAAAAACACAACTACTTGCAGCCCTCACCACCCGGTCTCCTTTCCTTCTGTGGCTTATGCCTGACCATCTGCACACCTCCTGCAGGCACTGACATACAAATACGTCCTGAATCACCAACAATTTGGCCTTTTTGTGCATGTAAGGAAGGCAGAATAACGTGGGCAAACCCACACCCCTGTGCGCCTCCTCTCAGAGGGGCCAGTGCAGCACAGGGTAAGAGTCACAGCGTTAGCAGTGGTGCATTCAGCCCAGCCAACGCTCAGTGCACACAGCTGGGATTTTGCAAATCCAAATCAAACCAAAAACCTGAGAAATTCCTTGCCTTTTTTTTTTTTTCCCCTTGTCTCTTTTTAGTAAGTCAGATTGTAACACGCTCGTGGCCTTTGTCAGACAATTGCAACCTCAGTATTGCTCAAGCCAGGGGTTTGGCTTTCTGCTTTTTGCTGCAGGGCCTTGCCCCTCTGCCAGCGCACGCCAGCAAGGTGCAATCTCTGCTTTTTGCAGGAGGGCCTGGAAGCCAGCCCCGACGCCGGCTGCTTTGATCTCTCGTTGGCCCTGCATTAGCCCTGACACGACGGGGCTTTATCTCTGGCAGCGCAGTGACAGGCAGCTGATGGCAAAGAGAATTTCAAACTGCAAGGCTGAGAAACATTAATAACTTTCAGGCTCCTGGTAAATCAACCCCGTGACCTCTTGCTCCTTACCCTGTTTTACCTGACAAATGGGCCAGATTACAAAGCAGGGATCAACAGGAGAAACAAAAACCAAACCCTCCAGTTCTCCCAGTGCTGGCGCAAAGCTCGGGGCTCTGCCGCTGGGCTGCCCCCAGAGCAGGACAGGCGCTGCCGGCCTCTGCCCAACACACACCTGGCAACTCCCGTGCGTGGTTCACGTCAGAGCCGGCACACCGAGCCCACGCAGGGCACGTGATGCCGCACGGAGCCAGAGCGAGCCTTCTCCAGCAGGAACCCTTGTGGGCTCCTGAACCTCCTTGTCCTCCCCGAGCACCAGGCATCCATCAGGAAGGTGAACTTGTGAGCCGCTCCTTGTGCTCATTTCAAACCTGCTGCACGAGAAGTGCTCTGAAAGCCCTGGGAGAAGTGGGAACATTGCTCCCTGCACGCGTCGCCAAGCCCAGCCGCGCTCCCGTCCCAGCCGGCGCGGCGAGCCGTGTCTCGCTGCAGCTTTCCCAGGGAAGAGCCCAGCTGCACGGCTCCCCGTAACACCATGGCTGCTCGCCACACCGCGCTCCCCAGCAGCTTCCTCTCAATATTTCCTTTTCCCTGATGTTTAAAAGTCAGGTTTTTTGAGCCATGCTCCTGCTGACCCCCATCCCCTTCCCAGCCAGATGCAAGCAGAACCAGCAGCTTGGCGGGATCCTGATAATCTGAATGCAATGCCACCAGCCAAAGTCTTAGCTTGGTCTCTTCCACCCCGTCGCCATCGATCCCCGAGGGTGTTCTCTGCCCCTGCTCAGCACGGATGTGCCTCCTGTGCCAGGATGGTCAGGGCCAGCCCACGTCACATCTCAGCTTCCCGAGCTCCTCCTGGCAGGGCTGGGATGCCAGGTCCAAGTTATTCCAAAAGTGTGGAACAAGATGTGGAGGGAGGAGAAGCTGCCCACCAAGTTCTTCCTGGTCCTTACACTGTGACGATGGCTCTCAAAGTTTTACTTTAAAGTAAACAAAACCAGAACGAAGAAGACCCAACACACACAGCCCACGCCTTCCATCATCCCCCAGGAAGGACCAGATTGTCCCCAGTCCCCCCCACCAGACAACAGCGTGGTTAAAAATAGCAGGAACAATAAAACCTAACACTGTGATGGTCCACAGATGGCAGAAAAGTGACGTGGTGGCACAAGGGGACATCGTGATTGCTGCCGCGTGGGAATCACGAGCTGGAGAGCGACAGGAGCTGGATCCGTGCTCAGAAAGGGAAATCAAAAACTAGGCACGGAGCAAATGGCACGTGAAGCTGTGCCTCTGCACCAGCGCCAGGTGCCTTGGGTGAACTGCAAGGGAAAATCAGGAAATCAGGGAGTCACTAAGCCCACACCTGAGGAGTTTGGAAGCAAGGAGGCTGAGAGCCGAGCTGGGGCAGGGGCTGGACATGCCGTGCTTTGCTACCGCACGCAGGGCACAGCAGTGATTTGGTTGTTCTGGATGCTGCTCTGCCAGCAGACGAAAAACGAGCACCTTTGGACATTGTGGCAGCTTTTCTCCCTGAAACAACACAGGGTGTGCTCAACGCACTTCTCACCGAGTTCTCTCTGCACACAAGCGCTGTTTCCAAAGGCCTCCTGCTATCACTTCCTTAGCTGGCCACGTAAGCCAGAAATCAGAGTTCAAATTAGAGTTACACGTTGGGTAAAGCAGCCAGGTGACCCCTGCAGCTGGGTGCCAGTGGAGCACAAAGATCTGTGATATCTCCCATGAGGTCCACACGCCAAGAAAGCAAACCAGGAACGCTCCTTGGAGAAAGTCTGATTCAACTCCGGGCAGGATCTGAGCAGGCACCGGACAGAGAAGGTGCAGTGGGGAGGCACCATGAGCGCCGGGCATCAGGCACCCCTTGCCCAGGATCTCCAAGGTGATGTGATGCAGAGCAGAAGCCCACCCAAAAAATGTTGATCTTGGTATCCAAAGCTCTATTTTTTTTTTTTAATTATTATTAATAAATTTATTACCTAAATTATTTTCAGCACTTTAAATAACTGCATCCTAAGTGCTTTCAGGATCGCTGCTTTGTTTGGGATAAAAAAGAAACACTCAGAGTCGTGGCAGATTAGAGCTGCCATCTCCCACCTCCACCCACTGTTTTCCAAAGATAGCCCCTATCTTCGACATGGGAAATACCAGTGGGGCGGGTGGAAGCCTTCCAGCCAGTGGATGCTTTTAAAGCCCTCTCCTCAACGAGCTCAAACACACGCCTTTTTTCCAAAGGGAGAAATGCTGAATATATAAAGGAGGTTTTCTTCCTCTTAATCAAATTAATAGAGCCAAACCAAAAGAATTTGCAACCCCTGTAAACGCACAGTAAGCTCCAAATTTTCTTCAAATACTTCAAAAGCAAAACAACTTTCATAAGCATATCAACATAAAGGAGAACACTCCCGTCCAACACATACAAGGAGCTAGTTTAAAATAATAATTAGAAAAAACACAAGCTATGCTTTCTGCCACAGGCTCTGTTCTTCAGGAAAAGACTGCAGAGCGTTTAAGCAAACTGTCTGGGCTAGTGACAGCTGATGTCCCATATCCCATAGCAGTAGTCATGACCTTCAGGCCCCCTGTGACTGACGGGCTGACCCCAATCACTCCAGGGTGCAAGGTAAATGACAACCAAAGAAGAACAAGAAAGAGAAGAGAAAGAAAACTTGCTGCCGGCTTTGTAGCCAAGCTTCCTAATAAAACCTAATTCAAGCTGTCAGGGTGAAATGAAGAAAGTGTCAACAGGGGTTTTCAGAGAAATATTCCAAATGTTTGGCTAGAAAGGCCAAGAGCTCAGCTCCCCTCCCCCAGCCCCAAACCACTCCTCAAAATGGACTGGAAAATCCAATGTGGAAAGGAATTTTAATAACTTGTCCGGGGGGACCCCAAGGAGGAGCCCCAGGGAACGCTGCTCTTCCATTCCCTGACAAACCCAATCGTCTCCGTAACGGTGAAGAGCACAAAACTCGCCGGGGAAGTGCCAGAGGAGGGGTTCGGTGCGGCCAGCATCCGGGTGAACCAGGACCGTCCTGCCAGCCTGGAAACAGGGGCATCTGGGGGTGACCCACAGGGCAAGAGCCCTGGGAGGCTCCAAGAAAACAACCTGCCACCGGGGAAAGGCTGCGGCTGAACTCGGGGTGGGGAAACACCCTGTCCAGCTGGGGAAGACGGAGGGAGCATGGCTCCCAAAATCCTCAAAAAAGGAGAGAACTGGAACCCCAAAGAGCCTGGTGTAGGCACTGAAACGTCTGGTGAGACCCCAAAAATGTTGCCCTAGTCTCACAGCAGCACGGGGGCCATGCATGGCCAGGACATGAAGACGCCCAGGGAGGTGAAACCCCACCTTTTGCTGGTGCAGGGCTGAGAACACTAGAAGTGAGCAATGAGATCCTCCTGCCCTTCTGATAGTTCTAGCAAGGTAAAAACTGTCACTGGGGGTAAAAAGAAAGCAGCTCCTGGCTAGTATGGCTGGTTTCCACGCAAGCACACAGGTAAAAAATATCTAGGAGCCAAGGGATGGAGAAAGGACGGTAAACACAAATCACACAGAATACTTCTGAGGTTTTAACAAGTACATAGAAATAAATCAGATTATTTGTCTAATCCCATGGCAAGTAAGACAACTCAAAACTCCTGCACCAGAAGCCACAGCTCACTAACACACAGGGCAAAACCGAAACGTTGCATGTTCTGGCCAGCGTGCTCCCTGAGGGACAGCTGGGGAAGCCATGAGCCAGCTGCAGGCGTTACATCAGGCACTGCCCTGCTGGCCAGCAGGCATCACTTTCTTTCCTGAGACAACCAGACTCGTCCATTTAACACAACTGACTCAGAAACGTCTCACTTTCATACACCTAGCATGGCGCTGGGCTGTTTTTCCCTACGTAAGGCAGGTTTTTGAAGACTTGCCCAGCCCTCTGTACATGAAGGACGCCAATGAGTAGTATGGAGAGCTGAGAACTCGGATTTTAACCATGTTGAGATACTCCAATGCCAACTAAACTTCTGTATCACAGCCGGCAGCATCCCGTACCTCAGATGAAGGTCTTCTGAAAACTTCAGACAGGCATAGATGAATTCCTTAATCTGATTGTAAACTTTAGGCACAAACTCAGAAAAGGGGAACTTCTTTGGGAACGGTTGCTGTAAAACACAGAGGAGAACTGAAGTCAAAGAGCAGATCTTTAAGAGGGAGAACAGCTCTCGCAGCCAGCCCGGAGTGACGACTGCTTTCCAGCAACATGTTCCAAGCAGCCAAATTAATTCTAATATTTAGCTAAGTCCAGCAATGAAACAACAAGCCAGCATTTATTGTATATTATATAAACATTTCAGCCAAGCAAAAGACCAGATAATCACTTACAAATGGCACATGGGTGCATAAGGGATTTGGAGTCTGCAGTGAGCTGGAAGGAGACTTGCAGCTAGAAGGGAGCAGGCAGCACAAAGCCGCTCTTATTCCCTTTCCCAACTCCTTTACTCACACGAAAAAAAACCCTGTCAGAGGACTCCTTAGCTTTTACTTCCCACCACGCACAAGGAGTTTTGCTTGGTCACCTCCCCCGTTACTGCACAAGGTGAGCACTTGCTTATGACACCGAAAGCCAAGAGGAAACAGATGTCCTCACCCCTGAACCAAATTTTCACCAGCTAGCTTACACCCACAGCACAGACATGGCTGGGAGGTGCAGGGCAGAACAGCAAGAACCTGGACCCCACGACACAGTTTTAGGGAAGACACAGGCTTTCTGAAATCTAAACACTTGATTTGGATTGAAAACCCTCCCAGCCACAATTCAGCCCGCCAGGCTCGGAGCTCGCTGGCTGCCGGACGCGGAGCACGAGGCCAAGCGTGCTTCTAAGGGACACTGCTAGGGCAGATCTGGCCACACCGGTAGGTTTTGCAAGCGTGTACTTTTATAAAAGCCAAGATATACCACTTTCTGCTTTTTGCTGTTTTTATGTTTGTTTTGTTTTTGTAAAACTAGATTAAACCAAATAAAGGTCAATAACACAGTTAATAAAATGTGGATAAAATACCCACGGAAGCAGGTATTTTTTGTCTCTCATCTACTGCAAGTGATGCTGAACTGCAGAAGTACACTGTGATCTGAAAACAAAGCTGATGAGGTATTCCTCACCCATGCCAGGAGAAATGCAACACGTGGAAAGTATATTTGTTCTCCCTTTTGTTTGTTTTGTGCTTTTTTGGCCTTTTCATCCGTAGCTCTCTACGCCAGTAACAAAGGTGTGGGTCTGAGTGCACCAGGAGACACGCCGTGCCGGTCTCCTCATTCAGGATTACCTTTTCCAGTTCTGCGTCCTGGAATGGGAACTGTCCAACTATTTTCTTATAAATCTCTTCATCTGCCACTGGGATGGGGCTATAGTTATCTGAATCAAGTATATTTCTGGAACAGAAGAAAGTTACAAAACTACAGCAACCCTTCCTGCGAACAGACACCTCCCCCTCCACCTCTTCACCACGAAACCAGGGCTCTGTGAAGACAGACCCAGCACAATTTTGCAGATTTACTGCTCAGCTGCAAGGCTCTCGGTAAATATGTGCCAGCCTAAGATGTGATCCCAACGGCCTGCAGCATCCTTCCGCCTACTGACTGCCAGAGCGAGCTCCACACTGCGCATGGATTTACTGCACAGATCTCACTGCTCCCACGATCCCCACCGCTGTACTTACGCAGGCTTTCCCTGGTCCAAGGACAGCCCGGGCTGCAGCTCAGCGCTGCCCGAAATTTAGACATGAGCTCACTAATTAACTCGTATTACAGTAAGATTTTTATTTATTGGCTGGAGCTGCTCTGTAAGGTTTGTCTCACGAGTTGACTTACGCAGCTTCTTACCTGAAAACTCCGGACCACTTCTTCAGCAGGGTCTCACTGTACTGGTCTTGGATCTCCAGCAGCATGTCGAAGAGCTGGTTCACTGGGAAGCCGTATCCCTGCCACGAGTGGGGGAACAGAGCAACCACGTCAGATAGCAACGAGTCACACCATCATTTTCTGTGTTTAACAAGGAGCGTGGCAGCAAACTCTCCCCTAGGCCAACTGCAAACGTGCATGGAGGGACGTAGGGGGCGACTGACTGAGGTGGCAGCACCAAGGGAGGCTGAAGGCTCCGTTCCCTGACTGCGCTCGGCATGGGCGCACGACGACAGCCACCTACCTGGAGTGTATCCGCAAAGAGGACGATGAGGTTCTTCAAGTCTAACACCAGGCTTGGGTCCGAGCAGTATGACTGCAAAAGAAGGGGGAATTAAAACGAGTTTTTAACCACAGCATGCGGGAAAATATCGCCCTCAGCCCTCCTGCGTCATCGCTCGAGCGACAGCACGGAGGCACGCCGCGCAGCAGCAGCTTTTGTCGTACAGCCCACGCCTTAACGTCCCGCAGGGCACGAGGAGGCACGCCAGTAAGGGTACCTCTCCTCCCAGCACACGGCTCTTGAGGCTCTCCATGATGAATACGGATTTCCGTCGCTCTAGAGATACCTGAAGTGTTTCTAAGATTACCCAGGAGCTGCTGGGGAAGCGAGAGGAGATGAAGCACATCAGCGCACGGCCATGCCAAGAAGACAGCAGAGCCTCTCATGTAATATTTAGTGTGTTGTGTCTAATGGCAATGAAGCATTGCAGCGAGGTATCCCCAAGCCCCACGTGAAGGCTTGCACTGCCAAGTGGAAGGATCAGGCTGAGGAAAAACACATTGCATGCCTATACTGTAGCAACATGCCAGTCAGAGCTACAACACAAGCACTGACTGCGGGCCAGGACACTGCTTGAGGCTCTAAAGACACTACTGCACCCCGTGAGAGCCCTGAGCATCACCCCAGAGACACCCTACGGCACCCACAGGACTGGCACCCTATCTGCACACCAGCAGAGAACCTCACTGTGCTGAAAGACGTCAAGTTTCAGACAGGCTCTTACCAAATATAGAATCAGCGATCGTACGCTGGAAAAAGAAGCTGAGATTTAGAGCTCACTGGAAACTCAAGGAGGAACGATTCCATTAATCAACGTGAAAGACTGGAAGAGACACATTTTCCATTCCACTATCCAAAAAAGAAAGTCAGAAAGAAAGATAATGCCCTGAAGCTATCAGAAATGATAAAAGACGTCCCGGCCTACAGCAAGGAAGATCCAGGCATGAGTTTGGCTGAATGGGAAGAACTGGAACAGCCTCCCCCGTGGGACAGCCTTCCAGCAGGTCTCGCCAGCAACGCGGGACGGACAGCACCGGTCTATAGAGATGACAGAGGTGTCCACAGTGACAGCACTGAGAAATTTTGACAAATTCCACGGTTACTGACAAAAAATGTCCTGGCAGCCACTTGTGCACTAAGTTTGGCATCACCTAAAACAGCCGGTCATGGCAAGGCAGTTGGTACAACTGAAAAACAGCGAGTTTGTGCCTGCCTTCCTCTCACGGCTATCATGCTAGCAGAAAACTCCACTCAGGAAGGAAATAACTCAGCTTTACAACACCACGAGGTGTACACGGAAGCCTTAGTACAAGGAGGCAGCTTGCCCGGCACCCGACGTGCTGTGCTGTGCGAAACCAGAGCGCTGCAAGCAGCCTCCGTGGTCGCCCACCAGCAAGCTCCAGGTCTGCAGCCTGGGCGATTCCTGTCTGCTCAGGCAAACCCAAGCAGCTCCTCTGCCGTGCTGCCCGCGCACAGCCACATCGCACTAAGGTCCAGGGCAGGACATTGTGCCTCCATGCAGAAATTTCAGTTGTTAGAGATTTCTCTTTTATGATCAAATGCAATTTTTTCATCCCATAAACCAATAGGGTGACTCTTCAGTAAGCTATGAAACTACAGAAAAACTCACGTGTTCCCAGCTGAAACAGCGCAACATTCGATTGGGTCATGCAAACCTGGAGAACTGAGCATTTTTTTTTGCAATTGGCTTTGGATTTCTTTTTTTTTTTTTTTTTGCTCAAGCAGAGGAATACCAAAGTGATAAGTAACTTTTCCAAATTTCTTTCCGTATTAAAGAATAAGAAATCTAGTTAGTGTCTTTTCAAGCACAAATGATTTATAGGTTGATAGCGGCCCATTCGCTGCCATTAATTTTAAGGGAATATCAAACAGGGTCGTGCGTCAGCGTGCCAAACACCAAGGCTTTTTCCCCAGTTTTCCAGGACAAACCGTCTCCCTCTGCTGGTGCTTCTCAAAAGTGATGAGCCTAGCAGCGGAAAATATCGAGCCACTATTTCCTTATTGCCAGTTCCCCCAAAATATTGCAAGTTTGGTACAGGGAAATACACAGAGAGTCAAAAAAAAAAAAGCGGAAGAAATCTTTGGGGGAAAAAGAAGTGTATCTCCACTCCGTTGTGTTAAAAAAATTCACTGGCAAAGAGGCAAAACAAAGAGTACTACTGTAAAAGCCAGCATTTCCAGCATGTCAAGCCAAACTCAAGCAACAGCTGAACAATCTGGGGCTTTTACTTACGGAGTGCGTCCTCAGCGCCGCAATGGTTTTTGATAACGCCATCTCCCACAGCTCATCAATGTAGGCTCTATTTACCAAGCCCTGCGTCGTATGCAAGATGTGATCTTCAACGACAAAAAACCTAACGGAGAGGAGACAACGGCACCGTTACCAAAAGCTGCAGGTTTCAAGACATCAAAAGAGATCTGCAAACACCGCATGCGAGGGACACGCAGAGATCGCACGTGCAAAAGTCTCCAGAGCAGGCTCGGATCTGCAGCATCTCCCCCAAACATGGCCAGGGCTCAACGTTTCCTTCACCCATTTTTAACATCACAGCATTTCCTACGATGCTGCACCGCATTACAGAAGTGAGCCAAAATCCAGCTGCTCCTAGCAATGCTCCTGTGCGCACACACAAAGGCAGAACTCCTCCACCCCGTTATTTGAACAAGAACTGCTGATTAAACTCTGCCCCAGCCAGCAGCAATCGCGTTACAATTGGTTAACTGCAGGGAAAACACTTTAACTGCAGGGAAAACACTCTCCTGCCCGCCACCCCATGCGCTCACAACCATTTAGAGGCAATCGGTTCACTCCAGTCCCCATTTATCAAATGCTCTGGTCGAAAAGCAGCAGCACGTTTCAGGGAGCAAGCGTCCCCAAACACGTTTTAAACAGGGTGGCACAACACCTCAGCTGTGTTTCGTACGGAAAACCCAGCCCAGGAGCCCGAAGCTGCGTTAGGAGGTCAGCAGCACACACTGCACTCACAGCAGTCACAGTGACATGTTGAAATGATTATCATCAGTCTCTGCTGAAGGAATTTCAACGTCGTACCCTATCTTTCCTAATCAGCGCTCTGAGGTTGCCTCCACTGAGACCTCGGCTGGTTTTGGAAGGCTCCTGTCAAATCTGGCTGCAATAACAGGCTCATAGGAACAGAGGCAAAACGGTCACTGGAGAGTCACCTCCTTTAGCGAGAAAATAACCAAATAATTATCAAATATTAAGGACTAATTAAGGCACAGGGCCTATTCACCTCATTAGTGGGGCAAGCAGCTGCACGTGGCCCACAGAACCTATTGATCCCCAACTTCGCAGCAAGGTGCCTGCTAGTACAAGAGCTGGCAGGCTCCCCTGTGCTCGCACCAGCGACACAGCAAAGTTCACCGGGTCTTTCCCTGGCCTGTCTACCCTGAAGGACTGTCAGAAAAAGCAGCATTTCCTCCTCTCCCTTTCTTTTTTGGGTAACTCAAGAACACAGCGCACACGTATTTAGCAAGCGTGTCTGTAAAAAGAATACCTACCCTACTATTTGATTGAAATACTTCCTGTAGCCATCTAAAGTTTCATGCTGCAACAAAGGGAAAGCGAGCAAAGATTAAAACAAAGAAGGACAGCAAAACGGGAGAGAACTGAGAGACCACCCGCGAGGCGCAGCGTGCTCAGGGACAACCCCGGGCACCGACCGCGGACGGGCGCACCATGTTGGAAGGGGGCTGCAGCACCAGCCTGGCTTGTTTTCTCCTCTGCTTCCTGTAGTAGTTCTCAAAGGTTTCTCGGGCACCCTGGAAAAGAGAGCAGAAGAGTTCAGGGTAGCAGCCTTTGCGTTCATCATTAAATTGCAGATAAACCACAGTGCATCAGCCACGCAAAGCGCACCTTCCTCCAGCACGCCTGCAAATTTCGATCCAGGTACCTGATGCAGAAGAATTTCACTCTGAGCACTGAGTGAAAAACCCGAGAGTTCAGGTACAAGCGTACCGGATGGACTCCTCTGTACCCATTTTCCAACATCGCCAGGCAGATGCGGCCTTTGGTGCTGTGCAGCCCGCTTCTTTACCAAACCATAACGTGGACAACCATCAGATTTACGTAACCGTGGGCACAGTGAAACAGCCAGATGCCCAGCGCTGGCAGATGTAAGGAGGGGACACACAGTGGCAGAAGGAGTGGCAGAAATGCTTGCACTGATTCACAGGCAAGGAGTGATGCAAAGCCACAAACGTCAGGAGCTTCTGGGGGTAACGCCTGTTTTATTAGACTGGTCAGTACAGCAGGAAAGAACAACGGGGTTTTTGAGCTCTGTCTCTCCCACCTCTGCATTGCCTCACCCACCAGGGGGTCTGAGCCTGCAGGTGAGAGCTGGCTCCCTGCCCCGAGAGCTGCCCGCCCACGCCGGGCACGGCGGAGGGGCCACGTCGCTGGGGGTTTGGTTTTACCAACCCGAGCTCCAGCTGAGCACCCCCGCCCAGGCAGGGCAGCGGATCCTCAGATGCCATCTACCTGCTGAGCCCTCCAGGTCCCCCAGGCTATGCAGAACCTCGCTGCTTTATCCCAGCCTGTTCCTCCCTCCCCACACCCGCCCTGTTTTATGTCTGAAATTGGATTATAAACACTTGGGAGAAGGGACAAGGCCTTGCTTTGAACTGGTAGGAGCCAAAATCTCATTTGGAATTCACAAAACAAACCAGACCTAACAACAAATATCACCCGCCTGAGAAAGGCACCAGACATCAAGAAAATAAATTAAAAACTCTGCTGCTAATTAATGATGCTCCAGCTACTCCACCATATATATCATTATCCCCAAAGAGGCCTCAGCTAAAGGGGACTTGGACAATTTCTGCATCAGCCTTTGCAAAGCTGCAGCCCAGCTTGCTCCTTTTCTTCTACACGTCGAGGCTCAAGCAAAAACGTTGCCCTGCAGATCTGCCAAGCAGCTATCCCACCTGGGACTGTCCCCACCAGAGCCAGAATTTAATCAAACACAGGCATGGCACGGACTTCTGCTGCACTTTTTAACCTCGCTGAATGTTAGGGGGAACACTGGCACAGAGCACCGCTGGAGCACAGGCAGGGCAGTCCCAGCCCAGGCAGGGCACGTCCATCCCAGGATCCGTGGTGTCAGAACCCCAGCAGGGCCAACTCCGGATCGGGTGCAAGTCAGAGCCTTTCTCCAGGAATCAAGCACCAGCCTCAGTTTGCAAGTAATCTGATGGCTTAAGCCGGAAGCTTTTCAGAAAATTTGGGAACCTCCTTTTCCTATACCGTGCTGCACATCTTCTTGATTTTCTCAAATGCCAACCCTCCCCCTATTTCCCCCTAAAAAAGGGAAGGGGCATGAGCCAGAAGCCATCGATTCACAGATTAAGCCCAGAAGGAGGAGGATTAGCACAGTTTCCATCCAGCCAGGTCCTGCAGAGGACCTGACGACACAGCACTCCGAGCTCTGGCCGCCCTTCGAGCTCCAGTCCTGGGCTTGGGAAACGCTGCTGCTGCCGGTGCCCATCTGCTCTCGGTGTGCCAGAGCAAGAGGAGAACCAAGCAGCCCGCCTGCAGAAGGCCGGGCTGCCCCCACCAGCTCTTTTAATGCCAGGTTTTGAAGATTTCTGCTGGGACTGTGCTGTGGCAGTTCATGTCAGCTGAAATCACTTTCCCTCTTCCCTCCAGCTGAGCTTTCCAATGGCACCTGGAGGAGTTCCTCCCTGCTCCCCCAACCCTCCTCACACGTTTCTGCAGGAAACCAAGGCCACGACGCCCTCTGGCAGCATAGCCCTGCCCTGTCCCTGGCCCCCTCATCACAAAACTTCTCCACCTGGTGTGAAAGCTTCCCTGAGTCACCAGGCAGAAGCCACCAGGCTGTGGGGACACACGTGTCTCTGCGGCTGGGAGCTGAAGCCACCGACCCCATTGTTTAGTGCCACTGAGGACACACCAAAAGGCTTTGGAAATGGTCTGCATTCCTGGTTTACTGGTGGCTTGAGGAAGATGAAGCATGTGAATCGACTTTGCAATGGTATTCCCTGAAAATTAAACTCACTTAGGTTGCACTTTAACAGCGAGAGTTTTGCACAGATGCTAGGAGCAAGAGTGGAGCACGCTGGGCCAGAGATCCCCTATGAAGTACTCCCTGTACTCTGGGAAGACTCCTGCAGCCTGGGAAGAAGCCCCCTCAGCCCCACAGGGTGCCCGAAGGCTTCGGATGCCAGGTCCTCCTGGTTCCAACCCAGCACATGGCTCTAGCTGCAACGGAGGAGAAGGAACAGCAAAGGCCTTTGAAAGCATTCCCAAAAAAATGTAGGCCATATTCACATTTTAACAGTTTCATAAAATTTATGGCCTAGAGACCTGCCAATTCAACCAAGACATCTCCCTCTCAATGCACTGTTCCCTGTATTTTCTTTCTCGAGCCTTTTTTGAATGGCCCAAAAATTAGAGACTCTCTCATGAGAGGCTATTCCAAAGAAAAACTTCTCCCAAAAAATGTCTTGACACTGTTCGCATTTTTCTTACGCACTATTTCATCCCTTCCTCTTAAGCGCATTCCTCCATCATCCCCCTAGACCTTTTCATCGCTCATGCATTATATTCTCTTCAGAACGGGAAGTCTTTCTTCCCCTTGGTGGCAGTTTTAGCCAGACCACCCAGTTTCCCACATCTGACCTACTTAGGACTACAC
The DNA here is from genome assembly GCA_013399715.1 of Alectura lathami. Taxonomy (NCBI): domain Eukaryota; kingdom Metazoa; phylum Chordata; class Aves; order Galliformes; family Megapodiidae; genus Alectura; species Alectura lathami. The sequence goes on along the minus strand of VXAV01009059.1, from coordinate 26,545 downwards.
AACTTCTCAGGTCTTCAGATAATATTATTCCTCTCTCTGTACTCTATTTTTAATACAATTTTCCTCTGGGTAAAACATAAAAATAAACAAAACAAACAAACAGAAAGAAACCACACCAAAAAAAAGCATCCAGAACAGACTACGAGACCCCACGTTTCGCAGACTGCTCATCTGGAAACACCACGCAGCCTCCGTACTTCCACCCAGTCCTGCCCTCACAGCCCCAGGCCTGGTGGTTTTTCCCACATTTCACCAATCCTGGCGTTACCTCCAGCTTCCAAAGACAACGCTTGGGACCTAAGTGCTGTACGCGAGGTATCGTGCAAGGTGACTGGGAGCACCGCCAGGCCAGCCAGGCTCAGGATCTCGCAGCAGTCACCACGAGCATGGGCAGGGAAGCGGGGCAGGGAACCGCTGGAGTGAAAGAATTATTCCAGAAGGTTCCCGAGTGTTTCAGCATGGCACAGTACTCAAGCCAACCACCACCTCCATCAGCCAGGGCTGTAAAGATGAGTCACACCTGTATCATCTTTTCCTCCTAAAGCAACACCACGATGCATGCGCAGATCTCAAGCAGCATGTGGATCCTAGGGCAGGGAGCAGGTCCCAGCCCCTCACTGACTTCCACATCCACCCTGGACCTCCTACAGCTGCAGGACGCTGCGAACACATATCCTTGGAGAGGCCGGATCCTTGCTCCTTTTGGGTTTCTTGTAAACGCAATCCAAAATGTGAGGAAATCAGGGAAGCATGCTGGGGAGAAGAGAAGGAGGCCCTTTCCCTACGTATCCATTTTGTTTTAATCAGAACAGGTTTCCCTCAGTTCTCTTTATTTAAGAAAGCAGAAAGAGTCCAAGGCTGCACTTCCATTTACTACACATTTACTCTAATCACTGGTCCAGGAAAAAACCTCAATAATGCCTCATATTTTTAAAATTACCAAGCAGAATTTTCCTTCTCAAATTAGCTTCAGAGTACACAGAGCTGGCAATAAGAGGCAGATAATTAAGATTGTAGATGAGCACCACAGAAGGGAAAACAGAATATAAGCATAAGAATGCAAAAGCAACCGTTGGAAAAAATACAAAAAGTTTAACTCGGGAGCAGCTGAGAGGTGAAAGCAAATCTAGTTGTGAGCTACATAGGGAAAGTGTGCTCTAAGCCTCATTCTGCTGTTGTCCTCGGCAGATACTTACAATGCCCAGTGAAGTGGGACTTCTTGGAGCCAGCACACACAGACAATATTTTGGGTTACTAAAGTTCTGCTCACTGGGAAGCAGAAACCCACCCCTTGTAGTTCATGTCACGAAAGCCTACCAGCCGCATACAACCGGGCAGTACGCGCTGTCGTTATCCACCTCTCCCACGGGGTCGTTGTTGGCTGAGCCCCTGCACCATCATTTCCCAAAACCCATCGCTGCCAAGTAGGCACGGTGATGTGTGATCACAGCCCAAACCCAGCCGCTGAGCAGATTCCTCCCCTGATGGACCCAAGCTGCGATTTGCTCGCTGTCTATACGTGGAGAGCGGCTAACCACAGATGCAAAACAAAATCCCAAACGGTGTACCCAAGCTAAGATGGCATTTTGGATGACATGGGGCAAATACGCGGTTGGATGGGGGGGTTCCAAGTGTTGGGGTTTATGGGTCATGCTCTACAGAGAGACCTGGAACAAGTGGAGAATCACAGTGGGGGTTCTGGGCCCTGCCTTGCTTGACACCTTCAGTGACCTCCACGAGGCCATGGTCGTGGCCTCAAACACTTTCCAGATGAGACCAAACCAGGGAGAAAAATCTGCACGCTCGAGGGCAATGCCACTGCCCAAGGGGTCTCAGTAGGCTGGAGCAATGAGCCAACAAGGACCTGATGGAGTTCAACATGGAAATGCCAAATTGGACACCTGGGCAAGGAGTAGCCCCTGAACCTCTTGCAACAACACAGAGGAGGACAACTGCTTTAGGAGCACCCCTACGGATAAGGACAGGATGTTTTGGTAGGCAGCGAGCTGAACGTGAATCAGCAGCGCATCCCCGCGGCAACGGCAGCCAAAAGCAGCTGGGGATCTAACAGCTGCCTGCCAGCATCTACAAGGAGACCACTGAGACGACAGAGCCAGGCTGGCTCCTCACTGTTCTGTTCTTACAAAGAGAACAGTCAGGCAGTGGAAAGTGTTCCCCACAAGGGTCCTGCAGCCCCATCCTTGGATTAAGCCTGGATAAAGTCCCGAGACACCTCGTCATACCTCACAGGTGACCTGCTGTGAGCAGGATTGGACTAGAGACATCCTGAGGTCCCTTCCAACCTGGATGACCCCATCCTGTGAAAACCAGGCTTGACAAACGGGCTGCACAGAGGTTTCGAAGCCTCCAGGTATTTTCACACGTGGCTTGTTTCCCAGCCTGGGCTCCAAGCGTCCTGGTCACCAGCCATTTCCGATGTGTCACGTCCTGCGAGGAGGAACGGCCAGAACTGGGGCCAAACTCCCATTTTGGGGGTTATATTCATCATTTAGCCAATCTCAGTCTCATTTCAGCAAGTAACAGTATATTCCTTTTCCTCCATGTCACTGAGCAAGGGCGCTGCGATTTGTCACCCCTCACTACGGACAGTGTTTCATTTAATTTGTCTACAAGTGCCAAACAACGCTTGGCATCGTATCAGCGCTGAAGAGACACTCGATCAAACCTGGATCTCACTTCCACTCTGCTCCTGTAGCCCCCAGAGTTTCATGGGCACACGCAAAACCAGATTCACACGTACAGTCTCTATCCCAAAGGGCTGACAACTCGCAGCAGCCATCTGGATGTGACCGACCTTGTCAAAAGCAGCACCTAAATCCTGCAAGCAACCGCCGTGCACCTCCACGTTACCTAAAACAGGCAGCTTGTTTCAAGGAGAAACAATCACCTGGCACTTACAGGACCCAACAGAAGTTTGTGTGCTAGTTAGAAGAGAGTTGCAAAAAGCTTGGAAAGTAAGTTTAACATACCCCGAAGATGGCATACTGCTGTTCTCAAAACAAGAGAACACTAGTAGCCGCTAATGAAACACAAAGAAGTCCAACTACTAAGCAGATGTTTAACTTTAAAAACATAAATATTCCCAAATAATTTCACAGAGACACAAGGGTACACACGCAGGTGCTCAAAACAGAGCGTGTAAGTGCTTTGCTGAATCAGGATCAAAAAGGAGGCCCTTGCTCAGCCCCATGGAACCGCTTGTTTACTGTAAACACCACCTCGATACCAAAACCAAAACAGATAAAGCTAACCAGAAAACTGCGTGGGGGGAAGAGAGCGCGGCGGCACGGCGAGGTGAGCCTCTCCCTGCAAGGCCTGCGGAGCCGTGCAGCCTCACAGGAGGCCGTGCTCATCCCCACGTGTCCTGCACGGCCGAGCGGGCACGTCCATGGAGATGGGTCACGGCCCGGCTTTGATTTGGCCTCAGCTCCACGCAGTCCTGATTCCAACCGGTATCCCAGATGGAAGAGGGTAACATGTTTCTTCTTTAAACTGCTGAAGTCTGAGTGTCAGCATGCAAATTAGAATCTCAGAAACACAGAATCACAGCATGGTTGGGTGAGAAGGGACCCAAAGGCCCCCCAGCCCCAACCCCTGCTGGGGGCTGGCTGCCACCCCCCAGCTCAGGCTGCCCAGGGCCCACCCAGCCTTGAGCACCCCCAGGGATGGGGCACCCACAGCTGCTCTGGGCAGCCTGGGCCAGGGCCTCCCTGCCTCTGGGTGCAGAATTTCCTCCTCCCATCTGATCCAAAACTCCTCTTTCAGTTTAAACCCATTCCCCCCGTCCTATCATTGTCAGACCATGTGAAAGGTCAGTCCAGCACAAAGTGAACATCACGTTTCCAATATTCCAGGGCCTGCCTTCAACAATGCTGCACCTACAGGAACAAGACTGTGACTGGATTTTTACTTCAGCCCTTCAAAAACTGAGACCTAGCAAAGAAGAGGAAGGCCAAGGAGCACGACTGAGGGCCTGCCCAAAGGCAGAAAGTGCTCCTCGTGCCACAGTCCTAAGCTGCGTATTCCCGGGAAACTCTGGGTCCTGACACAGCAACCGGGGAGCTTCTCGCTGCCTCCTGACATGAAGCACATAAGCAGCAGGCACCCAGGCGGGAGCTCCCCCTTCCCCTCGCTGCAGGGTGGGCACCCAGCAGCCTTCCTCAATGGAGCTGGGCTCCTTCCTCCTCGCCACCAGGCCATCACCCCCCCGTCCTGCCGCCCGAGCAGGGCACGGCATTGTTCCCCAGCCCTGCCCAGAGGAAGCAATGTCTATTTTCCATTTAGAGGAGGGTAAAGCCTTTAATTTCACCCTCCTGGCTGCAGCTGGAGTTCCCTTTTAACTGCTTGGCCAGGGGAGTGAAGACAGTTTTATATGGAAAAAAATGCTGAAAAGGCCACTTTAATATGCCTGTATGTGAAAAGGGGAGAGCTTTTCATACTGCACGGTAATGAGGGTCAGCGGGATATTACACTTCACCATATGGCTAATTTGCACAGCAGGTCAAATCCTCTATTTGCCTTTTTTTTTTTTTTTCCCCAAAGACAGCCCTATAGATTAAGCTGCACTAAAACAAAACAAAAAAATAATAATAACAACAACAAAATAAAAAATAAAGAAGCGTGAGTAGGAGATGCCCTCTAATGTTGAAGCTTGAAAACAGCTGGGAAGAAGGTTTTGAAAATAAATAAATGAATAAATAAATAACACAAAGATGAGCATGCAGGGATGAGGCAAGACATGGTCCTTTGGGGAACCCCACAGATGGCACCGAGCCAGCACCACTCCGTGTCCGCCCATGCTTGGGGACATGTCCCCGCTGCCCCCCAAGGGTTGTGCTGGCCCTGCTGACTCTAGAGTCCTGCACTAGGGGGGGAACACCCACATCAATCAGCACACGCTGGGGCTGAGCTGCTGGGCAGGAGCTCTGAGAGAGGGCCCTGGGGGTGCTGGTGGCCACCAGGCTGACCACGAGCCAGCAGTGTGCCCTGGGGGCCAAGAGGGACAGTGGGACCCTGGGGGGCACAGCCCAGAGCGGGGCCAGCAGGCGAGGGAGGGTCTCACCCCTCTGCTCTGCCCTGGGGGGGCTCCACCTGGAGCCCTGGGCCCAGCGCTGGGCTCCCCAGGGCAGGGCAGGCAGGGAGCTGCTGGGGAGAGCCCGGGGTGCGGGCAGAGATTGGGGGTCCCTGGGGCAGCTCCTGCTGGGGACAGGCTGAGAGCCCTGGGGCTGCTCCGTCTGGGGAGGAGAAGGCTGGCAGGGATCTGCTCAGTGCTGAGCAACGGCTGAAGGGATCTGCTCTGGGGAACCTGCTCCAGCAGGGGGGTTTGACTGGGGGAGCTCCCTTCCAACCCCTCTGACCCTGCGGTTCTGTAAGCTGTTCCGTCACTAGAGGAATGTTGAAGCAACTCTACAAATACAGTATTTGCTTACTTGCACAAGAAAACCCTGTTTGTCCTGGCGTGTCCCCTCTCCGTGGCCCAGGTGTGACCTGGTGAGGTGCTTCCCATCCCAGGGCCAGCAGCAGCCACGGCTCCCAAATAATCTGGCGGCTGAAGATTACAGAACCCGGCCCATGTGTCTGCAGAGGGCAAACAGGCTGACGAAGAACGAGCCTGGCTTGTGTAATTGCCTCCTGCCCTCCCCGTGGCAGCGCGGTGTTAATTTATTAAATACCTTAACAAAGGGCCTTTATTAGCGGCCTCTGCATGGCGGGCTGCTTTCAGAGCGTTGCTAGCTACATCTAATAAAGCTGTAATTGACTACTGCTTTTCACAACCCCTGACCCAGGAGCGCAAGCAGCCAGCCACGCCAGCCAAAGGCTGAGTCCCGAGGAGCTCCCAGCCCCACGGGGCTGGCCGGGATGCGACGTGCTCGGGTGAGCCCAAGGGAAGGGAAACCTGGGGACGGGCTGCTCCCAGCTCCCTGGAGCACCCACTGAAGGGCAATTTGCTTCCCCATAGATGCTTCCATTTTCCCAACAGGAGGAAAATTCGATGCGGTGAGAAGTGTGAAGTGTTACGGCTTGTGTGCTACAGAGGGGAGCAAAACATTTGTATCAGGAACTGAGAAACAGAGGAGAAGAGAAACAGATCCCAGCGTGCCCCCCAGCCCGTGACCCCAAGGAGATGGTGCTGGAGGGCAAAGCAAAACCCAGCATCTCCCCCTGCTCTGATGCAAAAGCAGCAGGAGAGAGGTGGGGCCAGAAGCAGAAATGCAAAGTTTGGTATAACCCTCAGCTTCAGCCACGATCACGGGTTCCTGTTTTATTGAGATGGGAAACCGCTGATGAATTGCAGAAAACTTGCCACTGACAACATGATGGAAAATCCGAGAATTAAAAACTTGCTTTAAAATGTGAAAAGAAAAAAAAATTACCTTAAAATAAAAAAAAACACTCAGAAATCTTGATGTCACCCAAACCCTTGGCAGCACTGGAGCCCTGAGGTGCTCCCTGCAGTTCCAGATCAGCGTACAAGAGCTTCCAGGAGCCATGTGCTGCCTGCACAGTGTCGTGCAGAGGCAGCACCTTAGCGGTACCCGCAGAAAACTTGAATTCAGCCGGCAGGAACCACCTCGTTTCCTAGAAACGCGTGTGCAACTGCCACATGGTAGCACAGCCCCAGGCAAGCACCCTGCCCCTAACCCCAGGCACCTGGGGAAAACATAACACAAAGTTTTGGGCAAGCGTCACCCAGCTTTTCCAGCGCAGGCTCTCAGCTTCCAGCGTGGGGATGGCCTGGCTGAGAAGCGGCGTCTTTTTTATTTAACAGCCCTCGGTGGATTTTTTTCCCCATCGATTTGCCCAACAGCTGTCGGTGCCCACACGAACTTCTAGACTCCGTGGGACCTTGTGTCAGAAAACGGAGCCTACGGAGCAGAACAGACCAAGACTTTAAGTTTTTAAAAACTAAGTGAAAACAGTGCTTACACTTTCATGTTTTCTCTCCCAAAAAATCCCGCTTGCTGACGAAGCTGGAAGAAGTGACGCATTCTGACGGTGGCTCAGAGAAGCTGGGAGCCACCGAACCTGCACCCCGAAGTGGACGCCATCCCTCTACAGCCACCAGCACGCCCAGAGCCCCCTGCACCACGTCTGGCCACGGGTCACCCAGCCTCGGGTGCTGTTATCTTCAAAGCGCAAACCTCTCTGCCTAAAAGCGCAGGACACCGAAGGCATCCCCAGCTCAGCTCTATCTGCCCGCTGGATCTTCCTCTCCCACCAGTAACGTTTATTTCTGCGGGCAGCAGAGCTTTTGCAGGGGTCTGTCGGTCTGCAGAGTGCAATTCTGGACGGAATTACACCCAGCAAAAACCTCACCCCGTCCCAAACGCAAGCCCAGGTCCAGCCACCGCTGAAGCGTTAACGCCAACCCCAGACACCCCGCTGCTCACCAGAACTTCGGGAGGAAGGGGCAGATGCAGAACCGAGGCTGCATGCTCAGACCCCACAGCAAGCCCACCGAAGGACGAGAGCACATTTATCTCTATGCAGAAAACAGATGGCTGCTGTCTTCCAAATAATTTTTTAAGCGAAATCACGAGCAGCAGGCCTGGCTTCGTGTTGAGAGCTCGCCTTCAGAACTCATTTCGTGTTTCCATCGCATCCCAGGCTTCAGGTAGCTCTGCGAGGGGAGAAGGGACAGCAAGCCCCTCTTTGAAGTTTGTTCCCCTGCGAGGAATTTAACCTCTGCAGCACTAAGGACGACCTTCCAGGAGAGAGGGCATTGTTCACGTGTACATTTGCTGCTTGCTGTGAAAGCAGGAAAGAGAGCAGGCAATAGCCAGGGGAGGACAGGGAGACGGAGAGCTGCCCCTCCATCAACATTTCACTTTAGAAACCTGAGATTTCCAACCCAGCATCAGATTCTGTGGCCCTTCCGCTTCCTGACACCAAGCAGTTTGTCAGGAAAGAACCACGGCAGCAGCTCTGCAGAGGACCCCAAAACTCACCGGCGTACCAAACCGCTGCTAACGGCTCAGACGGCAACGCCGCTCGCTGCCAGGGGTGCGCGGAGCAACGGGAGGATCCTGCCCACCGGAGCCCGCCTGGCTCCATCGCCCCTTTGCTCTGAACTCCAGACCTGCACCGCAATCGCCGTCCTGCACAGCTGCCGCCTGCTTACCCCTCGCCCACCGCCGTGCCCCAGCCTTGGGGCAGCCGCGGGCAGGCACGGAGCCGCGCGGGGGCTTCAGCGGGGGCCTTTGGGGCGAAGCCACATCTCCCAGCGTGACAGACAAGCAGCCGCACTAAATCTTCCAAGTATTCCAAGATGCAAGTTCCACCTCAATCACATTTTAATAGGCTGAAACGTCAACCAGAAACGTGTTTTCTTTTCCATTTAATAGCAGTAGAAAAATACAGCAGATTTGCTACCGCTCAGTCATCGGCTCAGAGCTGCCGGGCTCATTTAACAAGAGCTTGGCAGCGCGAGGCTCCCCGTTTCTGCTGCACACGTACCATTTGCCTGGCCATCCCGCCCAGCCAGCGCTGGGCACCGCAGCTTTTCTCCAACGACAGCAAGCAGAAGATGTTGCCCCAGCCTCACACGCTATTTAACATCACATCACCCCAATAAAGAGAGCCGGTGCGCATGTAACGAGCACTGAGCACACGGCCAAACTTTTAAAACTCTGTTTTCCTATTTATCAAACCGGTTCTCGATATTAGAAGTAGATATGTTCATCCAGAAGGAACGTGCAGAAAGACTCGAATACTTGAAAATATTTCCCTTGAGGGCCTTTCCTGATCTTAAAAATTTCACATTTTAAGAGCTAGAAAAAAGAAGGACTCCAAATTTGGAGCTGCTGTGCCTGACAAATGAAGTGAAGCGCAGAGCACGCTGAGCTGTAAAAGGCGAGAGGGACATTAAACTTTGCTGAGATGACAGCTCGAGCGTTCTCAGTTCCTCGGAGTTAATGCTGCTCAAAAGGAGCACAAAGCAACGTGCACAAATCGAGATTTGCTGGAAGGCCTAATCTTCTCCCGAGATTAATAGTCCAGAGTTTATCTCTGAGTGGTAGCAGCACAACAGAGGACTCAGCGCATGCTCGGACCCAGAAGACCGGTGACACCGATAAGAAGTCAAACAAAACCCATTTCTCCATATTTTTAATAGCTTTGGTTGTGTTTTCAGATGACAAAATACATCACGTAACAGCGTATGTTTCTAAAAGCCCTGCCAGCGGCCAGCTCCGTACACAAAGACAGCCCTCTGGCCTCCCCAGCCTCTAATGGAATATTTCCTGAAACTGCTCCAAGGACAGATCCACAGGAGACCTTCTCTCAGCACGAAATGGCTTTTCTCTCTCAGCCTGATTCCTGCTTTCAGACGTCGCAGTCAGCTGCAGGCACACACACTCCCCATCCACCTGCTCCGCCTGCCGCAGATCTCCCCGGTACGGGGAGCGCGGGCACAACCGGTCCCTGCTGGGCTCTAAACCACCCTGAGGCAGGGACAACGGGCTCGATCTGTTCGGTCAGACCATGCCTCTGGATGCTGCAGCTTGCCAAGAGGCACAGAAGGAAAAGTTTGTTCCATGAGCTGTCCGACTTCATTATCCAGAATTAGTGCCTCACATCCCAAACGCTGACAGATTCCCAAGCTGAGGGCTACTGACTTCAGAACAAAGATCCTACAAAGTTCTAAACGTTCCCTTGGCACTTCACAGACTAATGCTCTGCGAAATCAGCCATGTAGCAGACGTCTTCCCCCACTGCCTTTCAGCTTTTGAAATTTAAAACTACACCCAAACCAAGGAATTGGGGCATTTCAGACCAAGTGCAGCCGCCTTCTCAGGGCACCTCAGCCACAACGCCCCGTCGCTCAGCTTGGAAGCAGAAGAGCACAGGACCCAGCAGACCCAGAGCAGGGGCACAGGCGTTTACCCCTGCTTCCAGCAGCCCTGCCCGTGGAACCTGAATTAAAGCTGAATACTGTGCAGGGGAAACCATAAAAGAACGCATAACATAGCTACGCAAGGCTAAGATACTCACGCTAACATTAAGGAGCTTCTCCCAGACCGCTATTACCCAAACAAATCTTTATTCTGCACCAAATAAATCCTTATCCTGCAGCACAGGACACACGGCGGACACAGACCGAATCATTTCAGGCATTTCTGAGAGTGCCCAGTGAGCTCATATTTTAACAGCTACAGTGGAGCCTACACTCCTTTCGCACCGAGCGTTTCTCCCTCCTCCCAAGGAGCCAACACCTCCGGCCTGGAGGAAGGCAACGGCCAAGCCCCGCGCCGGGTAACGCTCTAAAGCAATCACCGCGCTCCAACAATGGGATATTTGTCAAAGTACAGCTTGATCACCAGCAATCATCTGTTTTTCATAACTACATTTGACCCAAACTGCATTGACTGAACAAGTAGCCTGTGTTTTTCATTCTGGAAAACGCGGCGTCGCCGCTCCCTCTCCCCCCTCCTCTTGAAGCCATACTTCTCAACAGTTACAGAGCGATGATGTAGGCAGATATTTCCTCATTATAAACAGCAGTGGCTAAACATTTTCAGGCTGCATTTTTGGCGATCTCCTCCTGTTCCAGGTGACCTGTAAGGTTAAGCACAGGGGGACGTGCCTTTTTCATGCGCTCGCTCTCAAGTCGCCCTCTCTGCACGGAAAAGCACAGCCCGACGCTTCCAGTGCAAAAACGAGCAGAGAGAATTTCTAAGCACACGCTCTTCTTTCATAATGTATTTAAAATTCATTAAAACTTTATAACGAATGAGCTGCCAGGAAAAAAAAAAATCAGGACAAGCTCACGGAGTCTTCCATGCAAGGCCACTGTGCACAAAACCTCTGGGAGGCAAATATCTGCCCACAGAAGAAAGCTCACCCTGGTCTGGAGGAAGGAAGGAAATCGGTCACAAGCTTTGCAAGGAAGGATGCATCCCCGCAACTATTCAGCTCTTGTCAGTGCTCCCATCAATTTAAAAAGAGAAAAAAGAAAACTCCTTTTGAGAACAGCGCAGAACAAACCCCCAAGAAAACTGAAGTACAGATCCAGAGGGAGACAAAGGAGCCAGGAAAGAGGAAGGCGGAGGAAGAGGAGGCAAAATGTAGCGAGAAGAATGCAATGTGCAACAAATCTCAGCCATCTGCTACTGCCTGCTCACCGCTGTGTGCTCTAAGCTACCTGAGAGCTGATCGTCACTGACCGACAGCACTCTGCACTGATTAGAGACCCACGGGGGTAAGAAGGCTCTAACTGTGGGTACCTCCGTTAGGAGACAGTGCTGGCCTGCTCGATGGTGAGTTCAAGGCTTCCTTTTTGCAGACTGAAAGCTGTTCATTCTCCCCCTCCCTGAATCATAGAATCATAGAACGGCTTGGGTTGGAAGGGACCTCAGAGATCACCTAGTTCCAACCCCCCTGCCGTGGACAGGGCTGCCAGCCACCAGCTCACTAGATCACACTGCCCAGGAACCCATCTGGCCTGGCCTTGAACACAGCCAGAGATGGGGCAGCCACAGCTTCTCTGGGCAGCCTGTTCCAGCACACACTCGGGAAGGAGGAAAAAAGCCCCCGTCCCGCACGCTGTGCCTAAGGGACAGACCGCTGCTCGCTCCTGGGGCTCCTCCACAAAGTGTTTGGGTTGGAAAATTAAATCTGCACATCTCTGTTCTTCCAGCACGGTCCTCAGGGGACTGGTGAGGGAGGACAGGGAAATGCCAGCAAGAGGAAGCCTGACAAACAGACCTGCCCTGAGCGCAGCAGGGGAGCACGCTCCAGTTCCATACGTCTCTGCGACGGGAAGGAGGCCGTGTCCCAGCAGGTTTCCCCACCTGATGACCAGTTGCTTGCAGCTTTTCAAGGCAACGATCTGCACAAACCAACTCCAGCAGGCACGTGGGATGCTGGGCAGGCTGCTCCCGACCTGCAGCGAACCAGCACGGCCGCTGCTCTGAGCAGCTCTCAGCTCTGCCCACCTCAACCAGCGTGTGTAACGATGGCAGGTTCGCAGAAAATGGAGAGCCAAGAAGGCAAAACGAGCAGGCAGTGACACAACACCAATGGGGACAGAAGTGCAACCACCAGCACTCAGCTCGCTCGAGCAGAACCTTCCTCCTCCCTCCTCCTCCCCACCTCCCGTTAGTCCCGTGGAGTAACATTTGCCTCTCATTCCTCCCCCAAAATGCAGATGACAAAACTGGGAGGAGGATTTGATGGACCAGAAGGGATCAGAGGGACCTGGAGGGACCTGGGCAGGCTGGACCTACACATGCGTGGGCACCTGCCCGGGTCAGCCTGCACCCATTTAGCTCTAAGGTCTGCGCACACACACGGCAGGAAGCTTCCTACCAGCGGCAGCTGTAGAAAGCATGCAGTAATACCTTAGGTATGCCACAGAGCAATAAAAAGTTTGGTATTTAGCTCTGCGCATATCCTTTGGTTAACGTTTGAAGCAATTATGAAAAGGAACAGGCCCAACTTCTCAGACTGCGTGATTCCTAATAGCTTTCAACCCGAAGGATTCCAAAGCATTTCGGCACTGCCTGACGGCCGTCGCTGCAACAAGGGGCTTTAGACAAGCTGGAGGGAGCATGGCAGAGAACAAAATTCAAGGGCAACAGACAAAGCCCTGCGCCCATGCCAGCCCTGTGTCTGTGGGCAGCAGATGAAGGCCCCCAGACCTCCAGGTGACAGAAGAGCTGAGGCACCTCTCTCGGCAGCCGAACTTCTCATTCGGAGGGATCCAGGCAGCACAGAGCCAAGCTAAACCGCTCGAGGGCAACGTTCCCCTTCCTACAGCAGTGACCAACCCCTGCTGCGCCCGAGCTCTGCCATCGCTGCTCACAAAACACAGCCAAAGCTGCCCGTGGATCCCGGGGCTGAAGCAACTTCTGGGTCCAGGCTGCGGTCTGCGTGCTTCTCCCCTTCCCACTGCCACACCGCGGCCGCCGCCGCGCTCCTGGAATGCGAAGGCAGCGGTTGTTCATTGTACAGCTCTGCCTTGTTTCCACATTTTCCTGAACAAAGGACTGAAACGGGGGGTATATGCGTCATACGCCTGTCCTGAACATTGCTCACCCCTTCCTGCACAAATATTTGTAAACAGATTGAGAATTAATGTCCAGCCAACTCAAGACCCTCCATAAAAAAGGGTTTTATTGAAAACAGGATGGCAATCATTTCCCAGATACACTGCATATAGGCCTTTAAGATGAGAAACAACGTACAGAGCAGGAAAACAGCAACCCGCAGCTGTGCACCAAGCCATTCGGTGAGACGCATAAAACATGGTGGCTTATTATTTTACAGCCTCCTCCCCCACAAACACACTCCCTTCTTCAAAATAAAAAAAATTACAATAATATGAAGTTTCTGGTCAGCACATGATAATCCCCCTGGGGTCCATTTATGCACAACACACACAGCTTCGCTAACACGAACAGCTCGGCAGTCCTCAGCAGGACCTTCCCCGTGCCTCGTTTCCTAGCAGCCTAAACTGCTCCGCAGCACGAGGTAAGAAGGGAACAGGACCTTCTTCCAGCGGTGCTTCCATGCACGCCTTACCGCTTTTGCTTCTCAAGGGATCTGCACACACGGAGTACACTGGCAACACCCGGAACACACGTGGCACAGCTGGGACTCAGCTCTCCCTCCTCCACTTTTTGGCACTTGGGCACAAAATACTACTTTTTCTTTTGTTTTTCCCTTCAGGAGCAAAAAATAAGTCCTAAATATTTAATGTATCAGCCCACTGCTACGGTGAGGATCTCCAGCCCTGGAGATCCTCAAAGCTCAGCAGGACGTGGCTCTGAGATCCTCCGTGTAAGCTCAAGCCAGGAGTCCCCTCCAGTCTCAAACTACTACGAGACTGGAGGATGAGAAGAGATTTAAGGGAAATGCTTGTAAGAGGTTTCCCTTTCTGTGAAACTGAGCTTTACCTTAGAAAGCTCAGTGCTCGTCAGGGACATTCCTGGCAAGTTAGTGCACTTCCGTCTCTATCGCTTGTTATTTTTGAGATATGGCCACTTCTGGACACCACCACGCCGTTCTCCGGGGTAGCTGGGCCGTGTTCCCAGCACTCCCGGGACCCTTCTGAGCCCCAGCACCAGGAAATGGAGCAAATCTTCAGCAAGAGCCTTCCCACGCTTGCACAATCCCAACAATGGTGGTGTTTGGAATCCTTCCGCACTGCCTCCTGCACCACTGGAGGTGAACATCCCACAACAAAATCAGCCCTGATCTCAGAGCTCCTTAGAACCACCGACACGAATGTTAAAACAACATAAAAACATGGCACGCTCCCAAGAAATGGGTAAAGGTAAATGTTGCATAAAGGCTGGAAAGATGACCTGAGGAACTACAGCACACTCTGCGTCAGGCCCTGGGAGAGCCACGGGCTGAGTCCTCCTGGAACTCACTTCCAGGAACACGAAGGAGAAGGCGGCTGGGGAAAACGAGCATGGACTTCATAAAAAGAAGTCATGCTGTCTAGTATTTACGGACAGGGGAACCAGCGCGTGCCGTTTCCTTTGACTTCAGCAAGGCTTTTGACACGCTCTTGCACCCTGTTCTTGCACGCCCCTCAGGATGTCCCAGTCTGGACGGGTGATAAGCTGGATGGGTAAGAGGCTGTGACGGGAGTTGCACCCTCCGTGGGAGAGGATGCAGAACCCCAGCAAGGTCTGTCCTGGGACCTGTCTTGCTCAGCATCTCCATCGGTGACGTGGAGGAGGCAACGGAGCCCACTGCCATCCGCTTTGCAAACAACGCCAGACCGGGGGCTAAAAGTCAACACGGCCAGGAGCAGTGCCACAACCGACAGGAACCTGATGAAAATCAGTGAGGACAAACGCCAAGGCCCGCGCCTGGGGAGGAAGAAGTCCTCACTGCACCAGCGGGGCTGGGGAGCAGCCTGGGGGCGAGCAGCTAGAGCCGGCAGGTGGGGCCGAGCACAGCCAGCGGCCTCCAGGGCTGTGTCCGCAGGAGCACCACCAGCAGGATGTGGAAAGTGATTATCCCCCTCGAGGCAGCGCTTGGTAAGCCTGTGTCTACACGCTGCATCTAATTTGGGCCTCCCAAATACAGAAAGACACTGATGAACCGGGGCGAGCTCAGCGGAGGCCTCTGAGATATTGGGGCTGGAGCACCTGCCCCAAAGGGGTGGCTGAGGGCCTTGCTCAGCCCAGAGGAGCGATGGCTTCAGGGGATCCAACGCCCACCTCCAGCACCTGCAGGGAGGTCACGGAGCTGAGGGAGTTCCCCAAAAGGATCTGGCAGCTTTGGGCCGTGGAGGTGTTATCCTCAGGGCAGATAAAGCCCTGAGCAACCCGGTCTGAGCTCACTGGGAGCAGGACCGGGACCTCCTGATGCTCTCCCCTGCACGGGAATCCACCCTGCACGAGCCCACAAAACGCTGAACAGAGGCAATGCATTTCCCACAGTCAGCCTCTTCCTTCAGCTGCTAAGACTGTGGTGGGACTGAGGATGAGCTCAGTACTCAGGGTAAAATATCAGCACATTTTCAGCAAAAGAAGCCGCGAGTGCCGCACAGAGCTCTGCAGAGCCCTGGGAAAGCACTGCCATAACCTCGGGTGACAAGGAGTCTGCATCCGGGCTATTGTAGCAGCCCTTCGACTTTCTTTCCTCCCCCTAACGTGTCTGTTTTCCAAGCTGAGTATTTTAAGAATCAGGGCTGCCTGTGATCATATCTAGCCAGCTTAGAATGAACACTGATTTCTTTGCTGCTTCTTTGATCGAAGCCAAGTGGTTTTCTCATGGGTAATAAGGTCACGGGGTTAAAAGAGCAATATGACAATTACAAAAGTTAAATCTATTGCCACCACAGACAGACACACTGCCCAGGGTCCATTAGCACGTAGTACAGAATGGTTATCACAGGTCACTGACACCAGTTCACTCTAATGGCTTTTCCTGTGTCCTTATCAATGCGGTGCACAAAGTGTCTCACCCTCAGCCTTTCCCTATGATCTCAGTGCTGTGTTTATAGCTATCTAACTCCACCAGGCACCAGTGGGTCAGCCAAGTCAGCAGACAGTGAGATATGCCAGGACAGAGCGATGGGACAATCTGCAAAGTGTCTAGATGAACAAGGAGTTACCAGAGACTTCGAGAAGGAAATTTTTTCCACTCCCCACCACCCCCTCCCAAAAAAAAAAAAAAAAAAAAAAAATCATAGTTTAAGGTGTTCAAGTTCCCAAGGACACAGAGGGAAAAACTTTACAACTGATCTCCAAAACAGAAGTAAGCCACAGACTTTCTGTGGCACAACTCATATTTCAGTACCAAATAAAAGAACCAACTAGTGCCTGAGAGCAAGTGCT
Source organism: Alectura lathami (assembly GCA_013399715.1). Taxonomy (NCBI): domain Eukaryota; kingdom Metazoa; phylum Chordata; class Aves; order Galliformes; family Megapodiidae; genus Alectura; species Alectura lathami. The sequence goes on along the minus strand of VXAV01009059.1, from coordinate 10,223 downwards.
AGAGAAAACAGAGCCGTTTTCATCAGGAGGGGAGGGCGGTGCTGATTCTTTGAGCTGTGGCTCCTGCCAGCGGCCTTCTCACCCCCTGAAAGAAGACCCTGAGCTGGGTTGCACCACCGGCGGAGAACAGGCGTCCTGGCGCGCACCAGGGGCTGGGCTGGGGCAGGAGGCTCGGCAGCCCGACCCCACGGCCCTGGGACAGGTTCTGGGGTCAGGACACAAGCACCCACCTCAGCCACAAGCAAACACAAGCCCTGCTCTCCCCTCCCAAGCCCTCGCCGGCTCTGCACAGCTAGGAGGATACAAAACACCCCATCCAGCCCTGCAGCAGGCAAGTCAGAACGCAGCCGGCGAAGGCAGCCTAAGCACAGCGCGTGTATTTTAACGCGGGAACCTCACAGACCTTCGGCTGAATATTTTTAACAGAGATTTGCCTGGCTTTTTAATTTGCTTTACATTTTCTTACCTCTCCTAATGCATTTTGTGCATCAAAGCAGCTTAGGGTCAGAGAGGCTTTGGGTAGGAGCAATATAGCTGATAAAAACGTCAGTGGCGAGATACGACAAATTTATAGTAAATACCTGTCAACTGCTATTTATCTAAATTATCCAGCTCTGGATTCTCCAGAAATGCTCCATCAGCTGCGAGGCAGCTCCATTTTTAAGCCTGTATTTACACCAGAATCTGCTCTTTTTTCGCCTGGTGGTGGCGGGGGGGGTTTTTGGACACTTGTTCTTTACCCTAGAATGACCCCTTTGTAGCTGGGATCAAAGAGCTGGGAGCGTCAGCACCAGTGTCTCCACCAACATGTGAAGAACCTCAAAGTAATTGGTTACCAATTAGCATACAGCTTTGCAAAAAGAACAACACCTCGCTGAGACAAACCCTGAGCGCTAACAGGCAGCAGCAGGGCCGAGGCAGGAGCTTAAGGAACTGAACTCTGCCATCTGCCGCAGAGAACTTCCTGGGCACCTCATGCACAAACCATTCTGCCTTTTCTGCCCTCTTTTTTTTTTTCTTTATTTAATTCCTTTCTGCTCTTCGTTCACCGTTCGCCTCCTGACTCGCTGCAGCTTACGGGAAACATGAAACAAAAACTGCTTTTCATTTCATGTTATGTAAAGCAAAGTAATTCCATGTCTTGGCCTCGAAATACAAGGCGCCCAACAGCTGTTCAGATGCTCCAGCAGATAAACCATCTGGCCCAAGCCTCACCTTTCCTAATTTATTTTGGATATCGATCAAAGCAACTTGAGCATTACATAGACTTTCGTCAAAGACAACATAAAAGATAAAAACGTCAATGGCAAAATCACTTCACTGAAATGCCCTTGTTTCTTCTTTACATAATAACATTACCGAACTACCAACATTTCAACAAACCTCTCTATTAACTCAGAGAAAAGGCAGACCCGATACCAACAGCCCACAGCCTTCGGCTGGGTGTCCTCGCACAGCTCACGGCCGCTTTGGTGTTCGACGCCAGCTGACGTGACCGTGCCCAGGTCGCGCCCTGCCTCTGCTGCTGCCTCCCCCGTGACTCCTGTAGGGGCTCCCCACCATACCCACGGTCCCAGCTTTTTCCAGATCTGTTTTGTTTTTTTTTTTCCCATTGGTTTTGTTGTTGTTGTTAACTTTTTTTTCCCACCTTTCCTGGGAAAGGGACAGCGTGCATTTGTCCAGCGTCACCAGGATGCCCGCTGCAACGCCAAGGCTGTTTAACGGTTGGTGACTCACGCCAGCTTGAAACTGCCTGGCACCCAAAAAGCCTTTTTTCACGCAATCCCAGGTACATTTGTCACATGAAGAAAACACATTCTGGTTAAGGACTTGTTGTCCGGGGACAAAACCCAGCAGGCTTACACCGCAACCACGGAACCGAAGGGCTCACTGCGACCACCACCCCCGGCCGCACATCTGGGCACGCCCTCCTCGCCGACCCAGACGCGCAACTGCGAGAAGGAGGCACACACGCACTCTTGTGATGTTTTGTTCGATAACCGCGCGGACTCCAAGTGTCCCCTCCGCCCATGTGTTCCTCAGGACGCCGTCGCCCGGGCCATTTCCCACACGCCACGGGACCGCCGATGAATGGCCCCATAAAGCATCCCAGCGCCAAGGCCCAGCTCCCCATTAACCACCACCTGACCCTTGTTCACTTTCTTTCCCCCTCCTCTGCCCTTCCTGAGAAAGTTCAGCGCTTCCTGGAAAAGTCTCGCTGCCTGTTTGATATTGTACTTCGCCTTGGTTGCTGAAGGAAGGATTTACAGGTGCCTGGCCCCGTCTGTAAGACCATGACCGAAGGCTGACCTCGCGTTACAATATGTGAACTTCTGCCCTGCTGATAAGGCTGGCAGATATGAGTAGGATTTTTCAAATAATCCTTTGGGAATTTATAAGCAGCACAGCCATAAAACCGAGGTGACTGGAAGGTCGATTTCACTAAAAATAATAAATATCCCAATGTTTATTCAACGTGGGCCTTTTTAACTGCAGGCCAAGCATTTAGATAACGCTATTGTAAATGACAAATATTAGGATTTTTTGGTAACTATTACATTATGATCCTTCCGTCTGACACTGATGTGGTTGTTTCCCTCGACGCTTGCTGGATCTTTGGCATTGTTCAGCTCCAGTTGGGCCTAGAAAACCAGCTCAGGCTTCAAGCACAGGTCAGAAAAAGGGCAACTTTCCTTCCAGGAGGCTTTCCCAGGGCTGCTCACCTCCTTCTGCTGCTCCTGTCTTACCAGCACACCTTCTTCAGAGCTCTGCCCTATTCTTGCCTCCCGTTACTAGAGCTTTTGGCTGAAACAGGAGAGGGAGGAGGAAAACGATCGAATGATCTCAGCACAGGGGAAGACGACCAAACCCAGATCTGCTGCAGAGCGCCGGCCACAAAGCCTGCTGCTCCCCAGAATCCCCTGGAGAGCCACCCTGACACGTGCTATCCAAGGCAAAAAGTAAAGCAATGAGACGGCAGCAACAAAACCCCAGAGCCGCCCTGCGCCCCGCGTCCACAACACCGTGTAAACGTGAACGTTTCCAACGCACAGAGCTGCTGCAGCCACCGGTGGAAGCTCTCCGTCCTTCCCACACCAGCACTGTGCAGAAACACCCAGGCATGCAGCCCGGCGTTGAAAAATGGAAGCTACACCAACAGGATTCCTAAGGCTGGTTTCGTCGCGCATAGTCTTCACTGAAGTTTCTCCAGATAAAGCGACGCTCTGAAACCCACCAACCGTTCCTCCCGGTCGCAGCCCTCAGCACACACCCTGCGCCGGCTCTGAGCAGGAGCCTTTGTCCAAGATAAACAGAGCAACACATTTTGGGGAGGTTAACTTTTCAATCCCGCTACAAAATCACAGCAACGTAGCCAAATTACATAATTATTAACAGATGAGGGCACAAAAAAGATTTTATATAAATGTTTTTTACGACAATTCTTTTCCTTCTGCAAATTCATTTGGATGTATTGCTGGAGAGACCGGCCTTAGAAGCGCCTTAAAAACAATTCTCTCTCAAGCCTGGCTCCACTGTGGAAAGGGAGGAAAGCTGCTAACAGAGCCCTGCTTTCATGTGCTGCCTGCCTGCCTTCCCAACCGCAGGAGAGGAGCCTCGGAAAGCTCCACCAGCATCAGGGAACAGATGCAAACAATGCAGGCTTTGGGGCTGGCAGAATTGCAGCCTGCACGGCTCAAACACTGCTGAAGGCACCTCAGAAATTAAAAGCTGAGGTCTGTGCTACAACGGTCATCCTACCATAGAGTGGCTAGAGTTGGAAGGGGCCTTTAAGATCATTTAGTGCTGCCCTTACTTCAAGCAAATGAATAAAAATGTAAAAATGTTCTCCTGACGTCTAGGAGAAAACACAGAGAACAGATCTCTTCAGCAGCTGCAGGGACGGGAGCTTTCCTGACAAGTGCTCGAGCACGCAGTGATGCTCAGCGCTGACACCCCCTTGGCACGGCACTGCACGGCCCCAGCCAAACTCAAGCCCGGTGCTCGTCCAGTGCAGCCACACCTTCCAGTGCAGGCAAAGGAGGAAAAGCCTGGCTGCTGGGGAACCTGAGGCGGCACAGCGACGTGAGGGGTCTGGCTGGACAGCAGCGAATCGAACCCCAGCAAACGGTGCTTCAGATGGCAAACACCCCAAAAAGCGCAACAAACAACGCACCCGAAAACCATTAGCATGAAGTAGCTGCATGTTTTGACCCAAATCCACCCAGCACTGCAGGCACTGCTCTGCCTTCCACTTCCCAGCCAGGGGAACACCCACGTGTCCTGCAACCGCCCCTCTCCAGGCAGCAGCGACGTTACAGGCAGCGCCCGGTCCCCCCGCGTAACCCAAGGCGGCAGGGCTCACTCACCAGCACGGAGTATATGTGCAGGCAGCGGTACACGGGCGAGAAGTCCACCAGCTCCTGGGCCCCGGGCACCTGGAAGAGAGCAGGAGGTCAGCAGGACGCAGGCAGAGCACGCGGCAAGGTGCCAGCCTGAGGAGCCCCCCAGAGTCCAGGGCAGCTCTAAGGCATGCAGGGCTGACAGAGGTACCTGCGCCTCAGGGCCGTGACAAGTGCTTAATGACAGCTGCCTACATACCTGTATGCACAGATACAAGTATAGAACTTGCACTTGGTATTGCTCTTGCCCCATCCACACTTCCCCCTGAAATCACAGTCACCCTTTGCCCTTCAGTTAGCTAGCTCAGCAGAGATTTTATTTCGACCATCGGCTTCAATACAAGTTCAATCATCCTGGCACCTACGCAGCTCTATCAAAAAAATCTGATTTTCATATATTTCCAGTTTGATTTCTTTAAAAGCATGAATTCTTCTTTTTCTTTTGATTTTTTTTTTTTTTTAAAGCATAAGCCACACAGACTCCACCACCTTTCAACAGCAGCAGTGAGCCCCACACAGGGACAAGGAAGCACAATTTGGAAGGGTGGGACAGAAGGAGAGAGGGGAGAGAAAGATCAGAGAGGGAATTTGCATACAAGAAGCTTGTGTCCTTTGGAGATGTTGAAGCCAACATTAACAAGCATTAAGCTTGTTGGCCGAGGCATAAAGCTAAAGCAACCCTCCTTCTCCCCCAAAATCCAGGGAGGAGGGGAGTGTTCTGTTGACACGCGGTGGAAAAAAGGGGAGAAAGATGAAAGGGGCCAATGGACAGGCCTGGGAAACATGTTTATTTTTAATTATGCTTAAGAGGCACTTTGCTAAAAAGGAGGTAGGATGGAGCAGGGAGAGGTTTCTAGGTGGATGAGGGCGTGCAGATCTCAGCCAGCGCTGCCCAAAGCGCCTGGGGCGAGCGGTGCCCGTCTGCAGCGATGGCTGCGGGCAGGGGAGTGCAGATGTTGGGGTCTGGAAAGGGAAAGCTGGGGATTTTGCTAAAAACCCTCCTGGATATTGTAAAAGCGGCGCTGGTAAAGAAATCCCTCCACACAAAGACATGCTCCTTGGTGCTGTGTAGGCTCTTGCTAAGGGCTGAAACTGTAAATCACGGGACATGGGGGCAGCCCACCCGCAGCACCAGCATCGCCCCGAGACCCCAGACCCCGCAGCTCCCAGCTGCTGGTGATGCACGAGGGCAGAGGGGGGGCCGGCGCTGGCCGCCAGGAACAAGGCAGCACACGGCTGTTCTGGAGGGCACAGGAGCCTCCCCACCGCCCCACGGGGCATCCCCTGCCCTCCCAAAGCCCTCTGCCGTGCCCCATGAGCAGCTCTGCAGGCAGGAGAAACCAGTTCTCGGGGCACAAGGAGGGTTTCAGGGCAGGGGACAGGGCTGTGACCTTCCCAAGTGCCAGCTGGCCGTGGAGAAGCGCCAGCAGAAGGGCTGCTGCTGCAAAACACAGAGCACCAGCCTCACCAACCTCTCTTGCTCCTGCCTTTGTAAAGAACAGCTCTATCTGACAACTGCATACACTAGGCAGCAGTTTTATTGTGTTTATGCCACTTCGGTCATGTCGTCCTGCTCATTTATTTCCCATTTGTTTCCCATTTCCAGGTCTCCCAGGCCTTCTAATGCTCCCTAACTAGCTCCCAAATCTGGACTTGAGCTAGCTTACGGAGCCCTCAGGACGCAGGCTTTATTCCTCCAGCACGGAGTGGAATTGCTCCCCAGTAAAACACTTCTGGCTCTGAAATCCTTGGTTGCAGAACTGCTGGAGATAGCTACAGCAGGCAGAGGAGCCAGAGGAGATCTGTCATCCCCCCCGCAGCCCCATCAAAGCAGCGATGTTTTCCTGTGAATCTGAATTCAGGATCAAACGCTTTTGCTCCTCTCGGATTTGGGGCACAAGTTGAACACGGTCCACGGAGAAATATTTCTGATAAAGATTTGTGAAATCAGGGTACTGCCAAACATGGAGCTTACTCCCCCAGAGAAATTCTTTCAAAGCAGACTGCAACAGTTTCACAGGCTCTGATCTTCTGTGAAAACTTTTAAGCCCACACACACGCTCACAAGAAATATGCTGGACGACTCCGCAGAGTTAGTATCTCCGAGCCATTAACAGTTCTAAAATTGCTAATCTAGTTAGAAAGCTACCAGACACGGGTGAGCAAAACCTGGAATGCACCCATTAAAAGACCTGCGCCCAAGTGACAAAACCAGTGCTAAGATCCTACCCTGAGAACGAACCCACAAAGCATTTTTAAAGAGAAGAGCAGAGCACCTCATCCACGTCCAGCCCCACAACAGGAGCCACAACCCTGCCACTGGAACCTCACGCCGCTTTCATCGTCACCCCAACACGAGAGAAACGTGGGCACACCTCATCCTTCAGGCCGAGCATGTCCCCTTTAGCAGCTATTTGAGCTCCTTGGCCAAAGCTGCATTACAAGGCTTCAAAACCTTAAACAAACCCTTGATTTTTGAAACGGCCCAGCCCAGCTTTGTGCAGGAGCGCTTCCACTTAAAGTGGAAACAAAAACTTAGGGTTAAACTCTGGCTGCAGCAAACCTCATGCACGAAAGCCAAGTTTCCAGTGTAAATGCTCGTCTGCAGCTGGCATCATCACAAGCCTGTCCCAGAGGTAAGGGATGCTCCAGTCCGGCTTCAGACAAATTTCTGATTCGATGGCTTGAATCCTTGTTACCTTCTGATGTAAAGATACATACATGAGCACAGATATATTTGCCCTTCTTCCATTCAGGAAAAAAAAAAACAAACAGACCAACACCAGGAACGGGTTGATGAACTGTCCCAGTGCGTGCCACGGCCCCACCTAAGGGAACAAACTGAGCACAGTAAAAGGCCAGGAGTGTGCTCAGAGCAGTGCTGGAGGTGGCCAGACCGTTCTGCAGGCTGATCTCACTCTGGCTGACGGTACAGACAGCAGGCAGACAGCTTGTCTGCAAACAGAAAGGTTTCTCTCCGTGCCCAAGATGTTTTGTTGTGCAGCTGCTGGTGGGAGCAAACAAAAGGTGGAGGCTGATGGCACCTCACAAAGCCATTTATCAGAGAGAGCTTCTCTGGGGTCCCCGTTCCAGCTCCCCAGACTGTAATAAATCTCTTACGTTCACCTAGAGAATTACAGCTTACAGCCAGGTCAACCTGAAAGAGTGCCAGAAGTAGGATGAATTTTGGCTACACTCACACCTGCTGATGTCCTCAGCATGGAACTCCCCCTCCAAATACAAAACTGTCTGGAGTTTGTTGACTTGTTCTTCAGTAAAGAGCTGAGGGGCCGTTACTCCTTCCTAAGAACCTCCCCTCTCCCACGGAGGAGCACCAGGGGGTCCGTTCCCACCCAAGCACTTCACAGACACCTGGCCAGCCTTTCTGGAGGGACGAGAAGAAATGGGGCAGAACGCAGACCACTTTGTCCTGATGTATTCAACAGGATCACAAAAGAAAAGTCACTGGAAATGAGAAGAATCTGGATGAGCTTTGTAGTAAAAAACATCCAGAACACTACAAAGGGAACAGCTGGCACCCGCAGAACAGACCGTGGTGCTGCTCGCTGTGAAGTGCTGATCCTCCTCCTGCCACTTGACATTCATAAAAACTGAATTCAAGTCTTCTCCCAGCTCGCTGTACAGCTGTGCCCACGTTCTTGCTCTGATTATAGCGGGAGTTTCCACCACGAAGGCATCTGTCTGGACCGTGCTGTCCCCAGAGCGCAGAGCTCTAACGGGGCAGGGAACCACGCCTCGCATTGCTCCTCTTGAATGCAGCTGGCACAGCTCCCCTCTGCTACCCCAAGAGAGAAAATGATCTACACAAAAACACATGCAGCAGCATAAGGAAAACGCTTCTGCTCTTCTGTCCTTTTCAAAGCTTTTCTCGTAAATTCTGCTGCCCGGATGAAGGGACTGCTCCATGTGGGTGAGGAACTGTAAGATCTCCAGAGCAGTTCGTCCAGCCTTGGTGGAGAACTCCATATCACAGCCTGCTGAAGAGCCTCTGATATTTCCTAGAGAAAAAAACAACTGTATTTAACCCACTTTTTGCCAAGTCTGCCAGCCTAGGGAGCAGGATCAGGAGCTCTCTCCTGCCAAACACTTGATCAGAAACACCTACGGGGATCACCCTGGTTCTGAACAGGAGTGGGTGCCGACACCCTCATTCCTCCCGCTCCAGGTCCACCACTCGTCGCTGGCTGTCCTCCAAATGGAAACCTGCAGCCACTGGCTGGGCTCTTCAGCTACGAGAGGTCAAGTAAGCAAAAGCCACCAGTGTGGTCCTGGGATGCTTCAGCAGCAATTCTTTTTACTTGCCTGCTGACTTCATTCCACAAGGGGCTGTCTTTTCTCTCTCCAGGTTTTCTCGTTAGCAGTATTCCATGTTTCTTTGAGACATATAAGCCTCAGCAGTGCTGGTGAGGGGCAGAGCACAGCAAACACCACGTGCCCACTGGAAGCAGTGCTGTCCCCCAGTCCCAAAAAGCCTTCATCAGAACACAGGGGGCTGTGCGGGAGAAGCGGTGCGGTTCTCTCACATTCAGGATACTCAGCAGTAACAATTTTAAGCAAGTTGGGTTAACTCTGCAGCCCCAAACTCTGCCTCTGTCTCTTTGTCACTACACAGATGAGATAATCAGAAGGAGCAAGGGTCACACTACAGGATGGAGAGCTGGGTACCCACATCAACAATGGAAAACAGTATCGATGTTGCCACTGTGTAGAAGCCTCACCAAAGAAGCTAATTAACTAATCAACCGTTTATACCTTACTGGTTTGGACTGGGATGGAGCCAACTGCTGCCTCACCCAGCAGCAGGGCCTCCCTTGTTTGTCACCGCGCTCCCAGCAAGTAGGCTGGGAGCGACACGGCTGGGACATCGAACCCAAACCTGCCAAAGAGATATTCTCTACCACAGAGCATCACAGAGCTCAGCAATGAAATTTTGGGGGATTTTATTTGTTGTGGGGTTTTTTTTGTTTGTTTGTTTTTGGTTTGTTTTCCTCCCCGTCCACCCCCATTAAATAAATAAATAAATAAATAAAGAGCCCATTGCTTGGAGACTGGCCGGCATCCATGTGTTGGTGGGATGTGGTCAGTGGCTGCCTTTGCACCAACTGTGGGGTTTCTTTCTCACTTTGCTTATTAAGCTACCCGTGCAGTTGGCCCACGAGTTCTTCCAATTTTGCCCCTCAGACCGTCTCCTTCACCCTGCTGTATGCGGGGGAGCAGCTGGGTGGGGGCTCAGCTGCTGGCTGAGGTCACCCTCAGCCGTAACACACGTACCAGCCCTTCAGGTTTAAAGGCTCTATTTCCAGATGAGACATCAATTTGTACTAAATATATGTATATATATATAGGAGGGAAGAAGAGGGTAGGAAAGGGGAAAGAATCACTGAATCACAGCACGGTTGGGTTGGAAGGCACCTTACAGCCCCCCAGCCCCACCCCTGCCGGGGGCCGGCTGCCACCCCCCCAGGTCAGGCTGCCCCGGGCCTGTCCAGCCTGGCCTTGAATTCTTCCAGGGATGGGGCAACTACAACTTCTCTGGGCAGCCTGGGCCAGGGCCTCACCTCCCTCTGAGCANGGCCCGGGCTCGCGGCGGGATGCGGGGAGCGATGCGGGATGCGGGGATGCTCCGGGAAGCGCGGGGATGCCGCAAGGCGCTGCGCGAAGCTCGGCCTCAGGCTGCCCTCCCTGGTAATTGCAGCTTTCAGTTCTAACTGGACTCGGACCGCGCGCAGCGCGTCCCGACACACGTCGCGCTGCACCCCACTTCCGAGAGCCTGCTCCCACGCAAGTAGGGGGATTTTAGCA
>VXAV01009058.1:50754-76335 GCA_013399715.1 Alectura lathami | reverse complement strand
TGTCCCTCTTCAGTGAAAAAAAAAAAAAAAATAGGGGATAATTCTTCCCCTGAATCAATGAAGGCAACGGATGCTTTTTGCAGCATCGCTAAATACAGCACAGCTCCTTTCACTAAAAATAAAATAAAAATTAAAATAAAATAAAGATCCATCCTAAATTTTCCTCAGGAAACTTAATGACGTACATGTCCATAAACACAGGTGTTAATGCTCAAAGGCCAAACCAGATTTCATTAGGTGGGTTATTGTCTGGAACCTGTCAATGTCAGTCTGCTGGTGCAAGAATAGATTAGCGCTGGAATGGCAACTAATCCATAATGTGAAATATATTATAGAATCTTTAATTTACATAGAGATGAAGCCTGCTTACAGAGAACGAAAATCAATAGTGGCTTTTACATCATCCTCTGGGCAGAATATTAAATCTGAAACTCCGTAATGTCTAAACTGCATCAAGAGATTACAAGCCAATAGTACTAACAGCATAAAAAGGATCAGTTTTGCCTTTCTTAATAAACTTGATATATTTGCAGTTTCCAGATTTTTTTTTTTTTTTTCCTTTCAGAACAATTACTGTGTTGCAGACATTCTCATTTTATTAGCATTTGAGGTTATGGCTAGAAGCTTGCGATGCCAGGTGCCATATAAACACAGGGAAAAAAAAATATGATCCCTGCAGTCTAGCCCAAATTTGAGGGATAATTGCCAGGCAGCTATGTTACCTGAAGTCTTGGCAATTTCTTATTTAAAAGCCCACCCATGAACAGACAGCCAAACGACACCAAATTTTATGCTGCAATGATATGAATCAGGGAACAGATTCAGCTTAAAGCAAGTCACTTCAGCAAAGACTGTGTTGTCAGTGCATGCATGCAGCACATGGTGTGATTCCCAGTACAGCTTCCTTCTGGCCTGGATCTGTCCAGAGTGTGACCACAGCACCAGTCTCTGCTGTGTCTGGGAAAGGAACTGCTCGCTTGATTTTGATGTTCTTTCCCTGGAGCTGGCAGGAGCCACACAACAATCTGCTTCAACAGTTCTGTTCTTCAGGCTCTATTTTTCTACAGATTGCTTTGATCTTGAACAGAAGAGAAAGGTGACAAGGAAAGAAAACATTTCCATCAGAACAATGTCTCTTTCCAAAAGCTTGTCACAACGTGAGATACAATTAAAATTGACTGAACACCCACAGCTGGTACATAACAGCCCATGCTGCGCTTTCATGGTGAGTCACGGGAGCGGGGCACAAAGAACACGGTGCGCCAGAACATCGCCGCTCCCTGGCTGGGTCTCTGCACGCTGTTCCGCAGGTCCGAGCTGCGATGCTGCCTCACGTTTTTTCCCCACTAGCTGCTCTCCTTCCTTCCTTCCGTATGATTAATACAGGCATTTGTTCACAATGAACTTTATTTGGACACTGAACATTCTTCCCTCCTCTGGTTTTAATCAGCTTTTCACGACTCAGATCTGTTGTCAATCTGCTGTACTTGAACTTACAGAGATGCAACAAGAACCAGCAGGTGCAAGGGGACAGAAGCAGGGGGCGGGAGAAGAACAGGGGAGTGATACCATGGGTGAAGTGGGGTTGGTTGCAGAGAGGGGATGGGGAGCAGTTTGGCAAGGAACTGAGGGTCTGGGGAGCTTGGAAGGATGGCGCTGAGGATTGCTGGTGCCAAAGGTGAAGACACCTGGCACACACAGCCAACCAGCGGACAAGCACGGTTTGGAGGAGGTAGGAAAAGGAGAAGCATGTGAGGGACATGGGCAGAGGTGTCTGTGCCTTGTAGAGAAATCAACCCCGTGCTCTCAAGTGGCATCCCAGAGCCCTCCACTGCCAGGAAAGCTCCTGGGAACCAGAGGCAGAGCCCGTTTCTGCAGGCGTTAGTCCAAACGGAAGGTGACCACGGGTTGCTGCGCTTTGTCCGTTAGCTCACATCGTAACGAACATCAGGCTGGGGCTTGTCCTTGAGATGGTACTGCTGTGAGCATGATGAAAGTTTGGAAGGTTTTTTTTCTACAAAATCTTTTGGAGCATAGAAATGAGCGTTGAGCCAGCCTGGCTAACAGCGATCTGTAATGCAGCTTCTGCGTGTACAGCAGACACATGTACAGGCAGGGCATTTCTCCTGTAAAGCTCTTTCTCCACTGCAGCATTCAAAGGCTTACAGCTATTCTGCATTCCTCCTTTCTCCATTGCTCCTGCTGTTGTGGGCAAGTCCTTTGATTTCTTTGGTTGTGCCCTATTTAGGCAAATAAAATACAGAAGAGAGGCTTAGATACTGGAAATTCCATTAGACAGATTGATGTTTCACAGAAAAAGGGGGGGATTCATATATATGTATATATATATATATATATTTTAAGATGCAGACAGATTAATTAGTTATTTTGATGAATGATTTCTTTCAAGGCAATTTACTTCATTTTACCCACAGATAATTCTATTGAAGTGCCTAGTGTCTGAATCGCACAATTATCATATCTTCCTGTCGCTGTAGATCTCTAGCCAAAACAAATTCTGGGGCTGACATTTTAATTTGTATCTGCATTTCAGCTCTACCAGATGACTGCAGTTTCTCGAAATGATCTAAAAAAACCTTATGTGAACAGGTGGTGAAAATGCAGCAAACAGACTTCCCATCATTCTACTCCTCTGTTACTTTCTCAGTAATGAATCTTCCTTAGGATGTGACGCTCTCAGGCGTGTACATGCTTTGCTGCATTTTCATCAGCTTCTAGCGAGGATCCACTTTCTCTGATGAGGTTGCGCAGAGCTGGGCACCGTGTTGGCACATGTACACGTGCTTACCATCAAGCACATACGGACACATCCCTAGCATTCTGACTGTGCCTGGCCCACCACTAATTTTAATAATTCAGGATCAGTTTAAGAATGGACCCAAAAAAACCCTTACACACATCAAAACTTGTCTGATTTTTTCCATGATTGTTAGTTTCAGTTAAATGTCACCTCTGCTCACAAATATTTCTTCACTTATTACCACTGAAAATTGGAAGTTATGGTCATGAAAACATGGTGTAAGAACAGGAATGAGCAAAAGTGAAGTCAAGAGTGATCTGAAATGTCACAATAGAGTCTGTGCTGCTATAGCAAAGACCTGAAAAGTGATCAGCATCCACTGAGAAGTGAAATATTTCTGAAAAAATCTGATTTGCCTCATATGTGATGGAAGTGCTGGTAACATCTTCACTGGAGAGCCTAACAGGTGCTGTATTAATATGGGCATGGCATTGCACAGCAGTCCAGCCTCTAAATGCAGCTGATTTGTTATGATGTTGGTGATTGAAACACTGGAAGAGCCAATTCTGCGGCTGGTGTGCAGTGTCAGGAGACCGGAGCAACCGAATGCCCCTAGCTGTGCCCTGTCACAGCGAGAGGCCCTGCCTCTGTGCGCCAGCTGGTCACTGAGCTGTGTCTGGGCTGGCCTTTGGCAGCCCAGGCCTGCACCTGTACAGGCAGCATGTCTGTACCCGTCCTTTCTTGTTAACTCTTCACCATCCCGCAGACTTCCCAGGTGTTCCCCCAGCTGTTGCCATGCAGGTTCTCCATGTCGCAGCTGGAGGTACGAGATGCTCAACAGGACCTGAGACTTGCCTGAGGAACACGGACCGTGCTGCCAGGCTGGAGAGGGACAGCTGAGCAACAAGGGTGCCTTTTCCATTAGGCACAAAAAAAAGGAGGCCAATTCTTGAGTGGTGCTGGCAGGCACCAGGCAGAACAGGAGGTGTGCTGGAGTGGGGAGAGGGGAGAAGGCCCGGCCAGGCAGGGAGGTGGCAGAGGGAACGTGCCCAGCAGCCAGGCCAGGGACAGGAGGGGAAGCTCCTCAGCAACGTGCCACCTCATGCAGGTGACACACACCTGGCAGCAGTGGCTTTTGGTGCCCGTGGCAAGGCCACATCTGCTGCAGGGTGCTGGCTGCCTCTGGAGCAGGCCCCAGGGCTGCTCTGCAAAGGCCCGTCAGGCCCTGTTGTTGACAAGCAGCTACGGGAATGCTCTCCTTTGCACGTCAGTGGGCAAATCCTGCAGATGACAGAGCACTGCTGCTAGTTGCTTGGGTTTTAATCTTCTAACTCCTGCAGGAGTATGCCTGCACCTAGGATAATTATAGTACTGTGGTTTCCATAGTTCCTTCTCATTCGTGCTGTATAGCTGAGGAAAAGCCCTGCTGTCCTGGGAGCTGTAGTTGCAAAGACCGCTTCCTTCAGTTCATTTCAGTTTCCTTGTGTTTGAAGTGACAATGTGCTCTGCTACATCCTGAGTTAAGGCCCCTTGGCAGGGTAGATCAGCTCACGCAAGATTTTATGCTGTACCACAGGTAGGCGGCAGATACCCGACACCTGGCAAGCATGCGTGTGGCTCTGTTTGGTGTAGGTAAGCTACGCTTCGTCCTGCTGCAGGCTCACCGCTGGTGGGATCCCAGATGGTAAGCAGGCTCACCCAGGAACAAACCTTCAGGCTCTGAACCTCACTTGTTCGTCCACCCCAAGTCCTGTTGGTGAGTGGACATCCAGACCTGATGGATGGACTTAACCTCATGGGAGGATGCAAGCGTGTGTGTGCTGCTCTTGGTGGTATGTTTGGACCTTCGTTTTCTGTAGTGCTAGTCTCTGTCGTGTATACAACAAGGCTTTCTGGGGTTGTGAAATACACTCCACACTGCTGGGAATTTCCACCCACCTCACCTCCATGTACATTCAGAGAGCAGTGTATGATTTTCTGCCTCCTCCCTTCTACCAAAGCAAAGCGGGTTTGGTGGCCAGTAAAGCAGCTGAGGTCAGAGAGCCCAGGTCTCAGGCTCTCATCCTCTGGAGCTAATGTGAGCAACCTGGTACAAGTCAGGCTGCTCCCATTAACTTCCTTCCACCTCATTTGTAAGTTCAGGACAGCAGGTGCTTCCCAACGGAGCTGCATGACAAGGAGGCTGGAGCTTTGCTGCATATGTGTGGTCAGGGCAGTGAACAGACCTGGCAGATCCAGGTCTGGATGGTAGAGAGGGAAATTGTATTATCTGTGTGTTTTTCTACATGAAAAGCTCAGAAAAAAAGTTTTTCTTTAAGATGAAGCTTGGCACGGCTTATAACTCCTGTTGTCCCCAGGACAAGCCTCCCCCAGCTGTGTCCACACAGCTGCTGAAGGGACAAACCTCTCCAGCAGCTGCTGGGAGTGGGAGCAGGGCAGCTTCTGCTGTGTTTCAGTGTCCAAGCACTGATTGCAAATCAACTGGGAGAATGTGTTTCTGCCAGGCTGATGGAAGCAGAAGCTGCTGCGTGAGCAGGTCTTAGTTGGGTGGGATGGTGGTGGGCCTGCAGTAAGCAGTTGGCTTACACAGAGATTTCCAACAGGTATTTTTGGGTGTGAAAATGTAAAAGGACACATGGAAAACAATTTCTTGTTGCAAGTCCAAACCTTTCAAAGACACTTTGCAACAGGACAAAGGCTTCAAGTCAGACACAAAACCAGCTTAGGGACAGGCCTCCTGACAAGTGGTTTATACAGTCATCTGGGGCACTGCAAAGAGAGCTGCGTGGGCATTTTGATGAACTGTCAAACTGGAGTCGGGAGGAATTTCTGTAAACTGCGGATTCACAGCGTTTTGTTCTATTATTGCAGCAAAACTGTATTTAAAGACATAATGCCAGAGATGCGGGAGATAATGTGGAAAATAGGGTCAAGGAATATGTAATAGTTTAGCAAAATACTGGCTGCCATAGAAAATTTGTTTCACAAGCATCAGTACCTGTTCATCAATGCTAGCAGTGGTGGGATTGTCTGTTTGTTTGTTTGTTCCCTGTGTCTTGGGTGTTTTGATAGTCCTGGAGAAGGAGAGCCACACTTCCTCCAGAAATGGCACACGCTTCTCCCTGAGCCTCAGCCCCAGGAAGGACAGGACATCTTTAAGTCACTTATGTGCACTCAGTTCTTTTCCAGTCTGGTGCTGTGAGTAAAAGAGCCGAATGTTACAGCAGTCATGGGTCAGTCCCTATCAAAGAGATGGACACCGCTAAGTGAATTCCAGTGGACCAGAAAGCCATGGTTAATTAATAATTTTTTAAATTTGCATTATGTATAGGTTATCTGCAATTCTAAGCTGAGGACCAGGGTACACTGTGGCAAGTTCCCTGCAGTCAGTGTCCTGCCTTGATTGTTTCAGATGATCTGGCCCAGAGGATGTCAAGTATGCCTGCATCTTGGGCTGGAGCTGCATGACTGTGAGCCATTTGGCTTCTCAAAGGAGACACTTTTAATGGTATCTTTACCTGCTCTGGTCTATCTGTTGGGGAGACGGACACTCAGGTGTTAACTCTTCATCTGAAATACTCTTTCTGCCTCTGATAGGATGTAAAGACATCGTTGGCCAGGGAAGACCATGGTCTAATTTTAAATAATGTTATTTCCAAAGCTCGTGCCCCATGGTAGAGCTTTCTGTAATGCCCCAGTTCAAAATTTTGAAATATTTGTTATAAGTGTGCTCAGTGTTATGAATAATGTGGTAAACATTAAATTACAAAGAGCATCATGTGAAAGATGAAAAAAAAAGTCAAGGGGCCCATCCTTTCCCTGTCCACCACGAGAATGTAGGCAGTGAACTCATTTGTAACCCTTTAAGGCAGCTGATTCCAAGAAGTAGAAGAGGAGGATCCATAGTTAGCCTCTGGAGGCCATACCAGTGGCTTACTCTGGTGTTGCTGTGGGTCATTGGTACATAGCATTTAATACCAGAAACGGCCATTACATCATCAAGCCAGACCTCTAGTATTTTACAGGCTCTTCTTATTTTACACCCATTTATTCCTCTACAGAGTCCACTGGCTTGAGCCACCCCGCCATCAACTATGGGAACCCCAATTTTCTCGGGACTGTCACCCAGTGCTTACATACCTGGTTGAAGTGGGCTAAATGTGCTTCAGCTTCCATCCATCAGCTCATCTTACATCGTTTTGTTTGATTCATGGGTTCCTCAGACTTCCCATTCTCTCCAGATGGTACATCTGCTATACTCATGTCAGTTTTTAGCTTTACTTGAATAAGCAAAATAACTTGTGTTCTTAATCCTCCCACTGTCCACAAATGTTCTCTTTCAGACTCTTTTGGATGAAAAGAAACATACTTTTATAAGCATGAGAACAGCTTGGGTGGCAATGTTCAGCACTCTTCTCATGTAAGTGTATGAAAAAAGGAAAGGGAAAATCACCTCTCAGCTCCCACTTGTGACACCTTCTATTCAAGGACCTACAAAAAAGTGATTCAAGACACCCAGCCTGGGATTCCCAAAGTGCGTCTGTCATTGAGCACTGGCACACAAGCTCAAAGGGGGGCGTCCTCTGTGGCTACTTGTTGGGGAAAGGAAATGTTTTACACCCATCGTCATAAAGGGCAACAATACAGGGAGCTACAGGCTCAGACCCTGGGAAGACCATGAGCCAAGTCCTCCTGTGAGCCGTTTCCAGGCATGTGAAGGACCAGAAGACAACCAGGAACAGCCAGCACAGCTTTAGCAAGGCCACAGCTACCTCTGTGCAGTGGGGCTCTTTACCTCGTCTTTAGCAAGGCTTCCAGCATGGTTCATAGAATCACAGAATCATAGAATCGTCTGAGTTGGAAGGGACCTTTAAAGGCCATGCAGTCCAACTCCCCTGCAGTGAACAGGGACACCTACAGCTGGGTCAGGGTGCTCAGAGCCCTGTCCAGCCTGGCCTTGAAGGTCTCCAGGGGTGGAGCATCCACCACCTCTCTGGGCAACCTGTGCCAGTGCTTCACCACCCTTATCATAAAAAACTTTTTCCTTATATGCAGGCTAAATCTCCCCTCTCTCAGTTTGAAACTGTTTCCCCATGTCCTATCACAACAGGCCCTGCTAAAGAGTCTGTTCCCTTCTTTCTTGTAGCCCCCATTTAGACACTGAAAGGCCGCCTTTCAGGTCTCCCTGGAGCCTTCTCTTCTCCAGGCTGAACAGCCCCAACTCTCTCAGCCTGCCCTCACAGGGAGGTGTTCCATCCCTTGGATCATTTTTGGGGCCCTCCTCTGAACACGCTCCAACCGCTCCATGTCCCTCCTGTCCTGAGCATTCCCCATGTGGACGCAGCACTCCAGGTGGGGTCTCAGCAGTGCAGAGCAGAGGGGCAGGATCACCTCCCTTGCCCTGCTGGCCACGCTTCTTTGGATGCAGCCCAGGATGTGGTTGGCTCTGTGGGCTGCGAGGGCACACTGCTGGCTCATGTCCAGCTGTCATCCACCAGTACCCCAAGTCCCTTTTGTCAGGGCTCTGCTCAATCCTAGCATCTCCCAGCTTATATTGATAGCAGGGGTTGCCACGACCCAGGTGCAAGACCTTTCCGTGCTGGATACTCATGGGAGGTATGAGAGGATGGGTGGACTTGCAGTCTAGATGAGAAAGTGGGAGTGTCAGGCTTGAAGGTCACTTGATTTAAGTCCAGCTGGTAGCTAATGACAAGGGCTGTTCTTCAGAGGCTGACAGGCGGGCCAATGCTGCCTAACCTTGTCATCAGTGACCTGAATGATGGGGCAGGATCTGTGTAAGCTCACAGGTGACACCAAATTGGGAGGAGGAGTGGGTATGCTGGAGGGCAGGGCTGCTGATCACAGGGATTATTATTTTTTAAATCTGTGTTGGAAAAAACTTTCAAGATCACCAAGGCAAAACAACTACCCGACCTACTGAGTCCCATCACTACACTGTGTCCCTTAGTGCCACGTCCACATCTCTCTTAAATATCTCCAGGGACAGGGACCACACCGCTCCCCCAGGCAGCCCATTCCAGCCCTCTCCATTACAGTTCATGGAAATGTCAAAGCTTCCCCTCAGCTCCTCTCTGCTGCTAAATTTGATATTATACACTGGTAAGATGTTGTCTTGGGCTACCCGCACCTGGGAGACAGTGCCTCCCTCTCACTGTCTGTCTACCCTCCCTACAGCTCAAAGCACTGCCATCAAGATGAAATCCTTCCTCTGGACTGGCCCAGGATGCTTCCTGGCCGCACTGCTGGCTTCCCGTCATCCCCCTCAGAGGCATCTCACGTATCACCTCCACACCTCACAGGCTACCCCAGCCTATGAGCCAGAGCTCATTTCCCGAAGTCTCTTACAATGTTCACCACAGAGAGGACACGCTCTCACAAAATACACTTGCTGGCTCATTACCCCATTTATTTCTGGAATGCCATATCCTAAAGGTCTAGCTGTGATGATGTGCACACTTGGGCACAGTCCTGCTCTTCTACCTGCACATTTATTTGCTCCTCTGTAAATGGCAATAGAATTTCTTTGAGCCAAAACCAGCCTGAGGTCAAGAGCTGGGCTTCTGTTTTTCCCATCAGCAACAAACCCGTAAGCTCTCCTGGGCAGGATTTTGTTTCTTGTTCTGGTTCTCATAGTCAGCTGCTGCAACCCAGGGGCTGTCACAGGGCTCTGCACAGATGGAGTTGTAAGGGATGTTTTTGACTCAAGAAAGCTGTAAATGGCCTGTGACCTTTCCACAGGAAATATTCTCTCTGCTGCAGTTGAACCAATTGATGCTGGTTGCAAAAAACCTCTTGGGCTCTGCCTTTACTAGGAACAAAATGAAGCCATTCTTCATCTGCATTAGCAAGCACCTGGCAAAACCCTACTGCTTGTGAGGCTTTCTGTAACTTCCATATAAATTAAGAGGTCAGGTAAACCACACACTTCTTACTGCCTTTAACCTGATGCAGAAGCTCCCCGCTGCTGCGTCTCCAGTTGGATTTTCACTAGCTGGGCTGGAGGCATGTCTAGGAGCACACGATGGGAGCTGTACCCAGACCCCAAGGCCCCACAGACCCCACAAAGCATCACTGTCTTTCCCACAGCCTGTTATTGGAAGCCCTTCATGATACTGGCTCCTTTTTACACTGACATTTGCTTCTGCATCACCTGGTTGGTGGCAGCCTGTAGGGTTGACATGGTCTTTTAAAGTTGTTAGGCTTTAGAACTGGCATGAGGGAAGCATAAAGGTAACGTGATGGAACCTATCTTTTGCAGGAGTGGAAATTGCTCAAAACTTTTAAAAAGATGCTAAGCTCTCTGTGCTGATTTCTCTTAGGCATTCATCCCACAAATGCACAGAGTAAGCTTCTCTTACCTCTAAATTCCTCACAGCAAGCACTGGGGCAGGGAAGTAAGAAGGAGAGGCAGCAGATATTTATATTTCCTACGTCCTTGACATGACCGCTTTCTGCTCACGCTGCCATCTGCTGTGATGGCATATGATTGCCAAGGGTTCCTATCTTTGAAAACAGTATTACTATTTTATCATAAACGGCCTGAATTACCCTGCATATGGCCTTACCTTCCCGTGTGTACTGACATCCTTAGAGGCACACAGCTGCTGCTAGGGATTTTTCCTGCTGGTTTCCACTGCAGGGATCAGCGCCCTGCTGACTCCTATCTCAGAACAGCTTTCCAGAAGGAAGTGCTCTCCACAGTGACATAATACCAGGTAAGCCTCACCTACTGCTGCAGCACAGCTCTGTCTGATGTTAAATATGGAATCCACAGATATTTTGACACATGGAAAAGACCTGCGCTCAGGGAAGTCCTTTATCATATGATTAAGCTGTCATTTAAACAGTGCAAAAAATAACTTCCAAGTGGAGGAAAAAGCAACAGTCTTTTTTTGCAAATCATTGCTGAAGGTGAGATGATTGAAAGGGAAACAGAGCAGCATCTTGTTCCATTTTTAACTTGACTAAAACAAAGTGTCGCATCACTTTGTGAGGCGGAGGAAAAGATGGAGATTCTGCTGCTTAGATGTCTGGAGAGAGACACGTACATTTAATGAGTGCTCATTAAAACAGCCTTTAATAGAACCAAGGAGAACCAGAGAAATGCTGAACAGAATAGGGGGAACTACTGGGCTCTGACGAATGCTTTGCCTCATCTCTGGAGAGGAATACAACATTCCCTGGTATGACAAATCAAGTGTAAATGCGAAGCAAACACTGAGTCAACATGAGCTGGAGATCAAACAGCTGCTGTGGCTGTTGTGTACATGCCTCCACCAGCACAGCCCAGCTGCAGCAAAGATATCCTGGGCAGGTAAATGTCTGTTCCTGCATCTCCTCACTAGCTGGCATCACAAGGGAGAGATCAGCCTCTCTGACCAGTACTTGTACCAGCAGCAACCAGCACCCTGGGACCCCTCTCCGGGCTCCTTCCTGCTAGCAGGAAAGCCCAACTTCAGCAAATGCACGGTGGGGAGCAGAGCTAGGTTGCTGCTGCCACCTGAAGAGGGCTGCTGCTGGAGAAAATCGGGCCAGCCTGAGCTATCCTGTGAGAGCTGTGGTGGCAGATGCAGGGGTTGCAGTGACCTGAGGCTATGGACAAGGGTGAGTGTATTTTGGCTAAGCCAAATGTGGCCAGCCAAAGGCAGACTAACCCTGGTCAGAATGAGCCTGATGAATGAAACGGACTGAGCAATAAAGAGTCATGACATTTTTCTGTGGCTTCTTCCTAGAAGGAAGAAAACACAAAACACAAACTCAGCCTCAGCACTGAGAACTCCAGGGACTGAAAATATGCTGCTCAATTAAAAATAAAAAAGTCATCAACCACCATAACAAAAACATCTGCTTTATTAGTTTTCCCAGAAAGCCTGTCTGAAGGGATTGGGAATCCAGCACTGACAATAAGTCCTGGAGTCCATTTCAACAAGAAACCAGGCTGCAGAGGCAGCCAGAACATTAAGGGAGAGGTCGGGCTGCTGCTGCGTGGCCCTGGCACAGCGGAGTGCATGCTACCTTGCCAAGCAGCGAACTCAGCCACATCCGCAGAGAAATGCAGCCAGCAATGAGCCCATGGGGTGTGCAGGACCTGGGAGGGGGTCGGTGGGAGCAGAGAGGAAGCTTGCCCTGCTCCCCTCTCAAGAGCAGGGGATCTGACTCACTGCTCGCTTTGATGGCAGGAAGGATTCTTCTGCTGGGTCGAACCGACCAGCCTAATGCCTGAGACCCTGGGGTGGTGAGGAAGGGCTCTCTTACCCTAGCTTGCTGCATCCTCTGCATCTCCCACCCTGTAAGCTGAGCGATCTGCAGCATGATGATTCTTGTCCTGGAAATCACAAGAGGATGCTCTTGATCTTGACAGCTCAGAAGGATGATGATGACAAACTCACTGCACCTTAAGAACATATTTATTAAGGCTCTCTGTCAAACATCATTTAGACCTCATACATCATAATAAAAAATAAAGATGAAACCAGTTCTGCTAGGCCACTGCTGGGAAGAAAGTGTCTTGGTGCAGTAAAACACCTTTTGTTGTCAGATAAAGGATCCCCTGAGCTGAATGGCAATCCTTACAATTAGCACAATTAACACAAAATAAGGGGATGAAACACTTCGGCAGATATGAAAGAACAAAAATCCAGTAAAATTCACAAGCTGAAGATGTCCAAGCAAGAGCTGATTTGCGTGTAGTGACTCAGTGTTGGCTGTTACGTGCTGTACAGCACTGGTTTTGCTCAGCTCACATCCAAGAAAGAAGAATGCAAAAAGTAACAACCCTGGGGGGCATTTTGTTATGAGGATGAAATTTTCAATCAAAGAAATAAGGGAAAGGTGTGGGGGCAAAGGTGCTGGCTTTAAAAGCAGTTCTAGAAAGAAGTTTAGTTGGATCCATACGATCCTAGATCATTCCAAACAACTTTAAAAGGTGGATATGATTTGGAAGTTTTTAAAAAGCCTGCATGTCTGCAAAGGGAATTCTTTGTCACACATCGCAGACCAGTGCTATTTCCCATACTGTTTTCAGTGATGAGGGTAAGATACTCATTAACTGCACGGGCCTTGCATTTGATTAGACATCAGGACTCTGGCTACGGGCCATGGTGAGGCTGCAGACACTCTGGTCTCCTGCTATAAGCAGGGCCACTCTTAGCCCTTTGCTAAGAAGGGAGGATAGCTCTACTTAGTCCAAATGTCCGCCTAACCCAGCAGCCTGCCCCCGACGTGACCTACAGACACTTGAGAAGAATGCAGGAACAGGCACATGCACCTGTAAGGCTGCAGCTGAGCCTCCTAGAGCCAAAGGCCAGCCCTGGACTACAGTCTTTAATTTCAGCTGGTGAGCAGAAATAAAGCAATAAAACTTTGTCTATCACAGCATGGCGGTTCTCTGGTGTGCCCGACTGATAAACAGCTTTCAATTATTTTGTCCTTGTAAATATGCTTACTATTTATTATTGGCCATGGAAGTTTTCTGCTATATATCTATTATTAAAATCCAGCTGTTTCCCTCTGCTTAGTTCCAGACACAGCTCACAAAAGTACGCTATGTCCAGAGCGCATCAAATGCCGTATGTTTGGAAAGGGGGCACCGGTTGCTCCTGGGAGGTCTGTTACTTAGGTAGTTTTGGTCTTCTGTAACACTGCTGAGGTGGTCACTGAGGCAGTGTTGGTCCTGCACGATTCCAGTACCAAAGGGTCCCCAGCACAGCCTTCAATTACCTGCAAAGTTTTGTTGCTCCCCATGAAACTCCCCCTTAACCACCCCCAAAATCCAGCCATCCTTCCTGGCGTTACCTAATGTCCTTACACCATCATCCATTATGTTGAGCAATTTCTCGCGTCTCAGCCACTGTTCCTTGCACCGTGTTCAGTGAGCTTAACCCTGAGCCATTTTCCTGCTGCCCCAGCAGAGATAACTCTTCAGACTCTTCTCTCTGCAAAGGACGTATCCAGCATGTGAAGATTTCTAAATCCCTTTTCAAAAAAACACCAATGCAAATAATTAATTTTACTTTCCTCCACAGCCTTTTTGCGACTGCCTTTTTTTTGTAAAGCCCTTGCTGCACCCACAGATTGTCTGGGCACACTTCCTGCTTGGCACAGTTTTATCAGAGGTTTCTTTACGCTCTGACATGCTGTGCTCTCCAGAGTCCTCTACGATTTGCCTTATTATGCCTATACATTTAACTAGTCAGAGCTCTTTTCATTTGGGGTATTTTGTTTCTAACAGCCTTCTCGACCTCTCGCCTAATCTCACACTCTTTTCGATATCTTTTCAGAGTCTTTTTTTGAGGACGAATACATTTATTTTGTACACATTATTGGGGGTCTTTGAAGAATCTCTGAGCTGCCTTGCCAGCCATTCACCATTCTAGCTGCTCCTTCCATTGGAAGCAGAATTCATCTCTACAGCACTACCCCTCCTAAATTTAACCCTCACCAAAATCGATGTGCTGGCTACTCTTCTCTTACAAGGGTGCTGAATTTGAATAAACAGTTGTTGTCAGAGCATTTTATTTCATAGTTACATGCTGAATCTCAGCCTCTTCCTTCTTCCTGCTGTCTCTCTCAGCAATGACAGGGAAAATGTGCAAAGCAGAACAAGATATTCCAGGACCAAGCCTTTACTTTACAGAATACATCTGATAGGTACTGTGTATAGTTTTTCACATTTATTGCAATGTGTTTTATGACATGTTTTGCCTTCTCCTTTAGATGAAATATTTATTTCTCCCTTCTCTTCACTGTTTTCTCCACTACAGATCCTCATACACCTCACAGCTAAATTTTCTTCAACAAAATTGAGCTTATACAATGAAAATAAATGGCAGTGGGTCAGAAAAAAAGTGCAGTAGAAGTTAATTTGGATAAGAAAGGCAGACTTGGAAGGGCACACTGGCACAGCTCTACATTCAGTAATTCCAGCTAGCTTTGCTTGCAGACTTTGCAGAACACTGCAGTGCCTGGTATTTCCTTCTGCAGTGTCAGTGGGTCTACAGAAGTCCAACTGAAGTTTGCACATCTGAATTTAATCCCCTGAGTTTAGTATCTTCTGCCATCTCTTTGCATTAGAACATATTTAATTTTATATTTTTACAAAGAATACTGTTTTGGTATTTTAAATGTGAAATTCAAAGAAATGGACAATCATTCAGTTTTTTTTTTAGAAAGGAAAATTTATTTATAATTACATACACCACATACAAAATTAACATGTAACTGAAACATGTAATTGTTTCAATCATTTATGACCAAACACTTACAATGTTGACTACAAAACTGTACAGTTTATATTTAGTAACCGATGCTTACAGCATAGTGCAATCATAACATTTTATAAACAAAATAATTTGTGCCTTTTTTTTTTTTAAATAAAGTGCATTAAATGACTATCTTGTATACAACAAGAAGCTCTGTAGTTGCAATCCAAAGCTTTAATCTTAAGGGAAACTGAGGCAGAGGTGTTTTGTTCCCCTTTAAAATGATTTTATATACTGGCAAGCTATGGTTCAAACTTCAACCACAGTTCAATCAAAAGCCCTAACTTGTATAAGAAATAACCACAGGCTGCTATGTACCACACCAGAAGCTGCTTCTCGGATGAAAAGCACAACATGCAGAATTCAAGTTACTGCTTTAAAGCCATTGTCTCCTAGTGGGATGTGTAGAGTAGAAACAGCCCCTGTGCAGCTGCAATTGCTAAAGCTTTTAGAATTTCACACTGTAATCAATAGTATCAGGAGTTTACACGAGTTGTGCAATGTTTCCTAGGAAAAGCTCTCTGAAAAATTCATAGATGGGCACAGCAAACCATAGGTTATTTTCAGTTGCATTTGGCAACAGAAACAAAGTAAGGGTCTAGTTAGGATGCCTACAAAATTTTGAGTGGTTCTTCCTGCCCAGGGTATTCTGAATTTCACGGCCTGGAGTTAATACAGAGCTTTATAGCTTCATTTCAGAGGCACACTTACAACATTCCATTTTTCCATAAAATTTCTTTTTATTTGTAAACACATTTACAATCAACTTTTGTAGGTTTTGGCTGTGACAATAAAGCTGAGACCAAACAAAGCACAACGTAACTGTAGATTTTAGCCCCAAAGACCAAAAAGATGCAGGCATGCAAAATGGATAGAAGTCTAACGCGGCCAATCGTAGAAACAACGACAAAAAGCAGGAAGCCCATTGCCTAGAAGAGTCCGTGCTCTCCTCCTCTACACACATGGGACTGCTATCAGCTCCAGCGGAAAACGCATTCAAGCGCAAGCAAGTAGCCCTAGAGACTGCCTCAATATTTTGATGTACATGCAATCCATTTACCTGCCTCTTCAGCTGCAATACCCATTCCACACTTTTAGCACAAATCATGAGTGCTGTTTCCAAATGTTGGAAAACTACATTCTGCTTCTACATAGGTTAACCTGCAGGACTAGCCCAAGTTCAGAAGCAGACCACCCTGTGTTGAGCACACTCTGGAACAGCTGTTGTGCGAAATGCTGCACGCTGGAGCATGCTGACTGCCAACAGCAACTCCCCTCCTCCCCGACCAAAGGCAGCCTCTGCTTAAAATGGATGGGCCGTGCTAAAGAAAAGAGATGAAATTTGCTTTAAGCGTCATTGAAGAAGGCTATTCTTCAGAGAGCTTGCTTCCAAAACCGGCATGTCTTGACCCTATGATTAATGCTGAAAGCAAACCCTTCCCTCCCTGTAATGCCCTTGTGAGCTCCCTGGGGCACAGACACCATAGGGAACTGAGCTCACTACCAAGGGAGGGAGCTGTCAGTGCAGAACAAGAGAGCAGCAAAGCAGAGACCCGTGGATGGGGCACAACTCCCTCAGCTCCACAGGGACACAAAAGGGACATGGCTATCTCCATTCTCAGAGGGCCAGCTCATGCTGCTTTCATTTGTGTCCGATAAAATAACTCTTCCTTGAAAGCAGAGGAACCTGAGTTCCCTATTATTTTGGCGCATTTCATCCTAGCAGGTACTGCAGTAAGAGAGAACTTCTGTGGGGACCAAAATTAACCAGGGCATTAAGAGCTCCAGCCAGACACCCAGAGCAGGGCGCCCAGGAGGCTTGGGAATATCCCCAAGGAGGAGACCCCACAGCCTCTGGGCTCCGCCACCCGCACAGCACAGCAGTGTTCCTGGTGTTATTTAAAAAAAAAAAAAAAAAAAATCTATTTTGTTGGGGTCCATTCCTTACAAGTATAAGGTTACTCAATTATCTAAGGTGAATCTCTGAAGGACAGAGTCTTCAGCACACACAGTTAGACTTGCTTTTTCCTTGAGAAACCAGGACCAGGTCTGAGCTCAGACATCACGGTGTGTCATGTATTTGGGATCAAATGGTTTGGAGGATTATCACAGTATAAAGGAAGGAGTAGCAGTTCACTCGTTTTTTCCCTCAAAAAGTGAATCAGGTAAATTTTCAGCATAAAGCAAATGCTCAAAGCTGTTCAATTAAAAAGTGCTGATGAAGTATTTGAAAGAGTTTGGCTATAAAAATCATGGGATTAACATTGATTCTCTATCTGTTCTCTAGTTAAGAAATCTATTTGTGAAGCTTCCACAGAGTTAAAAATGTATCAGTGCTTTGTTTTTTAAGAAGTTCTTCTGAATAGAGATCTACGAAAACCTTTCTGTATAAGCTTTTACCTAAGAACGTATGTGGGAGAATGAGGCAAGCTCCTGAAACACAGAGGATTGTGCCAGTACTGAGGGGAAAAAGAAGGGGGGTGGGGTGGAGGCGAGGGGGACTTAAGGGGAAGAAAGCAACTCTGTGGCCATCACTTGAATGCTCTGCACTACTACTTGATGAAGCCCTTAATGAAGCCCTTAAATGTGCAATTAGTGTCTCTGAATACTCTAGGCTTTTAGAAGGGTCTGTTTTATTTAGAGGTAAATCAGGTAAATCACTTCACTAGTTCTGGGACAGAAAAGTCTCCCGTAATACCATCTTACCCAGTTAAACACTCATTATGTCAGCAAGAGTTTGTAAAAATTGCCTTCTTGTACGTGGAGTAAAAAGCAAAAGGTTTGGGGAGGTCAGGAAAACGTCCCCAAAAGGCAATCCAAGGAATTTGGGATGGCAAGTGTGACTGACTTTTGTTTTTACAAAGACAGCTCTATTGTCAACCCATTTGCAACCCAACCCCCCTCAGAAAATCTTTCCATGGCACTGAATTAGTTTGCATCACAGCAGCGAGGCACCGGTTCATGCAACGTGGTTTCATCTAACCTACATTCACTCACATTTTCTTCTCCTCCAGAAGAGGTCTGTATTACAATGCGATATGCAACTGTGCCTTCTTTTAGTCTGGCTTACAAGACCCACAATAACTTTGTGAATAAACCTCAGCACAGACATTTTTGGTCCAAAGGCATATTGTTTTCAAAGATACAGCCACTGTAAAGTTACAGGCCCAGATGCTCCTCAGAAAAAAAGGGAACATACAAGGATTTGAATACAACATGAGGTTGTGTTTGAAGGGAGGAGCACCTCGCTCCTGAGGTATTTCCTCCTTTCCCTGCTCCAGACACCACCCAACAGCAGCAGCAGTGCTGGCCTCAGGGACACGCTGCGCCCACAGCAGCAGCTGCGGGGCATTCTGCAGGTGCTCTGTGCACGCCGTGGGAGGCTCCAAGAGCGCAGCTCAAAATAACCTTCTCCCAGGGGAAGCTCCCATTCAGGCATCCTCCCTATCCAAGCTTGAGCACCAATTACTCGGCTGATTTTCCGAGCCATAAAGACTTGCATCCCGTCATTTTTCATCATCTACTTAACATGAAAGCAGATATCCTTGAGGCACCTCCAGATTTTTGGTCCATTAAAAGGATCTGCAAATTCTTGGTCTCAAGAAGCCTTTCAAGTTTACTGGTACTCCCATCATTCTTTTACTGAGAGACAGGGAGATAAACACACCTAATTTATCTTCCGTGCACTATATATATATATATTTTTTTTTACCTATTACATATCAGGCATGACCTTCCTTTTAGTTTCCTCACTATAAGCAGAGATTGTGAGGTCTCCTCTTCATTGCACATCTCTGAACTACCACTACGCCAAACGAAACGTGACATTGAAAGAGAGGATAAACCTTCACTTTATATATCAGCATTCACAACTGTAAAAAACAGAACATTTAAATACATAGAATTTTGTTTGCCAGTTATAATAACGTACTGCTATCTGCAGCAGCCTCTTGTATTTTTAAGCACCAACTTTCACATGCTGTTGAGTAACTGCTGCCCCACCTCCAGTTACAGGGCTTCTTCCCAACATGCGATGGCTTGCTCTTTTAGGACTTCTTGCATGCTATAAATGACCTGAAAATTCTGTATGTGATGAAAATGCAAACAGATATTTAACATTATCCTTAATTATTTCTCCTGCAGGTCCAGCTTCATACCCCTCAAGAAGTGTAACACTGATACTGCTTCCAGAACAGCTGGCCAGCAGCACTTCACAGAGTTCTCAATGTTCTTTTGACACAGGATCTGTCTCCATGAGAATCCACCTGATCCTGTCTTCTTGCAGCAGCAGGACTCAGCGAAATGCTGTTCACCTGCTTCTGGTGCCGGTCTTACACACCTAGGGCTCGTGTGCAGACTGTTCCTGTTCCCACTCAGAACAGAGATGTGATGTCAGACTAAGTTGCACTGCCAACCACGCCAGTCCCCCTGCTTCTGCTGCAAAGCTTTTAAACTGACTTGTGGCCACTCAGGATTTTCAAAACAGTCGCCAAAGTTTGCTTCTGTTTCCAGGACAGAGAGACACTCAGCATCTCAGGAGTGACAGAAGAGCTGGTGGTTTTTGAACAGCGACCACTCTGTCCAACTTTGGTTTTCTTTCTTTCTTTATTGTACATTCAAAAGCAGACCATACATACTTTCTCTGCATAAAAGTCTGGGCCAGCATTTTGAAAATAGGGTTCTGAATGTTCTAGATCACCAATTTTTTAAGAACTGATTTGTGTTTAAGTGGCCTGAACGTCAGTGATGCTACTTCACCCCAACATTCAATCATACTGCAGGTTGCTGGGTGCTTTGGAGAAATGAGTCCACACGCATCTTATTTTTAGAAGCTAGGTGAGCCCTAAGATGATGAGGTAACAGAAGAACAACCCTTTGGGAACGGACCGATGGCTGACCTAAGCCAAAGCGCACTGCTGTCCATGGAGGGGCTCCAGCGACTCCAAGAGATTTCAAGGCTGGCCCCTGAATGCGAAGGATGGATGCAACTGCTTTTGTCACTGAGTGTCCATGGCAGTAAGATCCAGCAGGCACAGCAGCCTTCGAGCTGGCTGCCAAACATCCTGCATATTGGCAGGGGGTTTCTTCAGTGACAGCATAATCCTGTTCTTTTAAAAACCAAGCTGTCTGCAGAACGGGCTAGCACCAGCTATCACATCCGCCTTGATACACCCATCTTGATGGGCATCACCAATTTGGGTCTTCTCAGTGTTAAGGAACAATCAGAAATCCTGAACACAAGTCATTTATCCAAAGACTGCTGTACAACTAATCGCCCAACACAGAAAAGAGTAAAACCCCCACTGCAGTACATAGTTCTCTCCTGCAAGCAGCATGAATTCAGGATGCAAGAACTCAGGCAAACAGCAATCGCTGAGTAATCCTACCCAGTAACTCAAGGACCGTAACGCAAACCAACCAGAAATGACATCCCGCATCAGTCCTATAGCAACTGCTTACTGAAGGAAGACTTCTCCTTATGCAAATTACTGTTTTTTTTTTTGTCTAAAGAATATATTGCTTCCTCCCTGTTGCTCTGAGGTTACTCAGCAGTTTACAGTACCTGCAACATGGAGGATTTTATTGCTCTTATACTAAAAACGTTTTTCCCTTATTGCTGGAATTCCTACTGTCAGGAGAAATGGCTAAAACAATTAAAACAAATCTTCTCCCAAGCTTTAAGGTTGAGCAGATGAAAAAAAACCAACTACAGTAAATTCTGCCCATCAAGATACAACCCCGTTACTTAACTTCAGGTCAGATATGTTAATAAACAAAAAATGAACTTAAAATCTTTGGACTGAATTACTCACAGATAAAAAGAATCTTTTGTCACTATGATGAACATCCTTCACTGTACTTAGCGCGGTGAATTTAACATTGGTCTTATGCAGAGGTGTTGCTCACCGGGACAATACAATGACAGATTCCTGCCAGCTGTCGAGATTTCTGCCACTTTCAGAGTGGTACCTGGGATGGGTACTGGCAGCTGACTGCAAGGAAGTGGGGCCTACCCTGTAACTGCCTATGCACTGTAAGGTGGGAGCAGTGACCTGCTTCATTCCATAGCCTGAAAAGCAGCTCTCTCTCGAGTACTTCCTCCTGTGGGAGTGAGGTAGGTGGCTTTGTATGCACAGCCGGGCCTCTCCTCTCAAGAACTCATCCACAGATGTGTTTAACAGCATCTCTCCAGCACTGCAAACCATGCTAGAGCTTGGTCTGACAGCTGTGGACAAACCAACATTGCTGACTTCCAGGAGGACCTTCTGGCCTATGCTGCATAGTCTCCATTCAACAACATTTCTGGAAGAGCCACCATCCCCACCGGAGGTCACAGCAGCAGCTCAGGAGGAACCGTCACATTTCTCATCTGTTTGTGGTGAAAGGTAAACATGCACTACTGTCACATGAGGGCAGGTCACATCCCTGTGAGCCAGTTTTGGGTAACTTCTATAATTAATCCTTCTTCTCTCTGCTCCACTCAGACTGTTCCTCGGGAGAGGAGCTTCCAGTTACAAATCTCTCTGCTCTGGCACAAGGAGGTCAGCTCCCTCAGCATCCAGAGAGCCTCTGTGGATTTAAGCAGCCCATGGAGCGAGGAAGATGTCAAGGACATTACCTGAACCACCATAAAAAAGGGGATGACATTACTTTCCTCAGAGCTGTTTGTTTCTGGCTTCCCTACCACCCAGGTGTTGCAGAGAGAAGAACACGAGTGCCTGCAAGGTGATCTGAGGAGCTGAGAACAGGTCTGCATCGGCAGCAGAACAGGTGCCCTCGGGACTGAATTAGGGTCACAGTTGTAGCTGCTCATCCTCATCACACTTTCTCAGCAATTTGATACAGATGAACGAAAAGAAAACAAGACAAAGAGGGGCAGACTTTGCATGCCTTCAACATCCCTCATTTTTGCTTTAGAAAGTGCCACTCAACATTATTCAGCCCCTCTACATGATTCAGTTCATGCCTCTTACTGCCATTTAATCCCAACACTTTGCATACTTGCAAACTGCATGCATACGTAGTGTGGATATTTACTAAGTGATTATTTCTTATACAAAATTTTGTAACAAAACAGGAACCTGGCAATGACTAGAGTTTCATTAGCATCTGGAAGTAGATAAAGAACACCAACATCCTACATGGAGGAGGGGCCACAGTCTAACTGTGCTGAGTATCCCTAAATTGCAGCGAAGCCAAGGGAGCTGCGAGTTCACAGCTCTGCTAGTCCGTGCCATGCAATTATTAAACTAATCAGGTTACAAAGTAAGAGCCAAATACCAGGAAGGTTGAAGCAAGTAGATAATGGAATTTGAACCCAGCATTGCAACTGAAATTAGTTATTGCTCATAAAACCTCTACAGAGCCTTGTTTACAGACAACTCATTCACATTTGAGATTCAGCTTTGTGGATAGCATGATTCTTAATGTCACAGAAACTTTGCCACAAAAAGCTACAGTCATCCAAACACCCATGTGAAAAGGACAGATTCCACTTGGTAAAATCCAGACCAGCAACACAGTTGTCTCTACAATCTATACTATACAGGTGTATTTTTTCATTGAACTGCAAATATTGCTATTTTTACACTTGAGATTTACTTTTTAAAACTGCAATGGAAGATACTGAAGCAGCAATACAGTACACTGACTTTGACATTCAAGGGGATACAACCTCCTGCTGCCACCAGGGCGTCACCACACGGAGAAATCTCCCATGAACGCCAGCAGGAGTGGTGCTGCAGCTCCCCTGCGCTGACACTTCAGCACACCTTCAGTTTCACCGAGAAATCTCCCAGGAAGGTTTTCTCTCTGACAATCAAGACTTGAAATTAGAAAACAAGGTTTTACTTCTGCTGCATTCTAACGTGGCTTCAGTACATTGGCAGAAGTAGTTTTAACAATGGTTAAAATGAGAGGAAGCTCGGCTTTTTTAGACCAGAGCTATCATTCTGTAACGAAGTGAACTGACACGCACACAGCGACAAGAATCACAATTTGTAATGAATGAAACTGCCAGAAAAGGGAAAAAGTTCTGGTTGCATACAACTATGAACCAGATATGCTCTGGGAATTTATAAACTTCTGTATTTTAAATTATAGCCGAGTAGCAAAAATGAGCAGTAATTGTTTTGACTTGGTAACAAACTTAAGTGGAACCATTTCATGTAGATCTGAAATCTGCGTTGCAAGTAATTTGTTGCTACTTCGACATTTCACTATGAAAAGACAAACTTGTCTGAGAAACTTAAAGGTGTTGCATCTATTACAAATGCACAGCCAAAAGAGGCAGTATTGTTTCACCAACTTTGAAACTCTCCACTGAGTTCTTTCAAAATTAATAACACAATGAGGCTGGATGCCCCATATTTAAGAGAAAATTGACTTCTGAATAGGAAGGCCAAGTGTATCTTCTGCTCTAACATCCAGCCAGAACTCAGTAGAGAACAGGTAATACTTTAAGAACAACGGTCAAGCTAATTCATGCGGAGAGGTAAAACAAGCTGTACAAGTATGTCCTCACTTAGGGCAATTTTGTTGCATCGAGATTATTACAGCGAATAAATACTATATAAACCAGTACGGCCATTATTTTGAAGAGTGTTCTGATGACATAAAAATAGGTTTGTGGTAACAGAACATGAGTTTTTTCCTTTTTTTTTTTTTTCCCCCCCACTGTTTTAATATGAATTAAGAGGGGAAAAAAATTATCCTGATGATAGACTGTAACATGCAGTATGGCTGAACTCAATCACAAACAATTTCAAATGAGGTATGCTGTTTGAATCCATTTTTAATTAGCAAACTTAATGTAAAATCATGGCAAACATGGCAAAGTCTGGGTTATAAATATACAACAAAAAAGACCCTGAGCAACATTATAAATCTGTAAGAACACTGTTTACTTTGATTTTGGAGATCTCCCTTAAACCACTTGATTCATTTTGGTCACGGGGGTTTGCTGTTTACAAGGCCAGCACATTCTGTGGTTTTTACACGGACCCATCGCACGCCCTTTAAGGAATGCATCGAAACCAAAGACACTGTCACAGGAACGTCTGGGAAGGAAGGTGTTAAGGAGCGTCCTCCTGGCTGCCAGTCAGACATCGCTGGGCGACCTCGCTCTCTGAGACAGGTTGGAAGGAATACAGCCACAACAGACGAGCCACAGCGCTTTCTGTATCTCCTGGTTTCTAAAAGCATATATGACAGGATTGATGATGGAGTTGTAGGTAGCTGGCAGCAGGGTGGCATAGGTGTATATAGAAGGATAGGTGTAATCTGCTATTAAAGAATAGAGTGTAAAAGGCATCCAGCAAGCGGCAAAAGTCCCCAAAATAATGGCCAGAGTAGACACTCCTTTTCGGGTGGTCACATAGTGGGAAGTGGCCAGGAAATGGTGCTGCAAGGCAATCTGATGGGCATGGCGCATCACGATTTTACAGATCTGAATGTAGAGCTGCAGCATGAGGGCAAACATAAGCAAGAAAGAGACCGAGAGGACGGCTGCGTTATTTTTAGTGAGCGGTCTGATAACACTGCAGGTGGACTCATCTCTGAGGCAGTTCCAGCCCATCACAGGCAGCAGTCCGATACAGATCGCTGCTCCCCAGAGCAAGATAAGCATGACATAGGTGAAAGTGACAGTCCTCTCCGAATTGTAAGTCAAAGCGTAATACAGGGAGAGGTAACGATCGACTGTGATAGCCAGCAAGCTGCCGACAGATGCTGAGAAAGAGGCAACAATCAGTCCAATGGTAACCAGCTTCGTGGCTTCCGACTGCAGCAGGTACGCAAACACGAAATTGACGACCAGTCCGATTCCCGCTAAGAGGTCGGCGAGCGCCAGGCTGCCTATCAGGAGGAACATGGGGGCGCGAAGGCTGGGGTTATGGAAAATGATAAGCACCACAACGGCATTTTCACAGGAGATAAGGGTCCCTGAAGTGCACAACACAATGTCCCAGGGGTTTACCAAGAGCTCTGGCTCTGGCTCTACGACAGGAACCAGGGAGGAGCCTGCAGCTGAGGCATTCTCGGTAGAGCTGGCTTCTACATGGTCCTGAGGCAGCCAGCTCAAATTAGCCGTCAGGTCTTCATTCATTTTTAACCCCTGATTCTTCAACGGAAAGACGTGATTTTTAACGTTCACATACAACACTGGAGACAGCACCCCAAGAGCATGCAACGCCCGAGTGAGGGGGACACCGACCTCGCGTGCAGGCAGGCACTTGTTACATAAATGTGACACAAAAAAAAAAGGGGCGGGGGTACTGAAATCTGCCCGAGGTTATCTGCCCAGGGACCGACACACGGAGTGATCCTAACAGTAATCCCCTCCACCTGCAGAGGGAAAAAGGCAGCGCGCTGAGAGAAGCCCGTAAAACAGCTAAAAAATAAAAAACACCACCAACACCCACCACAACCCCACCTCAACCCGCTGCAGTCTGCGGGCGGGCGGGCAGCGGCGCGGCCGAGCCCGTCACTCAGCCGCCTGAGCCGCGCTCGCCGCTATTTCTGGCCGCGGAGGGGGCGGCG
>VXAV01009058.1:0-26637 GCA_013399715.1 Alectura lathami | reverse complement strand
TTTTTTTTTTTTTTTTTTTTTTTTTTTGCTGAGATAAATATTGCAAATAAAGAGACTGGAGCAGACGCAGTCTCTTTAGATTTTGGGAGGTATTTGCATTATTTGCCACTTGTCATTTTGATTGCAAGGGTAGCCCTGCATGTTATGAAGAATATGTGCGTTAAATAGGTTAGTAGCCAGTCAATTGTCAGAGGTGAGAAAGAATCATATTTACCCAAAAATGAGGTAGGTGGAGAGGAAGATTTGGAACTAAGGAAGAACACACTTTTAGCTTTAACTATAAGGGTGTTCCACCTCTGCACATCCTCAAAGCTGTGTGTCCCACATCATACATCCTTTGTGCGCTTGGATCAGATGCTCCATCCTCTTCTATATCCCCAGAGCCAGAGACCAGGTGTGTGTCCCCACCTCCCTCACTGCCCTCTTTCCCTATTCCTGACATCTTCAGGTGCTCCCTGTCTCCACAGTCCTGACTGATTTTGACAAACCTTTGTGGAGCCTCTGGTGGGCAGTGGGCTGGGAGCATCTGCCTCACACTGGCACAGACTGCTGCTACTTGTTGATTGGCACTTGCTGTCTGTGTAAAAAGGTTTTACTCCCATCCCATTCACACTTCTGCTCGCTTTATTTCTGTACATATTGCAATGAGGCCCATTTTGGTTTCAGCACAGCCAGACTCACCAGCAGACTTCTCTGGATTTCTCACTGAAAGCAAGACGTAAGTAGAGTGTAAGATGTAGTTCTACAGCAGATTTCCTAGAAACATCTTAAATTGTTTTGAGTTTGAATAGCTCTAGAAGCTTTTCATAGGGAATCGTCATCAGATGAAGATGTGTCTCATGAGAGTCTTCAAGGCTCTGTACAAGACTCAATACCACTCAATATTTTTAGTACTCATCTGGAAGCTGGGATAAAACTTGCAGCTCTCACAAAGACTCTAGAGAAAAACAATAAAGATTGGGAAGCCGACCTACAGAGCAGTCTGGATTGCTGGGTGGGTTGTGTTTAAGTGTTATCAAATGGATGCTACACATCAGGAAAACAGTGATGCGTTAGAAGTTTAAGAATCACAGTGAGAATGTGGTTGAATATGAAATCCTAGTTTTGTGCTACAGCTAAAATGACGGTGAGACGTATAAACAGAGGACTGCTGAGTCAGAAGGGAACTGGGCACTGTACTTAGCACCCCGTTTGTGTATTTGTGCTTTTTTTTTGTTTGTTTGTTTTTAAAGAAAAAGAAGTAAATGTACTCAGAGGTTGCAAAAACTCCCATACTTTTTCTGAAGAAAATACTTCATGGTGAGAAGTATAAAGGGCATATTTAATCCTGGGTGGTTACCTGATGCTCACCTGTATCACTTTATCTTTGCACAGTAACACTTTGCCTGGTCCAGAAGAAGCCGCAGCTACAAATGGCAGGAGGCTGGGAGCGCAGTTAGGGCAGGTGTTAATGGATGCTTACCCTGTTGTCACACTCTGCCCCGGGCACCTGCTGTTGGTCCTGCTGAAGAGTGGAGACAGGATGCTGAACTAGAGGGACCATTGCTCTGTCTGTGGCTGTTCTCATGTCCCCCAGCAGTTTGTCCAAGACCTAATATTTCCTTTAAAAAAAAAAAAAAAAACAAAAAAAACCTTTTGCCTCAACATACAACTGTAAACCAGTGTGGAGAGAAGAGTCAAGCAGAGAAGAACAGCCATTTTGCCAAATGGAGATGGAAATAATCTCCTGTGATCACTGGCAGCTTCAACTTTCCATTTTAGAAAATCTTCTTACAGATTTCACAAGACCAGCAGGGTCACAAAAACAGAAGGGTTCATAGAAGTACTTGATGGTGATAAAGACTGGGTGTAACACTTCTAATGGAAGGGCAGATATTCTTGGTGTCTCCTCTCATTTCTCTCCCTGTAATCGTAATTAGTGTACCTTAGTCGCTGTCACCAAAGATTCATGGCCAGACACACTGGGGAAATCGTGTGTGTCACTACTACTTCCTTTAATTGTAGCAGATGCGCATTAACCTGCACAGTCTAGACCCTTGTCTCCTACAAGACAGCATTTAAATCAGAATTGGAGAGAGAGAACACAGCTGTTATAATGCAGCTCTTTCTCTCTTGATTCATCTCTGCATTCCGTCTGTGCATTTTAGAACACACTGAATTTTCTAATTGTTGTTATTTTACAGCTTCTTTAATGCAGTCTTTTATGACGGTGCCTTATGAATTAGTTATCAGTGACTGCAGAGCTGCTGCAGCCTTTGGTTTTGACAGTACTGTAATCATATAACAAATGCAATCACTAGTGCTTTTATAATCCATTTTTACTCTTCAGATCACATTTTCTCTCGTTTATTTTATTACTATGCACCTTTTCCAGCTGGGTTTATATAATTTTCCAGCCATTATGTTTGTAGATACAGTAATGAATGTTTACCTTTAATGTCTGAAAGGCGTTTTTCTAATGGGGAAGCTCAGAAAGCTGTTTCCTATGTCTTCAGAGAATAAATTAGAGGAAAACATATGACAGAACTGAATGATTTACCAAGTGTCTATAGGTGGAGAATCTCAACAGAAACATCAGAGACGTTGCTGGAATCCATTAGCACCTCACTACAATTTTGGCTGCAGGCATGAGAGCCGGTTAGATCACCATACATCAGAGAGCTGCTGGTACTGGAAGTGAATCCTGCAGTCAGTAAGACCTCTCCATTTTTTTCAACCATCCCATTGAAATGCAGCAAACACTAGGAAATCTATTTGTATATTTTGTGTGTTGATGTCACATTTCTTCTGTCTTGGAGATTTCAGGATGTGATTGCCACAAAGAGAACGTGGTCACGTATTGTCTGTTTGGGCAAGGAGAAGCAGGCAACAGTGTACTAAACCTCTAAACACCACAAGGCTAAGTATAAGACGTAAATATTCATAACTGAACATTATCATCTGAGCCTTATGCTGTGTGTGCATGAGTAGGAGTGAAACTGGGGACTGAGTTTGTATTTTCCAGTATTTCACACTGGGTTGGAATAATAATGTGAGAGTTTTGTGTTTGGCTTGCAGATGATTCCCCAGCAAAAGGCTTATGTGCCAGGGCAGCGGTTCTGTTTCCTTATCCCTGCCATCAACAGCAATTCAGGATTTATTTTGAAAGAAAAAAAGCTGGAGTTTCTCTAGTGAACGAACAGTCAAAAAACTTGAGCTTGGCTAGGAAGTGCAAATCAAGTAACATATCTAACACACCACATTCAATGCATATTTAGAGGTGAAGCAGGCTGTTTAGTCATCTGTTATTTCTAAAGGGTATGTTCTCTATGCATTCAGCATCATTTAAATGGGTGAGAGGAGATCTGGAAGCAGTTTCCTTTCAGTCTTGCAGGAAGATTTGTACTTTACTTTGGGATTTGTTTGGATTTGTGGGAGAGGAATGAGTTAAAAATATGTTTTATGCTTATTGATTTGTAATATTCACACTCAGCCTGTATCCAGGCCTTTCACTGTTCCTATTCCAAATTATCTGCATGAAGCATTGAAAACTATGGCTTGAGGCTCAGTTGGACTGGAAAACAAGAACTCCATCTCATGAAAAATAATCATTATGTGTCGAAAGGAAACTGCAGACTTTTCAAAATACGTTCACTAAGAATGAAGAGGTGCATAGTGACAGGGGGGCCCTTTTGGGACACAAGGTGTGTAGATGCCATTGCTGCACAGCTTAGGCTCAGGCATGGCTGGAACCTGGGCTTTGCAGCAGCCACCTTGATTTTTGGTTATTCTGGGCTGCCGTTGTGAGTCCTCTCAGGTATTGCACGTAGAGCACATTTCAGCCTTACCACTCACACTGAGCAAGCACCTGCAAAGTTTGCAGGTCAGATGAGGTCTTTCCCTCTCTCTGGCTTTTATTAAAAGCTCACTCGGACTTCTTGCAGGTTCCTTGAGATAAATACATTTCTGCAAAACCCCTTGGTTTTGCCAAGCTGGAGTTTTCTCCATCAGCATTTGATTCCGTTCCACAAATATCTGGCAGCTTGGATAAACCACTTGTAAAATCTTCCAGCAAGCAACTGCTTGTTTTCTTCCCTGGCTTAAGAGAGAGTGTAAGAGAAGTTTGATGTTACCTATGGAAGATTACTTGCTGGATGCCTTCCTCTGTGTGTGGAGGAGCTCCAGATGAATAGCAGCAAAGTTACCTCAGTGTTAGCATTCAGGATCCCCTCTAAAACCATTCCTTCTGTGACAATTTCAAAAATGCCAGTGCTGGATGTAGAGAGGGTGTGCTGTGGCTGCTCCCTTCATTTCTTCTTATTTTGTTTTTTGTTTATTTGTATTGTGCATGCACACTGTCATTTTTGAGGCTTTTATTCTATGAAAGATCTTAAGTTTGTTGGAGCATGCTATAGGCTTTTTTTTTTTTTTTTTTTTATGGCTTGCATTTGTCAGGTGCACCAAAATGGATGTTATTTATACTGTATTGTTATGCTCCTGGGATTCTCCTTCCCAGATTCAAGCAAAAGCATAAATCATTTCATCTGGTCCTTAGCATCTTGCCGCAGCAACAGGCAAATTGTATTTTAGTACACTGGGAAGTGATACTACAACAGCTTGAAGTGTCTTGGGACCACAGCAAGGACTAGTGATGGGGTCTAAGGAAGTAAAAAATATGCTGCCCCATCATGCTGGAGAGGGCTTGGTGTGATTCATCTAATATCCTGAAAAAAGAAATCATAAAGATATCATTATCTCCTTGCGTATTTCAAATTAATTCAGTGAAAACATTGCCAAAATGCATAGATTTGAAACCTGACTGGAAGCATTGCCTCACTGGATATATTGCTGACAATCCATGAAAAAGAACGACAGACTCTGCAGGATCTGTTCCCTCCCACTCTGCTTAGCAGCTCTGGGAAAATAGGAGGAAAGTCAGCCAGACACAAAACAAACAAACAAACCTGAATTTTCTGTAATGATATTCATAACCAGCTCTGTAGAAATGTGATAGAGAGACACTAAGAACTGCAGGCATGTGAGTTAGATGAGCAAGGCGGGGGAAGACAAGTGCAGAGCTTCTGTTGCTGCCCTGTTCCTGTTACAGCGATACGCTTCAATAGCCCAGGGAAGGAGAACCAGGCCCTGACTCCTTCCTGTTTGCGTGCCTTGACTCCTGAGCACAGGCTTAAGCTCAGTCTTGACTAGTGTCTGCTCTCCTGTCAGGCGCTGGATGTTTCCCTGCCCTCTGGAGCAGAAAACGTGATGGGAACAGCAGTAGGAACAATAGCCCTTTTTGGAGGTGAGGAGAAAATCAGACGTTAGGAATGAGAAAAAAAAGGATGCCTGGGGAAACCCAGGGGCAGCCAGAGGTTGTAGTGGCATTTAGTGAGTCCCTGACCCTCCACTGACATGGTGACACATCGGTAGCAACGCCTGAAGGAGAGAGGGGCGTCGCTGATGGAGGAGCTGGAGGTGGGGCTGTGCCCAGCTCATGGTAAGCATGCTGTGGTGGGGTCTCATCTCACACTGGTTTGCCGCAGCTGTCACCGAGAAGCTGCTGTCTGTAGCTGGTAAATAAGAATTCATCCGTGACACTAAGGCAGTCTGTTGCTGTTTTTAACTTGTTCCTGTTGCTGTTGGAAAGCCAAAGGGACTGACAGAGAGAGAAGCGTAAGGAATAAATGCAGATGCTAAGCAGGCATTTGAAGGGCATTCTTCTTCTGCATGGACCATAAAACAACTTTCATGTATATACAAGCGATGATGGACTCAGAATTTAGTTTATGGCTGAAGAGATGAATTGGAATTTACCTGCTCAGTGGCTGATTCTGTATCCCACATGTGCAGAGAAGTCCTATCACCTTTGCCAAGGATATTACCGGAGGAAGGTGATGGTCACAGCCATGGTGTCTCTCTGTCTGCCCAGCTACCTGCAATGTCTTTTTCTTGACAGATTCTTTTATGCTTGAAATGCAGCTTTTCTGGGTGAATTATCATGTCTAGAAACAAAACATCAGCATTCAACCTTTACAAAGGCATTNTAAGCTTTTTTTTTTTTTTTTTTTTTTTTTTTTTTTTTAAGTTTCTCCTTAAAAGATTCAAAGGAACCAGCTGGGATTGCAAGTAGATCTTTCAAGATTTGACAAGACAGCGTTACCTCTCCTGGCCTTCTACTGCTTTTGCTGAGTGCTCAGTTATTAGAGAGGGGGGGGGAAGGCAGCAGTGGCGGTGGT
The DNA here is from genome assembly GCA_013399715.1 of Alectura lathami. Classification (NCBI taxonomy): domain Eukaryota; kingdom Metazoa; phylum Chordata; class Aves; order Galliformes; family Megapodiidae; genus Alectura; species Alectura lathami. Next base: position 20,422 of record VXAV01009058.1, on the reverse strand, counting down.
GAGCAGACAGGGTGATGCGAGGAAAGCACTGGGGATGCATGCAGCAGCAAAGCTGTATGAGACATTAGCAGGGTGGTGATGTGCAAGGCACTGGTCTGTGCTGGAGTGGTGGCCTTGTGCACATCTGAGAGGAATGCTGGGAGAGCAGGGAAGAAGGGCCGGTGGACTGGAGGCATCAGAGGAGTCCATGCACCGCTGGGCATGGACGCCCGTGCTGTGGGCTAGCATGGCCCAGGGAAGCCACCAACAACAGAAGGCGGTGGTGGTGAGATCTGGGAAGGATGAAGATGAGTAAATGGGCCTGTGAGGCTGGTAGTGGAGCTTTGCAAAGATCAGTCCCATCACAGCCCTCTCTGCCGACCCTGCTCCTGCGACCGTGTCACCTTTCCACAGCGCTGCGTGAAGAATTTGGAACTTTAAAAATGCAACAATTTCTATTTCTGTCATTGGCAGCAGTCAAAATTTCCAGTTCTGTGCTCAGTAAAAATGCTAAAACTTGAGTGAACAAGTCCCTAGCCTCTAGCAGTGGTGGCGGAGGCTTCCATCAATGGCTCTCTGGATCCATCTCTCTCCCTTTCTAATTTTGCAGGAACTTCATGAGACCTGTGAGATCTAAAGTCACTTTGATGCTGTGGTTGTTGGTGAAATGAAATAATTTACAAACTGACAGCAGCATTTTAACTTCCTTAAAATACTTATGCACTTTCAAAGTACACAAGGTTAGCATGCCACAGAAAGTGTGCTCAGTGCTGGTTTTGGATGTATAGCCAGGCTATTTCTCTGCCAAGTTTTGTGCTCTGAAATGCTGCCAGTATTGAGTTACTCAGGTGGATAAAGGACATTCAAATAAGACAACAGTTTATTCACACACTTGTGCTTGTAAAAAGGCTGAAAGTTATCCTTGTAAAACTTTTAAAACCAGAAATAGGCTTAAAACATCCTGTTTAATTGAAGGTTAGAGATGTTGAAATAGGAAATACTTCAAAATCCATAGAATAAAAGATTTTATATAGTAGCAGAATTGAACAAGCAGTCTGTGCTTTTCTCTTTCCAAATTGTCCACTAAATGTTGTTTCTTCGATTTCTTACAACTTACCTGAAAAGTGATATAAATTCAGGGGTTATGGCTGCAAACTTTTTTGTTTCATTACGACTCTTTGTTTGGGCAGGCATAACACGAGTTGCTTGGAGATGGATTCACCTATTAAAACTTGTAGAATGCAGGTTTTTACACCCGAGCTGCTCCTCTAGGCTCCATTTATAGTTAGTGCAAAGCAGCAGCACTTTTAAGGTATAGTTCACCCAGACAGTGGTCGATGAAAGCCATCAGATAAACCGTTCTCAAGTGATGCTGCTGCTTTTGTTTGTGAGGTCCTTAAGGTGCATCCCATTTCTTGGACTGGCTCCATGGAGTCCTCTCCTGCACAGCTTCACCCTTGGAGGGTCTGAGCTGCCATTCAGGCCTTCATCCTTGAACCCCAGCTGACTTCAGATGTCCTTGGAGAAGGTCACAAAGTGTCGTGGTGATAAAAGCCTGCTTCGTAAGCCACTACAGAGAGAGCAGTGTGCTTTCGTTAGCCCAGAGACAGTGCAAGGGGCTCTCATGTTCTCCATGGGGCCAAGCTTCCCCAGACAGCAAGCCCAAGCATAAAGCAATGACCCATGTGGGAGGTGACAAAGTTGCATATGGCTCAGGCCATAATGCTGTCTGCTGGGGTGGGACACAGCCTCTTACCAGATCAGCCCGTGAAGGAGAGCAGCCTGACCAAACTTTGCTAAGTCCTGAAATAGCTGTTCTGGAAATCAATGCTATTCACGTTCTGCCCTGTCCTTTGAATGGTATCATTTACCCAGAATATTGCATTGCACCTAGTGCTGCATCTTGCTGTCATTGAAGAATTCCTCATTGTATTTCTCAGTGCAAAGCATCTGTAGAAAAGGAACCTGAGAGCTAACAGTGAAAGAAGAAGAAAAAGAAAAAGATGACAATCTCAGTAAACCTGCCAATTCATAGATATATTTAGAATATATGGTAACAAAAGAACTGTCAGACCAAAATCTCTGCTTCTCAAGGCTAAAGATGGCCATGGTTCATGGAAAAGAGAATAGAGCAGGACATTTTGGCTTCACCTGCACTCGCAAATGAAACAGGTTGAAGAATGTCCTTTGGAGCTTAGGTCAGCTTGGAAATCATCCTGACAAATTATTTCCATCTCCAAAACAGGATGGCTGCATGAAAACTGCCTGGAGGGGGTTGTTCCTGGCAGGAGGAAAGTTGGTCCTTTAAAATCTTCCCTTTACCTGTCCTTGTGGGTCAAGTCACCAAGTTTACCATTGAGCAGTGGTGAGCTCAAAACCCTTCTGTGCCTGAACACCTGCAACAGGCCAGTCATTGAAGAGGTTTGCTTGCTGTGCGTGTATCCCAGTGCTGACAGAGCTCGCCAGGGATGTGTGGGTCCAGCACAGTGGGGTGGAGGAGGTATCACCCTGTCTTGGCTGTACCACATCTTTCCCATCTGCTCTGGACTTTGTTACACAGGTGGTCAGCGAGCCCAGTTTATCAAGCACTGATAGTATTTGTGCCCTTGGCAACTACCACACTGGTCTTCAGCCAGTCCATATGAACTCGACGAAAGCTTGGAAGAAAACTGGTCTTATGAGCAACAAACACAAAGAAGAGGAATTGTTTAAAAACTGGTAAGAAAATCTGTTCTGCAGGTACTTTAAGCAATGAGAAAACCTGGCAGAGGGACGGGTTTTTGTTACAGCACTTTTCATACTTTCAGTGCCATCCCTTCACACTGCCAATAATAACCATTACTGTTGTTTCTATTGGCCTAACCTTTCCACTTCAAAAACCCGTAAATGGAGCCAGGTCCTTGTGGCTGGTGCAGTGTAATGCAGAACCTTAGTAACAATTCGTGATTCGCAAAAACTTCCCTGAGATTAAGAGTTATGTGTTTGTAGACATATTCAAATAAGTGAGTATAAAAGCAGACATTTCAGGTGATGGGAGAGATTTATGTGTGTTGCACAGCTGCTTTTCCTTGCAGTGTTCCCAACTGCTGAAGAATAAATGTGCAACACACCTCTCCTCATCTGTGTTTCAGATCCTTCTCTAACGAGGCTTAAGAACAGATGGTAGTTTCTTTTTACAGCAAGCACCATGTCATGAAAAATAGATTAATTACCAAATGATAAAATTAGAAATATTGAAATGGACTAGCTCAATGGATTCTAATTAATTATGGACACCGGGGCTATAATCAGAGATTGTTCCTTGAGTAATGGAGCTATTTGGTTTCACCAGGGATAGTCTTTCCCCTCCTAGTTTCAGCCATGTGGTTTCAAAAGGCTGAACTGAGGAAACCTAATTCAGAACCAGGAACAACTTCTTCCCTCTTATAATCAAACTCAGCTTTATGAAATCACTTTTTGGAAAGTGGTCATTCTGTGCGAGCAGCTCGCGTGATGCTGAGCACACTCACCTGTTTCCACGACTCAGACAGAGACCATCATGGTCTTCAGTGGGCTTAATGCTTACAGAGTCTGTGCCAGGCCGTGTACCGCCTCGTCCCAGCAGGGAGAGGAGGTGGAACACCTACATGCGTCGCCTTGGGTGCGATGCATTTATCTGGGACTTACTCACTAGCGGGTTAAAGAAACAAGGTTTGTATTTCACTGAGAGGCACTGAAGCAGAGGGCAGGCAAAATGCTTCTCCAGGAATGGACAGCGGGGTTCAAGTCCCACAGTATCTCCCGGCTTTCAGCTCCTCTCTTCTGTGTGTGCTCATTTAAGGGCAGAATGGGATAAGCAGGGCTAAGCAGGCTTTCGCAGCTTGAGCATCCAGATGTCATACAGAAGCCAAGTTCCACCAAAAGCACTGGGGCAGGTGCAGGTCAGTTTCATACTTGCTGCTATATTTTCTGTGTCTCTGTCACAAAAGCTTATATGATGCAGTCTTATACAGCCTGAGCATCTGAGCATGTATAGCTTCCCAAATAGTTGTATTAAAATGCAATTGCTTTTTTTTTTTTTTTTCTCAGAAGTAACAAGTGTTTTAATTAAAAACATGTTGATCCAAACCAAAAGCTTCTGCTCTCCTAATTCTGTTCAGCCTCCCTCTGAATGCCCTGGCTTCAGCTGAGCCCACAAGCACAGAGGTGTTGGAAGATGTCCTTTTCTAAGAATGTTTTCAGTACAGCTAAAGCCAGTGAGTAGTAAAAGTCTTGTCAGAAGCCAAAATTCATGAGGTTTTCAAGCCAAGAAAGGTTTTGACAAGTTCAGCTCTTGAGCACTTGGCTGTTCTCCTGAAACCACCCAAAATCAGAGGTAACGGTTTTCTGTGACTGAAAGTGGAAATGACAGGAGAGTCACTTCCACATCCCCCAGAACGTTTGTAAAGCACATACAGTTGGCCTCATCTCAAACTCAACTGTTTGTTTTTTCCTTGTTCCTGCAAAAAATCTCAGTGCCATGAGGAATGATAGAGAATTGTAAAAAAATAGCATATAGTTTTTCGTTACATAGCTGGGTTATAAAGTTGGTAATATTAATTATTACTTAATAAAGATATATGTAACACATGATGTTTATTTTCAGCAATATCACTTATTTTTAAACCCAAGGAAGAACTCAACCCTTTGCTGTGGGATTGTGATCTGTAGCGATTCCACTGAACTTGCCCATCCCACACCCCCAGGGGGCATTTATGGGGGACCAGTTTTCCTAGCAGTGTGTTGCACAGGAATTCCTAGAATACTGACTAAACTACTGAAATGCAATTTTACTCCAAGACGCATAGGAGCACATGAAATTTATATCGATTGGAGACCTGTGGCGATCTTCCAAAGTACATATTTCTTTTTCATTTGTTACGGACAGGCAATTAACTTTACCTGCTTTAATATAAATTAGAGTTTAAAACAGCTGCTTAGGTTGGCTGCCCCAGAAGGTACAATTAATTACACTGTTGCAAAATACATTAGGTACCCAGATATTTGAGACAGATCAGACAGAATTCTCATAGCAGACCATTACAAATGCAGCATGTATAGCAAACCAAAGCCTGTCAGAGGAGTCCCAAACGTGTGATGCTATGCCAGGAACCAGGTTCTTGGTGGGGAAGTGCAGCCTTCTCAGATAAAGCATTGGCTCAGCTTGGGAGAACACTTTCACAGAGCTTGTTGGAGCAAGGCAAGATGGTCTGTGCTCATTTGTGCCAGACCTAGCTCCCGCTGCAGTGGTGGGGAGGTCTTGCCTCCTCTTTCTCCTCTCTACCCCTGCCTAAGGGAATGGCATGTCAGGCTTCTGACTTGAAAGCAGGGGTGCCACCAGGAGAGGCCCCAGCTAGTGGGGAGAAGGGGTGGCTTTGCACGGCGCAGATGTCCACAAAGTAAAAGCTGACATCTAAGCTGTTCCCTCCCAGTTCCCAAAAGAGAAGCAAAGCACCACTGGTGCAGCTCAGCTCATCCCATAGCAAGACGTCAGCTACCTCAGGTAAGATGGGGTGTCCGTCCTGCATCATAAGGTTGCTGAAGAAAATGAGCAGGAGAGCTGGAGCTGTGCAGTTATCAGAGAGTAAGCCCCTTTTCTCCAGGCTGCTGGATGCTCTGATGAGTTCTGATGGCCATTTGTGATTCTGCAAGAATGCTTTTACTGCATTTTCTGGCTGTGCCTGGGGAGTTTCCATGCCCAGGTGCATACTGCATTCTCACTTCCAGCTTACAAAGGCCTTGAACATGCATGAACATCCTCACGGTGGGGCAAAGCTGTGGGCACCACTGCAGCCCGATGTCTACCAATGTTTTGAATGCAAGATGGAAGTAGCTAGGAGAGAAGCTGGATTTCTCTCTGAGGTGCCATCAGCTTGCACAGCCTGGTATTGCCATTGTGGGAAGGTGATGAGTGGGTCTTGGCACTCCTGAGCTGCGCGTCTGTGGCAGAATAATAAAAAGGTAGAACGGTCTTCTTCCCTTATTACACAGCAGTGATGAAGCTATAACTCAGGGGTAAGTGCCCAGGGATTAAAGATACTAAACCACAGCTTGCGAGCCCTACCTGGAGCTGTTACAGTGATGCTCTCCAGCCTGTCCACTGGTACACTGCCAAGAGGGAGGTGTGCAGGGAGGGAGCAGTCCCCGAACCTCACTATATGTGCCCAACATTTCTCCTGGTGAGCAGGAAATGAAGGAAAATTGTTTCTTGTGCTACCTGTGATATGTAGTCTGACCCAAGGATGTTCACAACCGTAGGTCTGCCCTCACATGGAGATATTTTTAGTTGTAAATAAATTGGAAATAAAACTGAAACTGAGGAGTGGCAAGCAAACGGCACACCCTCCCCTCCCAGCCTCTGGTGACTGAAATACCCAAACATCCAGAGGGGGAGAGCTTTAAAGCCATGGACCATTTTCAAACCATTCTGAGAGTCCTAGGTATGCTGGAAAGAGTCCAGTGTAGGGCTGCCAAGATGGCAAAGGGCCTGCAGCACCTCTGCGATGAGGAGAGGCTGAGAGAGCTGGGACTGCTCAGCTGGAGAGGAGGAGGCTCAGGGGGATCTCAGCCATGCCCATAAATCCCTGAAGGGAGGTGCCAAGAGGCCGGAGCCAGGCTCTGCTCAGCGGTGCCCAGTGCCAGGCCCAGAGGCCATGGGCACAGCCTGGCACACAGGAGGCTCCCCCTGAGCACCAGGAGCACTGCTGTGCTGTGCGGGTGGCGGAGCCCTGGCACAGGCTGCCCAGAGGCTGTGGGGTCTCCTCCCTGGGGATCTTCAAAGCCGCCTGGACGTGGTGCTGGGCACCCTGCTCTGGGTGTCCCTGCTGGAGCAGGGGTAGGGCCAGGGGACCTCCAGAGGGCCCTGCCCACCTCAGCCATCCAGTGACTCTGTGAAATGCATTTCTTCTTTCAAAAACTCAAGTGGGTTAAAGACCATGAGCAACATTCAGTTCCATTTTCTCTTTCAAGTGTCAGAAATACACAGCTCCATGCAGAGAAATTGCCAAGTTCCCCTGTGACTGATCTTTATTTGAAATACGACAGTGCCACCGCAGCCTCCTGCTCTGAGTGCTGGAGTGATGGACACACTGTTCCTGAAGCTCTGCCCTGAGCTGTGGGGGCTTTCTCGAAGGTTGGCTTTGTGTTTCTGGCAACAGAGCTCTCAAACCAATAAATTACATCATTAAAGAAGCAGAGCCATAGAAATGTAGATCAAAATGCTATCAGTTTTTCTGTGGGCTGCAGGGAACTGGCAGTCAGGAGGAGTCCGTACCAAATGCAGATGGGAAGGTGAAGGACACCAGGGTCCACACATAGCAAAAGCCACACAAGTGTACCATGCACACTCAAATACCCTCAGTCTATCACCAACTGCACTCATTTCAGGGGTGAAAATTGGGCCAATAACTCATCTCGAGGTGTTAAATTTCTCCATCTATGCCACAGCAGGCAGTTTAATAAAAAAGGTTTTTGCTTTTTCTCTGACTCAGGCTGTGAGGCTTTGGGTAATAAAATAGGCAGAGGTTTTCTTGGGCATGGAGGGCCTAGTAAGCACTCTGGAAAATATATCAGTCCGAAGGAAAAGAGAAAGGGGTTGTATCATCTGGGGCTGTTTCCATCACATGTCCTGTGGCTGCAGGGCAGTTGAAGAGGCTCCTGCACCTTGAGGAATTTCATCCTTCCCCACAGGCTTCCTCCCTCCAGTCTGGGCTGGTTTGCTTCTTTTGCGTCTCCATGCTTCATTCTATAAAATCGGCAAATCTTGCTCAGTGAACATAATTTCCTATGAAAGTCTCCACATTTTCCTTGATTTTGAAAAGCTTTATCAACTGCATTCTCAGCAATGTCCTCTCCACACTGAAGAGTCATAGTCTGCTCAGTCATTCTTCACCCAGAAGCCTTTGGTTGTCCTGGCCACTGCTTTTTGTACCTTTCCTAGTCCCACTTCACTTCTGAAGTGGAGAGGGCAGTATCATGCAGGGTATACTGGTGGCTGGCATGACGTGCCTTGCTGTGCCTTTCTGCATTGCATTTCTAACCTCCCATTTGGCCTCTCCTGAGCACTGAGTCGTTGTTTTCAAACAGCAATCTATCATCACTCCAAGATGTCTTTCCTGATCAGCTAGCTCAGAGCGTTTCAGTCTGTCTGCAAAGGAAGCGTTTTTTCTTCCCATATGGGGCTTGGGTGAGAGGGATCCCTCTCCTTTTAGGATGAAATCAGAAAACTGCCAAAGTGTTTGGTTGAACCAGATGACCTCCACAAGTCCCATCCCACTCAAATTATTCTGCAGTTTGGAAAAATGTTGGACATGTGTTTGGAGTGGGTGGCAGTTTTTACTTATGCATTAGCTGTCGAGTTAGAGAGATCCATTACATTACTTACTACACTGTTGAACAATAGCCCTAGTAAAGTGTAGCTGGGTGAAAAGGAGCAGAATGAATCAATAGTACCTGTGCTTTTTGATGTTATTTGTCACATTACTTGGAGAAAATATAATTCACAGAAAGCACCAAAAGGTACCCAAACAGATAATGCAATTAAAATCTCTCTTAAATACAAGCTTTTGTGTGAATGCAGGTTCTAGCACTGCTCTTTCACCTGCATGTGTTTTTCTTTGCCTGTGACCCTAGAAAGCCCTTTTTTGCATGAGTCACTGGTGAAGCAAGTGGCTACGTTCAGTCAGTAGCTACCCTGCAATATTTGAGAGGAAGATGAAGCACAAAATTGCACAGCACGAGTTGATATCATCTGAGGTGGGGATGATGTTCACCAGTGCTATCCGAGAAGCACCGGCTCTTCAACCTCAAGCCATGGAGTGGTGTGGCCTCGCCTAAAGGTATTGTGTGTGCATTTGGGCACTGCAATATGAGAAGGACATAAAAGTATTAGACAACATAGAAAGGAGGGCTACAAAGATGGGGAAGGGTCTGGAGGGCAAGAGGTGTGGGGAGCGGCTGCGGTCCCTGGGTTTGTTCAGCCCAGAGCAGAGGGGGCTGAGGGGAGGCCTCATGGCGGCCTACAGCTTCCTCACAGGGGAGCGCAGGGGCAGGCGCTGAGCTCTGCTCTCTGGGGACAGCGACAGAGCCCGAGGGAACGGCATGGAGCTGCGTCAGGGGAGGGTCAGGCTGGGGGTGAGGAAAAGGTTCTGCACCAGGGGGTGGCGGGCATGGCACAGGCTCCCCAGGGCAGTGGGCACGGCCCCGAGCTGCCGGAGCTCAAGGAGCGTTTGGACACCGCTCTCAGACACAGGGCTTGGGGGGTGCTGTGTGGGGCCAGGGGCTGGACTCAGTGATCCTTGTGGGTCCCTTCCAATGTAGGATATGCAACGATTCTATGATTTCTTTGTAACAGCAATTGGTTTTCCATTTGGTGCCTTGGCGATTTCACATGTACTATCGATTTTACCTCCTCAGCACACACAAGCAGAGGATCTGGCTGAGCTTTTAAGCTTCTCATTGTAATATTGATCTAGCATCTGCTCTAATAATAAGCCCTTCGGGGGCTGCCCAGTCCCTGTTCACAGACTTCCACATGATAATGTTGAGGATATCCTGGCGCGGGCCCGCAGCCACCTCCTCCCTGGGCAGCGGCCCCTGCTGCCACCTCCATCCCTTTGCTCCTGGCCACCTTCATCCCAGACGGGGCCTCTTTGCATAGGGCTCCTTGGCACATTCTCAGTCCTGGGGCTCTTCCCTATCATTACTGATCATTTTTGATGCATATCCTTAGTGCAGAGGAGTCTTTAATGCCAGGCTGTCTCTGCTGTAGGATCACATCTTCCAGCTCCCCACCAGGGATTTCCTTGGCTGTTGCTTGCTAATTCCTGCACTGCTGCCTGTTTTCTCCACAGAACCTTGTGATTACTGGTACAGTCTCCTGGTTTGTTTGGTTTTTGTTTGTTTGTTTGTTTGTTTTTCCCTCAAGGAGCCTTGAGAAAATGAAAATCCAATTATTTCTGCACCTTGGGGGTTGACCATGCGCATAACAGACCAGAAGTGAATTTTTGCATGTGATTTTCTGTGCAGTGGATCAAGGTTGTGGGTGGAAGAAGCATTTCTGCATCCCTGGTTGGGAAACTTGCAGCTTGTATCATGTGTGAGTGGCAGGTCTGAAGGAAAGGAGACCTGCTTGCTCAGATCTCGCTCAGTAGGTGGGCTGAATTTTCTTGTTTCCAGTTCCTGAGAACAAAATTATTTCCACAGTAAAGGATGCAGAAATTGGAAACACTTTATTTTCTTGTCAGATAATTATATGTGTGTATGTATGCATATACAATACTAGAAACACATATGTATTTAAATGAACCTTGGCTGGAGAGAGGGATGTGTTCTTAAAGCAAGTGTTTTCCAAGATTGTGTGTTTTTCATGCTATGTGAGATATCTCCTTTCTCCAAGAAGAAGAAGGAAATGATTAGGCAAAAATTCTACATGACATAAAGCTGAATTGCAGTAGGATTTTATTGACAAACTGGGCTTAAAATAATAAAAGAAAAGAGATAAAGAGATTGCCATTATATGTAAAGTTCACTATCTGGGTGCTGTCCGAATTGTTTTATTTTAATTCCTGTTGTGCCATCCTCCTCACTGACTTCCCGTACTGCTGAGTGATGGATGTGTGCATCACAGACTGCTCACAAGCCCAGCCAGCATCAGTGCAGGGGCTCTGCAGCTGGTGTGGCTGCCTGCAGAGATGCTTCCTGCATTCATAACATTGGGCATCTTTTGGGGGACATTGCAGGCCTTGGCAGGGCTCCTTGGTCAGGGCAGTATCAATCAGTGCTGCAGCACAGAGGGGAGACAGAGACCTGGCAAGCGCAGACTTTGCACTGAGATGAGGAACAGAGATCCATCCCTGCTCTCACACTTGCTTATGAAATTACAGCTGCAGGGCAAGGATTTTTCAAAACGCTTAAAGCAGCCCTGGTCTCATTTGAAGAATGACTGGGGATTTTGCAGGTGGATGCGGTGGGAGGAGGACCCAGGGCTGACACTTGCAAGGAGATGATTACTGCCTGCGTGGGCTGCAGGATGCTGGTCTGAGAGAGCTGTGATGGGCACTCCCAAAACACAGCTCACAGGAAGGGAGGGAGCAGCAAGGGCATCTTCTGCACCCAGAACTGCAGTGGCAAGAATAGGGACCTAGTGAGACATCCCTGGGAGTGGCAGAAAGAAGAGATGTGTCCTAAAACAAATCCTAGGACAACAACAGGGATCCACATAGCTTGACTCCTATCAGCACCATGTTTGCTCCCTGGTGTGGGAGGGAGAGGAGGAGTGCCAGGAGCCCCACGCACCTGTCCCTGGGCTTGCTGTGCCGATGCTGCATACAACACATAGACTGCCCAAAGTCGCAGCAGGGACACAGGTGCTCGCGCATATAGAGGGATGATGGCTTTGCTTGGTATCGCCTTCCTAGCTCCTTGATTATAGCACCTTCCCTGAGAGACTGCTGTTTTTTTTTTAATTTATTTTCATTGGGGACTGCTCATGGTGACACAGGGACATCATGGCATTCGCACTTAATGGCACTCAGGCTCCAACCCCTGCAGCAGCTTCGGGATTCCCATCTTTCTTCAGTGCTGACATATGCCTTGCAGAAGACCTGGGCACAGGGGTAAGGAAAGACCTGCAGAGGTTGCTGCTGGGGTGAAAATGATATTTTCTACGTGTCAGATTGGGGCTCTGGAAAATGCAAACCTGATCTTTATCCTGGCATTGTTGCAGGCAGAGCAGATGCCAAATTGCAGTGCCTTAGAAAAACAGCAGAAATCTTGGAGGGAGGTTTGCATGACTTTTGCTACTCCTTAGCTAAAAATAGCAAGTATAGCTTCTAGAAACAGTTTCAGAAAGGCAAAGTTTGGAGCAAGAGGTAGTATATTTTATTACATAAGCAGATATAGCTGGAAAAAAATGGCCAGGCTCTTCTCACAGCTCCATCACTGCTGTACCATGGGTCATTTGTTAATAAATATACTCTTACAGTTTGCAAGGGGGCTGTTCAAGGCACTTGCAAATTGATGTGAATTGTGCCGTTACTTGTAATGGCAGTTGCTCTCTTACAAAATACTCAGAGATGACATTAGACCTGCTCTTTAATTGAGGACTGGCTTCTTTCAGCAGAAAGGTGTTTCATGGCTGATTATATATGTTCCTATGCACCAAATTACACTTGCTGTCATAATCGCTTCCACTGTTATTGCAGTGTGATACAAACGATCTGAAAAAGCTTCCTAAATTACTACAAGATTTACAGAAGAGAACAAGATATTTTTAAAATCCTTTCTATGAAGTCTGATTTTCTGTCTTTGAGAAACTGTTTTTTCTAATGTAATTTATCTCCCTGAAACTATTGGGAATATCAACGCTTTTTTGTTTATTGCAGGGATAGTGGCATAATCAACATTAGGTGGCTTCTTTGCTTCCCAGCAACGGAAAGAATGCAATACTAAGTATTTGAAGAAAAGAGAGTCCCTGCCTTGCCCTGCAGGTACAATTTCAAAAGAAGTTAAAATAAATTAGTCCAGTAAAAAATACGTCCTTGCTTAGCGTGACCACCTTTCCCTTTCCTGGTTCCTTAATTTTCCCATTTGTTTATGGGGCTTTCCAGGTTGTACAAGGCTTTGATTTCCCCAGCAAAAGTGAGAAAGTCCTTTTGCCTCTTATAGAACTTTAATAATAAATCTGTCACACGCTGCCTGATGCATCATATAGAAATGACAAAAAAAGAAATTACAACCTGTTCAGCAGATATTGGCAGTGCTGGCAGAAATTCAATTTGCCCGTGGTTGGACAACTGAGTAACATAAAAGCAGTTTATGTATGCTGCTGACAATAGCTGAAGGCTCTCCTGGCACAGCCTGAAGGTTCATGACCCATAAATATTTCTCTCCTGGCAATTGCAATCTCAGCCTCCTGCTATAGCAGGACTTGTAAAAGCTGGAGACAGTCTATTGCTCTCCTGGGACTTACAGGCTCCCCTTGCAGATTTTATGAGTATCAGCCACAGGCATTATCTCACAAGACTTACAGGTTACCAGCTGGTCTGCTGTGTAAAAAAGCTGCAGAATGTATATGCCAAGGATTTTAACTATTTTTGTTTGTGGGTTATGCAAGAAAATCACATTTTCATCCTTTAGAACTCAAAGGTTCTATTAACAGGGCGAGGACCTGATATGAGTTTCCCCTTGCACCTATAAAAAGGATTTTACCTGCCCAACAGTTGTTTTCACAATGCTTCAAGCCCCTTAGCAAGGTTTCTGGTTGCACTGACAGGGTTCCCAGGATGCTGAGAGGTGATCAAATGCGGGCGTCTGGCGACATGCAGCTGCCCTCAGCAATTTGGGCACCAACGCACCAGTTTAATGGAAAAAGACAACCCAAAGAAAACTCGACATTTTCATGGATCAATCTGTTTATTTCAGACTGGTTGGTAGATCTTTTAAACACCCATCTGATGGGAAGGGAGCAAACCCTTCAATATGGACAGCTTACTACGCTATGTGTTTTGGTGTCTTTCATTTTGGGTCTGTTCCTTGCATTTGGTCTTGGCAGACTGAGGCTGTAGGGACATCTGTGACTTCAGTGTATTTATACAAGGAAATAAAAGCCTTTGAGCTCCATTTCTCCATATGTCTCTCGCAGCTCTCTATTATTAGAAAGCAAACATCTTGGATGGGTTGCCAGCTATCTATATTCAGGGCTGCCAATTGTCCCTATTTCATATTCTAGGTTGCAGATATTTTCGGCTTGTCTTTTGGTATTTTAATATCTGCCTGCTGAAAAATAAAGTCAGTATTTCACTGTTGGCTTATATGAATGAGTCATTAAATTTGATAAAACACAGGGAGTGTCTGTTGGAGTGGGTCCTTGATCCATCCCTCATCATCGCTCCTTTCAAGGTGAGACTGAGAACATTTTCATGCTCCTGATGTTGGAGAACTTGGCTCCTTCCTGTATTTGCCAGGAAAACAGAGGAAATGCCCATGTCCCCTGGGTGTGCTGGGAGGAAAATGAGTGTCTGGCATCTGAGGAGACTTCCTCAATTCTCATCTCCGCGTTGCATCCAGACCCAGGCTGGCTGTCCCAGAAGAAAAGCAACATGTAGCCATACAGTAAACAGCCCCCAGAAGGGAAAGTAACCAAATACTGGTGATTGAAAATATACATGAAAAATACCAGTGTATGGAAAATAGTGACCTCGTGTGTCTCCTGCCTCATCAGCAAGACCCTTGGGATTCTACTGAGAGAATAAGGACAGTGTCCCTGTTCTTGTCTTGGCTTTTGTGTTCTCCAGAAAATGCACCCATGTAGGAAAACACAAAGAGGAATGTATCACTTCATTCTGTATGGTAAATCTGCGTGTGGCTTGGAGCTTGTATTGTGAATCTGCTTGTGGCTCCAGCTTGGGGTGCACCTCTGTTTGGTGGAGGTGCAGGGTGCTGATGGAGCTGCCACTCCGTGAGTTGAGCACTGTGCATGGAGACATGGAGCACCACCGAAACTCTGCCCCGTGGAGAGACAAAACAAGAGCTGGTGTTTCCAACCCAACACAGGCATCAGGATGCTTCAGAATGCTGCTCTCCCCACCAGAGCCATCTGGCAGTGCTTGGATGAGGGTTAAATGAGCTCCTTCCCTGGAGAGAGCATCTCCTTACTCCAGCAATAAATCACTGTCTTGCAGTGACACTAATGCACCGAAAATGCACTGCTTGTGGGTTTAAACAGTAAATACTGATTCTGTGATAACTGCGCTACAGGAACGCTTGTAGGAGCACTCTGAGAGTGGGATCGTCCCCAGGCAGGTGGTGCGGTATCTCACCATGCCCACAGGATTCATAAGGTAAAACAGATAAAGCAGGCAGCAAAGGCGGAACGTTATCATTTCCGTTTTTACAATATTACTAATGCACCATCTTGCCCAAGATCACCTGGGAAATCAAAGAGCATCAATAGATTAAAAAAACTTAACGAGCTGATTTTGTGATGCAAATGTTTGCTCTCTGGAGCCAGCTACCATTCAAGCCCTCCAACTTGCAGCGCCTGTGTGTGCTCCAGGTTTGTATGCGTATCTCCAGATCAGAGCCACCATCTCTCTGAGTTCAAAATGTTGGCTAACCCACCCCTTTCACTTCCAGAGTAAATGTGATACAAAACAGGAAAAAAAAAAACCACCTGCATCAAGCTCCTGAAATCTTTATGTTTGGAATCTGTCCCCCAGGAAAAAACTGCTAATGATTCCCCTGTTGTCTAGAGGGCTTGTGCACTGTCCTGGACCTAGGGTCCACTGCTGGGATGTGGTGAAGCTACAGCCTTATTTCCTTCTCTTCGCAGTGCTGTGTCCATATCGTTTTGGATATCTTAATACAAGCGCGGATGTGTCACTGACAGCTGCACAGAGCTTCTTTTAAGCTGTTTTCCCTTAGCTTTGAAATAGAAGCACATAATTATTCTGTTAGTTAAGACTGAGCTGATCCAGCAGGGGCACATCTGATGCTCTTTCACGGTGCTGTTATGCCTGCTGAGTCCTGGACGATGAAGTGGGATGTGGACTTTGTGTTTTGCAGACATCCCCAGGTTTAGCTCCCATTTAGGGGCTGTGTGCTAACCAGTGACATCACATTAAACTTGCCCTGAAGTGTGTGTCCTTCAGGTCGAGGGCAGTGGCAGGCACATCCCAGCCCTTCTGCATCCATCTGCTTTGGGCTATCAATCTTTCTGTGAAGCCAAGCGCCTCAGTACTCAGCCGTCTGATGTTTGAACAGGTCACCCACACAGGCCACGGAGCTGGAGTCCAAAACATCAGAAAAGCCTACACAGATCTAAATCTTAATACAGATAATTAGCACAATCCCTTACCTCCTAATAGTGCTTTTAATGAAAATTTCTTACTGTGTGTACTAATGGCATCCGATAGTAGTAAGTTCATAACATCTTGGATCTTAATGGTAGACGGTGGACATTTGACTCAAAACCTGAAAATAGCTTATACCTTTTTGCTGTGGAACATCTGCTGTCCACACGTGTCAGAGGCTGAGTGGGATATATTTCTTTTTAGCTGTTTATCCTTGCTGGAGTCATGAACAGACACAATGAGCCTCCTAATACGTTTAGCAGCAGCCATATGGTATAATGGACCAAGGCCATGTGCCCTGTGAAGTAGAACAATTTACATGAAAAAATGGTGGACAAATACCAACAAAATACGTCATGTTTTGGTCTGGTGAGGAGGGATGTATCCTGAAATGGCTTATCAGGCTTTTCTCTATGAATGTAGGATCTCTGTGCTTGTCGTTTGCTTCTGTGATTAGGTCCCAATGCGCTTGACGACAGAACAAGGCACGCACCTTGAGCATCATTTTCTGATATTACTTTTGCAAGTGGCAAAGCAGCTCATTGTCTTGACGTGAAGCCATGGGAACTGCAACCCTAAAGGAGGTGAGCATGATCTCAAGGCAGTCCATCTTTCTGGAGGAAGCCAGCCACAGCAATTAGCTTGGCTCAGGGACGCCTGCGAGTGGAAATGTGCTGTCATGGGGAGCACTGACATGCTTTTGTAGGCTGGGCATGGCAAGCTGCACGTCTCAGGTTGGAATTGAAACTCCTCCAGTCTGAGAAGTGTTTTTCAATGCAGAAGACCTCAGCTATTATTTCCAGTCAGTGGAGAGACAGGAGCAAAATACATTTGTGTCTTGATCTGAGTTTTGATTCTGTCCATGTCTGCTGTAATTTTCTATTCCAGTTCATCTTTGTGGATGACTTTCTGATGTTTGCTGTTACTTCTTCCTCTGGTGTGGCACTGGAGGTTCTTTGGCTCTACTCAGAACTAGTAGACACCCACCTGCAGAACGTGACCTCATCTGTTCTTCTCCAGGACATGGAGGTGTTTTCTTTTTCAGCTGACATCACTGAAATTCATCACAGTTTATAGCCACACATGATGGATTTGGGTGATGAGATGTTTGCTGGACTCTGGGACCGAAGACCTGGCGTGCTGCAGAATGACCCCAGGGTGGCTCTCCTGCACTGGCACAATCTGGAGGAGTCAGGCAGACACAGCCATCAGCAGCACAGCCCCTAGCAGAAGATGAAGCCACTGTCTCATTTTGCTTCTGAAACATTTCTGCAGCTGCAGTCACTACTTCAAGAGAATAGTGTGCTGTCCCAGTGTACAATAAAATATTTCCCAGCTATGACATACCACCACCTTACTGTCTATAATTTTCAGTAATTGTGACTAATGCCTCGTTCACAGAAGGTAGATTTAAGATTTACTGCAAGAAGCAATAGGTAACAGTCAAATAATAGCTCTGAGGCCAAAACTGCAATGCATATAAAAGTGTGTCATTGGCTAGTATGCATTTTTCCACTTTCCGTGGACAGGGGAGGGAGCTTTTGTATGCCAGTCTTCTGACTTTTAATGGTCAGACTGAAAAGCAATAACTTGTTTTGCAGTATGTAGGATCAGGAGAGGAATACATGTTATGATGACCTTGAAAGAAAACAGCGGCTTCTGTCTGCTAGGTCAGGCAGTACATAGCAAACCAGAAATAATCAGGGGACTCATTCTCTAGCTAATTAAAGACTTGAAAATATAATTTCATGTTGTGATTGTTTGCAATTAGTCACAGATACTACTGATCACTTGCTGTGCCATTATCTTTCCATGAATATACTAGGAAATGCATTTCAAAGTAAAATCAGCAAAAGGTTCCTGGAACTTAAGGTTAGGTATGACAAACTACAGCTTTTATGTATTTAATCAAGAATCATGAACTGAAGACAATCGTTGTGAATTTCTCCTGAATAGCACATACACACAGACACGTTACACATGCATACGGTATGTGGTTTACACACTGCTAAATGCAGATACCCACAGCACAGCTTCAGGCTTCCTTCCTAGTCAGAGGGCTGAAATGGATGACTTGCCCGATCACCTTCAGATGGCCATCTTCGGAGAAAAATAATCAAAATGCACACACACAAAAATCCACCATTCCTCATTTCACTGCACACAGGGAGCCCAGCGCAACGCTCTCAGATGTGGAGGCGTATGTCACGCACAGCTGAAGGTAAGTGAGATTAATCTGGAAAAGTGCATGGCTGAAACTGATGTGGAAATTAAAATCCTGATTTATGCCATGTGAGAAATCTCCAGCAGTTGTGTTTTATGGAAAGCCTAACAACTATGGGAGCAAGCATGGCAGCGTATGGCTTCTTACAGGGCTTGAGCATGTGACAGGCGTCATCTCATATTGACCCGTTCCTGAGGGCACCGAGGCAGGGCAGCAAGTCCATAGCAAGCATGCTGCTAAGAACAAAATTCACCTGGGAGGAACTGATTTACCTGGGAGAGTCACCTCACCCAACTCAGAGTCAGTCATAGAAGCACAGAATGGCTTGGGTTGGAAGGGACCTTACAGCCCACCCAGCCCCAACCCCTGCCGTGGGCTGGTTGCCCCCCACTGGATCAGGCTGCCCAGGGCCCATCCAGCCTGGCCCTGAGCACCTCCAGGGATGGGGCACCCACAGCTGCTCTGGGCAGCCTGTGCCAGGTCCTAAGTCAGTTGTCAATATCTGATCCAGTCACTCCAACACATTTCTGAAGTCAGCCAAGAGAAATCTACACTTCCAGAGGGGACTGGTTTTATTCTCAGGTCTTCTTTGGTGGTGCCTGTTTGGCTCTGCTGGGTGCAACAAGGCAGCCTAAGGCCAGTGCCCAGGTGCACAAAGTTAGGTGAAAAATTTGGGTTTTTACAGGCTTATGGGCAACTTCACAAGAGTTTTGAAGGTACATTTTTGAGAGTAAGCTCCTAAAATAATCCCTCATCTAGGGCCCAACTCCTTCCATTTAAGCCTTGGAATGGGCTGCCCAGGGAAGCGGTGAAGTCCCCATCCCCGGAGGTATTTAAGAGAGGTGTGGACGTGGCACTAGGGACACGGTGCAGTGATGGGGCTTGGTGGGTCAGGCGGATGGTTGGACTCGATGATCATGAAGGTCTTTTCCAACCTGGATGACTCATGATTCTAAGTTTATGATGTAGCTTAATAGGAGTCAGTGGGAGGAGACGACTTCCCTGGTCAAACACAACAGCCAAGATGCACCTCAGCAACTAACTGTACGTCTGATTGCTGTTTCCCTCACCTTTCCCAGCTTCTTTCTTTGTCAGGCTATTGTAAGCCCTCACATTTTGTGTGCACTTTCACATTGGTAGCAGGAAAAGGCACTGCTGTTGCGTATCTTTTCTGCAGGGCAGTTAGCACTTTTCTTTTTATTCTTGAGAAAATAAAGATTTTGTGGATAAAGTGACTGCATAGTTTCCTGACTGATACAATTTCATCCCTAAGCTATAATAGCACATGTCCCTGCAGAACTGACTTGACACAGAAAGTCAATAATGATAAATGTAATATTGGATCACTGTTGCAGGGGGCTAAACTCTCCATCTGGAGGGGAAAGGCTGGATGGTCTCAATGGGTTTTTCATAACTAACTTTTCAAACTGACTGAACAATGTGTCTCTAGACGCTGGCTTGCCATCATTACTTAACGTTATAAAATGAACTGCATGTATTTGCATTTAGGTCTCCTGGTTTAAAGAACTAGACAGATATATGAAGGGATGAAGCAACATTCATAGGAGCTGTATATCCTACACAGGCATCAAAGGCACTACTCTATCTTCCCATTCTCAAAATAATCCCTGTAAAACTACTAGTTCTAGTAGAGGATATACCTTTAATTTTAATTATTTTTTTAAAGAACATATCCTTTATATTCTGCACATTTACATTAAGGATTAGTCATCTCTACTTTATTTAGAAGAAGTTATATATGGTCTGTGGGCTTCTATTAAGTTACTAATGTGACATTCACCTGAGCAAAATGTAGCTCATTTAACATTATTGTCATGGCAGACCTTGGAGAGAAACTTCATTACCCTCTATGCACCAGCAGAGCAGACATTTTTCTCCTGCGATGATTGTGCTGATATTTTCCAACAGCAGTTCCCCAGATTAATGGCAGTGTCTTGGATGCAGAGGGACTGCCAGAGCAGGGCTCTATTGAGGAATGGTACCACAGGTAGTGCTTAAAGCCTTCAGGATACACATTGTTGGTAGCAACCAGAGTAAAATGGGTGTCCTGAAGAATAACTTTCCTGCCGGTGCTGACTTATGGTCTGAGGAAATAGCTTGGGAGAATGGGCACCAAGTAAATATCTCACTCCTGGCTGTGTTTTCTTTCAGGCAGGAAATAGCAGAAAATCATTTAGCACTGTGCTAATGCAACTCCTCTGCTCCCAGATCCCACATTGCTTGGGTAGGACAAATGCCAACATCTCCCCACCTCACCCCATTGCTCAGCACCACACAACCACAGAGATGTGCTGTCATGGTTGAGAACAGAGTTTAAGGAAGAAAATGG